>WKFP01015519.1:1896710-2133039 GCA_011057875.1 Pterocles orientalis | reverse complement strand
TTCAAAGCCCGCCTGGATGCGTTCCTGTGCGATCTGATCTAGGTGTTCCTGCTCCGGCAGGGGGATTGGACTAGATGATCTTTCGAGGTCCCTTCCAATCCCTAACATTCTGTGATTCTGTGAAACAGGATTTACTACAGCATAGTAGTGAGTATTTATCGAGACTAAGTTTTCAAAACTTTATTTGTATTTCCAACTTCATAATGTGAAGTTTCAGTACAGAAAATGTAAATAATGCACAAAAGGGGCAAATGTCTCCTGTGGGACGCTTCACTTTGGTCCATCAAATTTCCATTCCAAAGAGAATAGCCATATTCTGTATTCATTAATAAACAAAGAACTTCCCAAGTGGGCATAAAAAGCCCCCAAGTAGCTAGAGGAATAAAAATGTTAATTCATTAATAATGCAGTTCTATCTACTACTCAGAGGTACAGTGAGAAAAACTAAGCTTGCTGTAGTGCTGCCTTCGTGCAGTTACGAGCTCTGGGACATGCTCCTTTAGCTTCATTGATAAAACTCAGTGTTGTCTTGATTTTCATATGCAATCTATTGTGTGGATCTTGTACATTTCTCTCCTGTTAAGATGTTTATCTTCTAATATACTCTTTCAAGTCCAAAAAAAGAAGTGATGTATAGGGTAGATGTAGTATACAAGTGACACTGGGACTGCTGTATGATATAAGTATATATCATTCCTAATAAACTGAGGGAAATTTTAGGTTCAGAGTAATGATTTTAAAGGACCTTCTGCATGATCTTTCTATTCCAAGTAAGAAAGAAGCTACTTAAAAATTAATTCTGTGCCTGGACAGCTGTTGAAAATGTGCAAATGGTTGCATACCAAGTCTGTCTCCAATCTGAATCAATTTCACAATTTACCAGTATTTTAATTAAAAATTTCACGTTAAATTTGAAAGTGAGACTAGGTTACTTGCTATGTGTGCGTGGCTGCTAGATACTACAGATGAAACTAGTGTATCCCTCTGTATTTTAGTGGGGTTTGCATTAGTAATAACAAGGTAAGGCTAAGCTTAGTAATAGGTTGCATCTTGTTTGTATGCAAAAGAGGAGGGGGGAAAAAAAAGGCGCACTCTGGAGAGAAGGGCATGCAGTTGGTCACATGCTTCCTGGAAACCGCAGAGTTAGGTAGGTCAAGAGACATGACTTGTGTCTGACTGTAAATCTGTGCATGTAGATGGACATGTACATGCAAATGGTGCTCATTGCTGCACAGCTGAAATATTGAAAAACATCAAAAGCTATGGTTTGCTTTAAAAATTGAACTAGACCTACAGCTGGTGGAAGCTAATGAACTTCATGAAGAGCTCTACTGATTTGTATGTTTCTTATTTGGACTGATTGTCCCAATTGCTTTGATATTTCAGCCACATTAGCTATTCTTGAATTTCCAGGACACTTCTCTGTATCTACAAATTATAATTTATTCATATTTTTAGGAGCAGGTTTTAAATGTAAATAACCAAGATAAGTGTTCCTAAGCTCAAGCATGACCAAAAGTTATCTCCTGAAGTCCTGAAAGCCTCTATGGATATGTTACCACTGTGTGTTGGATAACACAGACCCATTTCTACCATGTCAGAAACAGACTGGGTGTAAAGGGGACCTTGCCCAGAAAAACAAACACCCCCCCCCCCAAAAAAAAAAAAAAAAGAGAGAAACAAGTTTTACTGTTTAGAAAATTAACACATTTCCAAAACCAATGGTTTGTACCTGTCTCGAGAAGACAAAGGTCATGGGTCTTCATGTGCTTCACTGTACCTCAAGAAGAAAAGATGGGATCTGAGAAGGCAGATCTTTCTTTGGCAGGGAAGGGGTGTCACGGTCCACTAAGGACTCGTGATGGTTCTTTGCTGAGATCTCTAACTGACTCTTACAAGGGGCAGATCAAGTATTGCCAACCAAGCTGTCATCTTTCTTGTTTTGTTTCTTCAATCACTGGCAGATGAATGCCAGCTTAGAATCTCCATAACTTTGCAAAGTCTCCCTTAGTTGCCCCCATTTGAGATTTTTCTTGATAGACGCAAAGAGAAAGGAACGAAGCGTCTTTGAGCCAAGAAAAGGAGTAAAGGATGGACCTTTTCCTTCACTTGGACTAAGTGAAGTAGTTGTGCTTTTCCTCTTCCCCAACACTCCTTCCCCAGTCCACCTGTTTTGCTTATTCTCTTTGCAGTAATGTGAAATACCAAGTCATGAAATTTGACAAAAGGCATTTTGTAAAGCAATGCTCATGCATTATACTTTTTTCATTAATTTTATTTTTAATTTATACCAGACTGTTTTAAATGTAGCATAACCACAAATACTTTTTTTTTTTAGAAAATGTGCTAGCTTGTTCTTTGTAACAGACATTAATATTAGTTACTAGGTTGAGACAGAGCAGAAGTTGTTAATGCTTGCAAAAAAAAAAAAAAGCAGAAGCTATTTCACTTTGTTCTTCAGCACTCGAGTTTCAATGGAGTGTATGCAGACAGAGATTCTGACTGGCCCAATGATGCTGTCACCTAGGGTCTGATCCTACAAGGCCCTAAGCAGTGCAGACCTCCCTCTGTCATGCTAGAAGTAAGAGCAGGCAGCACGTTGTAGCCTCTGGACCTTTCAACAATCAACACTAGTATGAGGCAGAAGAAAATTTGATCTTTTAGGGGAAAGGCTGGTTTCTCTTTTCACTTACAAAGATACTCAGTTAATTCATTTTTGTATCTTTATGTGCAAAGGTAAAGCAGAACCTTGCTCAGTAGCTTAACACACACTAATTTTAAATGAGAGACAATTCAGCCACCTTGGGTTTATCTACTGTCTCTATATGACTAAAAATGTTATGTATCATTCTGACCCCAACATATAATGCGTGTATCTATTAATGTGACGGTTGACCACTATTGCATTATTCTGCAGCACTGGTTTAGAACAGAGGGTTCAGTTTGGTTTTAGTTAAAATTTGACTCCTCCTCCACTATGCTTTTCTGAAACCAGTTCTCTTCCTAAAGGAATTTCACATTAAAGCTTTAATATTAGAAAATATGTGAACATTTAAAAATATTTAAAAACAGTAATAAAAAGGCCAGTTCATTCTAAAATAAACACAACATTTGAAGCAGAATAATATTTTAATAAAATTAAATCTAAGTATTCACAAAGCATTATGCACATACAGTACATACTGTATTTAAAGCCTATGGACCTTAAATAATTTTATTCTAATATAGTCAGCTTTGGACACAAGCTAAGGTTACTCATTTTGTTATAGGAAAGTTTACAATTGTTACTGAAAGTGATTTTACATATATACATATATATATAGCTCTATATCTATACTCCTACATGTAAGTGTAGGTATATACACACACTTGTGAGTATGTGTGTATATAAATATATACACACGTATGTACACACATATATGTACATATATAAAATACACACATGCACACATTCAGGAACGTGTGCGCGATGTAAGTGTGTGTCCACATACATATATACCCTATCTAGGATCATTATAGAGGGGCCAGTCAGTAAAAACAGATAACTGCAAACAACCACCCTAATAATTACGAAAGAAAAATGCGTAAAGTATTTTTTAATTTAACAGATTGTTAATGATTTGTATTGAACAAAAGGAACACAGTCTTCTGTATTATATAGAAATTAGATTTATTGCATTTGATTATGTTTGTGTGACAGATGAAGAGTACCTGCCTGCTCATGGCAGTTAACTTCTATGATGCAATTTGGAAAAAAAAAAAAGTACTGGAAACAAATTATTCTACTAATGCAGCTTTTTGGTTGTGACTTATGGTGATACTTTCCAGCATGTGGCAGAGTTTTCCTGTCTCTTAAAATGCTTCCCTACTTCAACTGGTTTGGAAAGAGGCTGGTTTCTCTGTCCTAACTGTTTCAAACCAGAAGACCTGGTTACCCCATTCTTTCTCTAGATTCAGAATCACTGTGATTTATTGTAAAAAGCTCACTACAAGAAAGATAAATCAATTTTCAAAAGTGAGCTGGAAGAAGATTTTTCTTGAATTTTAGCTTAATCAGGTAGGAGTTTTTTCTATGTGAATTATTGTTATTGGTCTCCTATTTGCTCTGAAGACATATCCACAATAAAATACTATTTCCATGACAGCAGTAAATGGTAATCTGCATGCAACGTAAACTGTAATTTCAGAACATGCATGTTATTTAAAAAAAATAAAAATATAAGGTGCCTTGAGAATGCTGGCAGTTTTACATTTGGAACATACAGTTTGTGTGTATATATATATATATATTTACATCAGAACTGCTCAACTTTACCTTACAAGCTTCCAATTTAGGAAAATATACAGTACTTTTGCATATAATGGTATATTTCTTGTAGCCCCTGAGTCAAGTATAGAGGATTTAAATTAAAAAAAAAAAAAGGAAAAACAGCCATTAAAAGCACTTACAATTTTATGTGAAGTAATAGTATAAAAGTATTATTTCCCAGGAAGACCAGGATCAGAAACATGCCTATGAAGATTCAGGATTCCTACAGTGCTTAGTGAAGATTCTGGCAAGGAAGGGTGCCTAATTGGCTGGAGATAAGTTTTACAATGCTGTGGAGGACACTCTACAGGCTGGTCACGTTCTTGATTTAAAAAAGAAGCCAGGTTGTCTTCTGAGGCTGTGTTAAGATGCACTCCACTTGAGAGGGATTCTTTGGATTTAAGTTTCGATTTTTCAAGGTCTAGAAATTCAGGACACTGGAAGGGAGGAGAAAAAACAAGATGGTAATAATTAAGTCGTTTGCTTCCAGGCTCTTGTTCTGCTCAAAATTAGCACATTCAGATGGTTGCTGGAAAACCATGTTTGAAAATTAAGCAGTATACTGAAATATTTTACTGCATTTGATATAATATAATTGAATGCAATTCTGTGGATGAATTTTAGAAGTCTGGATATATTGTCCTCTCCTCAGACTTGCTCATATGACATCAAGATACACATATGAATCAGCCCTTTCTCAAGGACTGAATATTCTTGAGATCAAATCAAAGAGTACGGATTTCTACATTTTTGAATTTGAGTTTTGTTTCAGAACATAGCTCTGGAATTGCATAATTCTGAACATTATAAGCGTTTGGATTCCAGTCTCAGCACTCAGTTCTCCTTCACTTTTAAACCTGGGATTTGTGTGAAGCGTGCAGTGCACCTGCTGACGTTTGCAGAGGGTGGCAGTATTTCTGTTCAGACAGGGATATGTGTATACATTTTGTGCAGGTGTATGCATGGTGGGTTTACACTTCTGAAAACTACTGCTGCGCATTTACTGCCCTGATAGTCTTTATGCATGCAAACCCATGCCTTCTGGATATGTTGGACTTACTGTGGCCATATGTGTTCCAGCATACGCATGAGGAATCTGACACAGCCAAGCATGCTGGATTTGCTAACTATACTGCATGACTGATCTGGGATTTCTAGACATGCAGCAGCCTGTTTGGAAATAATATGCCTCATCTTTGCCCAAGCTGTTAAACTCCAGAAATCCCAAACAAATTTGGAAAATAATTAAATTTTGCCTGAACAGAACTGGGGTGGAAAACATGTATTGGGAAATGTAGGTATGTCACAGCTCTTTATAGTCACATTTCTAGCAGTAGCAAGGGACTGGACGTAAGAATGGTTTTAGCCCCTCCCTCTTCCATATGTATGTAACCATCATGCTGCATCATCTGGATTTGTCTGGCCTGTATCTTGAGGAAAACACATTCATGGTGCTTCTCAGGACTTCATGAATAGGACCTATGGCAGATGCACCCATGCAGGCAGGTCTGATGCTTGGAAAGTGTTTGTGGTTTACACCCATGTCTAGTATTTGTAATTTCTGCTAACTCTTGTGAAGATCATGATAATTAAGTAAATCAGTCTGATCATAAGATCACTGTATGGATCTCTACAACCCTCACAGATACTGTGGCCTCTGAAACCCTGGTATCTTAAGTCCACTGTGGAGGTGCTAGGTCAAAATATTAATTTCTAATTCCTTAAATAAGTGAACAAGCACCTAGATGGGTATGCATTTCTTCCATCATAACCTAAAAAGATCAGCAAACCTCCTTTGATGCAATTGGACATGTACATACCTGAGATGAAGGACTGAAACTTCTGTCTGTTTTAATTGATGCTGCAGGCTGAAGCTTTTGTATCACCTGGGTTGCTGGCTGTTGATACTCTGCACCTGCAGTCACCATGCTATAGGCAGGTGGAATGAGCGTTGACTGCTTTTGCAAAAGCTGCAGGATGGTTTGTATATCAGCAGTCATTTGGGACTCAAGCCTAGAGAAGTAACACAAAATGAATTTACTCATAATCAGGAATATTTAACATACTGATTACAGATGCATTCAAGAGGGACCTGCAGCTTATGAATAAAGCAAGCTATCACTTGCTATGACATGACCGTGTCTTAAACAGGAAAGAACAGAAGAGGGAGTACTGAGCCCTTCCAAAGCTTGCTGGCTCTCTCCTTTGCAGAACGTATCTGCATGCTTGTCTCTGATCTTTTTTCTACGCTAAGAATGAATTCATTACTGTCCCTTATGCTTGCAACAAAAAGTAACACGGGGGACCAGGTCTTTAGTTGGAATTAACTGGAATAAATGTACTCTCTTCATTGCAACTGAATTGATTTGTACTGTCTGAGGATGGGACACTATTTCTGATGCATCTGACAATTAATTCTGACATTTCCAATGCTAATACAAACATTTGTGTTTTTCTACAGTTAGAAAATGAAAGATGCTTTCAAAATCATTGAAATAACCAACAGCTCAAATCTCCTTACTGTGAAAATTTATTCAGACCTATTCAGGCCTCAGAATTAATGCCAACATTTCTGATGTTCAAATTCGGTAGCTTTTTAATCTTTTTTTCCCTTTTTATAAATTTGTATATGACTTCTGAAATACTTGAGCTGCTTATATTGTTCATATTTTCAGTTCCATAGCACTGAAGGGATTTTCAAATGTCTTGCCAAGATCCATGACAAACTCAGCAGTAGGTAGCGCCTATTGTGCCTCCCAGCTGCTGGAGTGCTACAGAACATGCTATGACAGACTGTAATACAGATATACAGCCTTCTGTATTGCAACTCATCTTCTGACAGAGTAAACAAATCCTTGTCAGCAGCCTTTAATGTTGTGTATGTTACTACTTGGGCTCTCTACAGCAGCAGAATTGATCCAGTGCTGACAGATTTTTGCTGTCACCAGGTATTTCACTGTTTGATATTATTTTTTATCATGCTGGAGTTATCTATTGCCTATGTCATTTATTTATAAAAGCATCTGTGAAATTAATTTGAAAGGTATGCCCAAAAGATATTGAGGATGCCGTTTCTTCCTTTATTGGGAAAAGCTGGTTCTGTGGCACCATCTCTCATAAAGAAAGGCCCAAACCTGGAGGTTACAGTCAGTCATGCCCTCCACGTCTTCTTGCTGAGCTCTCTTGGGATCTTTGCTATTTTCAAATGTGCTAGTCTCACACAAGCTTGATGCTGATGCCACAGGGGAAAATACTGCAGCAGCAGGAACAGCATGCCACTATCCAGAGAGCTTCGGTCTGCTAAACCTGGGCCTTAACATCTCAGTGAATGTAAGCGATTTAGCATTGGAGGACTTGCATCAGTGATTGTCTTTGACTTTGAATTAAATCTAAAATCCTTTCTTACTTTGTTAGTACTTGGTGGGAGTTTCCTGGTGCTTCAAATCAAAAAATACCTCTGATAGTCATCATTGCATATTTAACTTCTCCTTCCTTTCCCCATAATTTACAATAAGTCCATGTAATGCCACCCAAGGATGAACAAACAAGAAAACCTTAGATGCTTGGCCCACAGCCTCCATGAAATTCCAATAGCTTAAAGAGGAGAAAAAGAGATAACTCTAGGGACATATTCCTTGTACAGTGGCTTTCCACCCTTCTATATCTGTTTAATAATTTGAGTGTTATGCAAAGCCTCTAACTTATCATGGAAAAGGTCAGGAAGAAGTGACCCTGCTTTTTAGACCAGCAGGTCAGATCTGACGTAAGCAGGAAAGAATATTGTCTGCTACATTCATAGAAGACTCGCCAAGGCTCAAACTCCTGAAAGCATGAAAACCTTTAAAAATGTGAAAGAGCTAAAGAATAAAATGATTTAATAAAATCCATAACAATTAAAATATTAGTATATCAGCAACAATGATATTTTATCACTCAAGACAATACTCAGAACTTGCATGAGAATTTGATAAAACTATGGGTAAATTTGAGATATAACTTCAGTTTCAAGAGCTTAAGATTTCAGAAAAAGAAATGTAACCAAAAGACACATTGTTGATGAGGAACATGCAGCTGTTTAGCTATGTGACATTTACAGTTACTGAGATTACTTGACTTTACTGCAATTAGAAATTACAGCAATTCAGGCATACATGTAAAAATGTCTTTTTAATGTGCTATATAGTACTCATAAATGAAAAATACTATGATTTGCTTCACTTGTGGTAGACGAAGGAAGCAATATGCAGTTAACCTGGCTTTAAACTGATTGCTAAAATATACAGCACAGAATGCCAAGGAAGAGCTACTAAATTATAGTTAGGTCTGAGTGCGTGTCATAGTATTTGTCATGGAAATATATTGAAAGTAATGGAATTGCAGAGTGAAAATAATAAAAAAGCCAGAGACCTGAGCACAGGGCAGTTTAAAATTAAGTGAAATTACATGGTAAATTATACTGTAGAATGACCCAAAATTCTGTAACCATATTTTTAAGATGCTATAAGCTATGCTGCTTAGCTGCCAGCAAAGAGTAGTATATCAGAGAGCAAAAGAGAGAAGGAAGAGACATTTTATTAAGCAAAGGTAATAATGGCTTCTGACAAAGAAAGCATCTGTTTTCTGTTGTAACAGGTATAAGTATTTTGCCTTTGCGTACTCCCTTGTTTTACTTATTATAGAGACAGTTGCAAAGTAAGTTAATGTATCAAAAAGTGAATTTGTCTACAATATTTTTGTTAAAGGAAGGCAGCTGTCTTACTTTGCATCTTCAGGAAATAAAAAGTACTTCAGATACTGAAGATACTGAAAATTGCCATTTTGTGGACATGCAAATATTTAGGAACAGCATTCTGAGTGAGGTGAGATTTAACCTTAACAAGTTTAGGTGCCTCAGTACAGCTTCCAGGTTAAAAAGGTGGTCTCCTGAACAGTCAATTGAGGTGAAAGGCTCTTCTGCAAGGCAATTCAGAGTAGCTTATGTGGGTACCTAGAGGTAAGTGCCTTGAGTACTCTGACAATGAGTTAAAATTTTTGTATCCAGCATTCCCAGAATAGGTTTTTCCAAGAATCTGGAAGGCTGAACTTAGGTGATATTTAGGCTCCTCAAAATACATATAAACAACAAACTGATATTCTCATCAGGCACATTTTTGTACTTTTGAGCTTCTGAAGATCTAAATGCTTTTGGAAACTTCCTGAGCAAATTCATTCCTACTGTAGCATCATTAATATCAGTTGTATTATGTACTCTTTCACATATATGTTTTTCCTGCTCAGATCTCTGCTTTTACCTGTTGAGTTGTTCTTGAAGTAAATCTAATCGATTCTCCACTTCCCCATAAATAAAGTCACTTTCAGTTTCACAGATCCCCCATGTGACATGGGGTAATGCTGACTGAATTGGGGAGTCCTGGTACTCCTGGATGTTCTCCTGCTCCCAGTTTCTTTTATCAGTGATATCTGATGAAGAACAAAACATAAAAGTATAGGTTTATATACATGCTGCTAGAGAGGGGTTGGCAGCCTTCAAGCATCCTACTTACTCATGTTTCTCAAAACCCTGGAAGTCAAATTGGTACACTGGCACACTGCCTGAACAAGTCTCTTTGCTCCTTACTACTATTTAAGGAAAGATAAAAGTGGTCACATCCATGACAACATTTTGAAGCTGTGGATAAACAAGCAGCTTTTTCTGTTCAGCATCATCAGAGTTTTGCCACTGAATAGCTCCTATTTGTTTGGTTTTCTTTCTATTATTTTACCAATTAATCCTCAATTTTCTCAAGGTTTTTTTTTTTTTAAGCAATTTGTTATTCATTGAAATTAGAAATATTTGTTCTAACCTAAATGCTTTAAATGATGTGCTTGAATGTCTTTGTGTGTTTCAGAGACCTGGCTAAGACCTCTTCTCTTGTCCTTGAATCGGCTAATGAAATGTATTTGCTATTTAGCTTTTTGGTGTGAAAGGAGGACTTGCCGCATTGCATCTACAGCACGGGGCATGCATTACAGTGCATTGGAATGTCCCCTCTGGAGAAAGCTGCCAGATCCCAGCCAGCTGCCTTTCTTACCAATTATTGTAACATTGTTTGTATTAACAACATTGGTGAAGTGTAACACTTTTTCTGTGAGACAGAGACCATTAAATGCAGCTCATACTGTTTGCAAAGGGATACTGGTTATTATTTTCAGCAAGGAAATTGATTTTCATTGATGTAGCTTTTAGCATCACCAGACTCCAACCCAACCCTTACATCATTGTGTAAATCATGTCTCACAGACTCTTACAGTACTGTGGGGTGAAAAGTGCCAGTTCATTTTGCTTAATAATTTGTCAATTCCTAAAAGAATGAAATATTCAGCATTGCTGGGTTGAGTCAGATATCACTTTCATATTACATGAAGCTTCATTGTAAATAATAATTTTTTTCTTTTTTCTTTTTTCTTTTTTTTTTTTAACTACAGATAAAATTTTTGATTAAGACACAGAAAATAAATCTATTTTAAGCTAAAAAAAAGCCCAATTGTGTTATTAAGCTCTTAGTGCAGAGTTTCAGTTAGCTTGCTGAGTTTAGTTACCCTTCTCAATGGAAATCTACCCTTCTACCCTGGAACTCAGTGATCTTTCCAACCCTTCAATCCCTAACCATTCTATGATTCTATGATTCGAATTCTTGTATATTTTATACACAATATGTAAAGCATTGAAAAACACTCTATACCGGTAATTTATATTTATTTTTTTATCTCCACCCCTTTGTAAAGAAAATGATGATGACTGCTCCAGGCCCTACCCTGTACCTGCTGTGCCCAAATTCCATCCCTCTTGTCCCTCCCAGTTCTTGGATCTGAGAGATCAAACACTGCACCTTATCACCCAAACAGAACTCAGGGGAACTCCTTCCTTTTACTTGGATCTATGGTTTGAGCTATCTCTCCTTCCTCTTTCAAATTGCTTAATTTACACCTCTGTGCATTTATGAATTAGTTTGTATTCCTGGCTCTAGGCTGTTTCTCCTGTTCACCAAGCTGGTGAAAGGCTACAAATCATATATAATGGAATATATTAGTTGCACATACCCTTGTCTGATACAGAATTAAGATCTTGCTGTGAGCTTTGCAGAGACTACAGGTGACATATCTAGATGTCACCTGTAGTCTCTGCAATTTCTACATCTACCCTCCCTCCACCTCAAGCCTTTGTTACTTTGAGTGAATCTGTTGTCATGCAGACATGCTGTGATAAAAAAGGCTGCTACAACTTTAACACCTACACAGTGCAATTCCCGTTAGGGTTGTATTTGTAATTATTTAACTACATGAAGTTACAGAATGTATTAAAATTTCTTACTGTGCTTAGGCTGCTTATTCAACATACAGCTGGACAAAATCCTTGACTGCTTATGAGGTGTCAGCCTCTATTGTATGAGTAGTTGGATTTGAATTCCACATCCCCCAGTAGTCCCTGAATGGTTTGCTCAGAGCTTCTCCTAACACTTGGCACTGCATGCTGATAACTCAGCATAAATTACATTAATTTCACACTTGTGAAATTTTTCTAACCAACCATAGCAGCCACAGCCATGTTTCAAAGAAAAGAGAAGAAAACACACTTTGGGTGACATGAGAGGTTTGTCCAAATGCTGTTAGCTAATCCTTTTCAAACACATCTTTGAGCAGTGTTGTTCTAAGCAAAGAAAAAAAAATCCTTCTTAGATTCAGTATTTCAAGCAGATTTAGCCAGGAAGGGGAGCTCTCACTGTGTGAGTCCAAGTGAAGGAGGAGACTTTTGTCTGAGAAAGGTGCTTACTGCATTATCTGATCTTTGATTAGCAGGTGGTAAAAGGATTCCTGGAGCTGTAGAGAGTGTTTGAATTTCATGTGACATGACCTATAACTGATTTTATGAACTGAGCAGGAGGAAGGGGAAAGAGATTTCATCTCGGCTACACAGAAACCTGTTCAGCTTCTCAGCCACTTAAGCCAACAGGAGGAGGAAAGCAGTGTCAGAGAAGCATGTAATTTGGTTTTAGCAGTCACACGTGGCAAAATTTGCAGTGTCCAAGGAAGTTGGAAAGTTCTCAGCAAAGTGAAGGGAGCAGACTATGACAAATTTAGGGATAAAATTTTAAGCTATGGGTGTGGGTGCAATCGATGTTGTAAATCTCGTGAATTTAGTCTCAAGCAGTGAACTTCAGGAGTAAAAACTGAAAATGTAGGCCATACATTGCACTGCTTTTTAATGTCCTGTAAGAACCAAGTTGTTTGTTATTTTACACAATGAATCATTCATTAAAATCACATATTTTTCAATCCCATGGATTATACCAGGGAAATCACAGCTTTTTTTTTTTTGCTTTTTTTTTTTTTTTCCTTTTGGTCCCAGAATATGTATCTGTATAATATTACAAGAAACATTAAATTTGTGACAAAGCAAATTAATTGACACTCAAATTATAAAATAAGTTCATACACTGTAAGATACAGTATTGTACTGTTCTAAGCATCTTTTCATGTACTTCCACATACACGAGTATGCCCAGAAAAGCCCAACAGCAGTTGCAACTTTATAACAAATTACAGTCTTCCAGGGCTTGAAAAATCCTGGACTGAGAACTAAATCAATAAATGTATAATTTGGTTCACTTGAACAATTCAAGAATCAATCTTATGGCCCAAATAATGACCCACTGAAAACAGAAAATATAATTTTTCCACAATATATAGGTCACCAGCTACAGAAAAATTATCAGGTCTTCTCAGAAGAGCCATATGTTTCAATGTTAACAATTGCATTTTAGGTTTATGAGAGAGAAGTTTATGCAGTTTCTGCCCACATTATCCAATACATTATTTGTAATCTTTCCATTCATCAACAGTAATGACCAAAGCTTAAAACAAAACTAAAGACAAATAAATATGTATCAGTCACAGTGGTAATGAATTGCAGTAGCTTTATACAAGTGCATTTGTATTCAAGATTTATAAGGTACCATAATATATGTGGATTATAAACATACATACATGCAAGCAGAGTTTATTTCAAGATTTAATTGTAACTACTTTTATGGTAAGTCATATTCAATCTCTAATTAATAGCAGGAGTAAGAATTTAGTTTACAAAACACATATCAATCAAAGCTGATCTTATTTTATTAACCTTGAAGTTTTTATGAAAGTTGCAAGAAAGGTAATGAGCTTTCACACACAATACCAGAAGTGCTAGATTACAAAGTGGAAAAAAGAATGTGGTCTTAATCAAAATATGTAACCTTTAGACATGCTAAATTTAGCTCAAATAAAATCTGCAATAGGTTGCCTTGGAAAACGTTGCTATAGCTGCAAGGACACATTTCTGGCTATTGGTAGGGGAAAGGTAAGCTTTCAAATTGAAGTATGTATGCAACAAGTTTATGTGGTGCAGATTCATACAGCCCTAACCTGAGGAGACCGGACTTCACATATTCATATCTTTGAAATGTGAAAAATATATTGTTTGGCCTGATTAATCAATAAGTTTATTTAAAATTATAGCACAAAAGCCGGAAGTTTCTTAGATGATGGTTAAATAGTTAAATTGCTGCAATGGAAACAAACTGCTGGGGAAAACAGCATTAAACCATAAATATGTAATTCTCCCCCTCAGACTGAAACAATTACAAATGAACTTTCAGCAATATTTGAATTGTATATCACTCCAGGTTTTTCCATTAATTTCCTTTCACATCACTGAGAAAATTAATACTTTAGTATATTAGATGTAATTTTAATTATGTGATTTAACTCTATGTAAAAGTAACTGAGATGGCTTAACAGTTTTTGATCATTTATCATATACAAAAGGACAAATCTTTGTTCTTGTGTTTATTTATGGAAGTTAGGATTTGGTCTGTGTGATGTAATAGCACTCCTTTTAACCAACATGTGCAGTGAAATGGATAGCATTCTTTCAAGCTATTATAACTTTTTTTTTTTTGCTTAATTTTAGTTATGCCTTTTAAATACAGAAAATGAAACTAGTTACCTGATTTTTTTTTTTTTGTGTGCATGTGCAACTATTGCTAGATTTATCTAGCTCTCATTATCTAGGATTTTTCAATGGCACCCAACCCTGACATATCAAACACCCTTTGAAGAATTCTTTACTGCTTTGGGTGCAGTTTTCATCCATGGGCACTCAGTGAAGACCAGTACCTCTTAAAAACTTTAAAGAGTTTGTTTAAATTACTTCCCTAAGGCAGTTCGATCACAAGATGGTTTATTAACAAAGCCTGGAATAGCCTTTTGGAGGTTGTGTATTAAGCACAGTGTATTAAACTACATTAATCCCCTTGAGAAATAATAATTTTTTATCTAAAAGTTTTTTTCTTGTTAACCTTTCAGGAAACACAAAAGTAAATATTATGTAAAGAATCAATAGAACCATTCAGAAAATCATTTATAATAATTAGACTGAAAAAAGATGTATTCTCAAACTACAAAATAGCATCAGCTAGATTACCTTTGCAGGAATTGCTTCTTTTATCAATAAGAATTTCTTCTGTGACGTGAACCATTTCTTCAAAGTCCACCTCTGTGGTTTTGTCTGTTACAGCTGGGTAATCGGCTATCCCAGAGAACAGGGGCTTTTGCTCATCTTCAGTGGAGGACATGAAAGATGATGATCCACTTTTTTTATCCTCAAAATGTTTCTTAATAGATTGATAGTATCTGGTGGTGTCCCCTGAGGGTTCAGGATCACTCTGATCATTCTCTTTGATATAATCTATTAAACAGAAATAATTGTGTACAATAATATGCAGTTCTTGAAATGATGTTCTAGTTTATTCTGATCCAAGAATGCAGATGATTATTATATCAGTTAGGAAGTTTACTGTCTATTAGAATAAATTACTTTAAAGCCTTTTTTGATTTCTATATCAGAGGAGATTTATATTTCTTTTGAAGTCCTAAGAGACATTTGCATGTATGTAGTAAGGATTCATAGTCTATAAACCATAAGTCATTATGCAAAAAATTGCTTATATCAAAACAGCAAAGGTTTTATCCAACACAGCCCTCCTGTTTATTCACTGTTTTTTTTTCCAGGTGAGGATGAGATTTCAGAAAGCCTTATATTCCAAAGTTTAAAAAAAATAATTTATTATTTCATTCCCTCTTTCAATCTCTCATGTACTTGGGCAATTATCATGGTCTTGACAGTCATGGATGCCAGAGTCAGTATCAGAAGTACACATTTAAGTTATGCCCACACAAGAGCATCTTTACTGATTATTTTCCCAGAAAAGGCAAATGCATTAATCAACCAGTCAACCTCTAAGTGTCTGGGCCCACCTAAACAAAGAGCATATTTCTCCGTGCTCATTACTGTCAAACCTATATTTGGAATTGATATGGTAGAGAGAAACCCTATGGGTACAAAAAGAAGGGAGTTCTTTGTCTGTCTTTGCGGGGTTATCTCAAAGCAGCTTTCCAAAGTAGCCCAAATTCCTTAGCCTTTACAAGTGATTGCAATTCTCTGAACATCCAATCTTTTGACTAAGAAAAGTACACAACCTGCTGTGATATATATGGTAGCAGAGTACCAATCAAGTTGAGAATGCATCTTTCATTAATCTCATTCAAGATCTGTAGTGAAGAACAAAAGATTCAGTCCTCTTAAGAAGTGGCAAATAAAACTAGATTTGAAGCACATGCATTTAAAAACACATTGTAAAAATTAAGTAGGATTTAAACCCAAGAATTATAATTTGTGAATATAGAGAACTCCTGATCTCTTTTCAGCATAAACTTGAAGCTAATTTCCAATTCAATATTTGGTCTTACCTATTTTTAACTGAAATGTCAAGATAATTCCACTTCTTCTATTTATCTAAAACACATTTTAGCAGGGTAGTCTCAACAACATATAAATACTGTAACCAGTTTGCATTAATATCCTGGGGAGACAGCATGATTTCCCATCTGCTTTGTGCTAATTACTAATCAACATAGCTCTGGAACGTCTGTAGTCTTTACAGCCTACAACAGTGGTTAATACGACATTTAGTATATTCTCTAGGTTTCTTCTTTGTTTTCTGGTCACTATAAGGAAATGAGACTGTGGCCTTACCTAATCCTCTTTATCTGCCCAGAAAGAGAACATAATATCTGCATAGAGCACTCTGCAGGAGTCCAGACATCTGTGAACTCTGAGGGCGGGTAACGGTGAACAAAATAAAACCAGTACAAAAGCAAGCCTCCTGTAACGGTCTCCAAGGGCAATTAGCACAGCCCTGGGCTGATGTGACTTTCTTTGGCTTCTGTTAAGCAGCATTACCAGCCGTGAGTGATACACGGTGATACTCCAACACTGAGAAGCCATCAACTCAAATGCCAAAGTACTGGCAGTGTAAAGCTCTTGCGGGATGCTCTGACAGGAGAGTCAAGTACCATGTTCTCTGCAATCCCACCTCCAAAGCAGTACAAAACCAAAAGAAAGTTTCATAAGAAAATTCTAATGCAGATGTCTCCCATGGCATTTCTTGTGGTAATATATGATGAAATACGTACAGTCATGCTATAGTAAATTGTCTTAATTACTTACTCCTTGACTGACTTCAACCTGTGAAAAAGACTTTCTAATGAAAGCTTGAAATTGCCATTTTTTAGGGTATTTTTTATGTTCTTGGGATTTTGTGCACTAATGGTAGCTGTAATGAGCACTCTGTGGAATACAAATGAATCAGTGGACTAATTTTAAGAGGAGGTCATTGAGAATCTAATGAAAAAAATTGTACAGCAGCTGAAGCATAGCAGACTGTCTTATCCATCATATTCATAGAATATTAAAATATATAAAAACAGGAAGCCAGAATTTGCTCACAATTACACTACTGTAAAAGCAGGATAAGTCAATCGATATCCCTGCATTTAGTCTCAATCTGTATCAGAACAACAGCAGATATTATTTTCTAAATGCTGTTCAGGTATGATGAACTCACTGGCATCAGAAGGAAAACAGAAATCTGTTGAATGTAGGTTTTTGTCGACTGAAATCAGGGAAGATTTGTTCATTAGTTAATCTATTTCAAAATATGCATCTTTGGCTTTACTGCCATTGCCTTATCTGCTAGCCATCTGGCTACATTCAGATTGTTTTCCTTTTAAAAGACTCTAAAGCTAAAGATTCTTCTGTCTGGAGAATGATCTCATGATACTCTGCACCTAGCATAGGAATTAAAATGGAAACTGCATTTTTATTTGGCTTTTCAGTACCTGATGATGGTGTAAACTCTGTACCTCAGCAGAACAGCTTATTATACAGTGTTTCTTAGCTCGGTGGAAATATGTTACAAATAATATCTAGGTAGTGCTTTATTCAGTGTGAATTTCTCCAATTTTTCCTTCTTTTTCTAATTCAATCCAGTCATTGGTTTGGAAGTAATTTTTCAGAAGAGAAGCGTTTTCTGCCTGTGTAGGTGTATGTGTGGATAAGTTCACTTTCTATCACACAGACTCAAGATTTCAAAAGATTTATCTTGTCCTTTCTCTTCTGCTTCCAAAACAAATATAATCATTACTCCCCCACCCCTGTACTTCCTCCTTCCTTTTACAGTAAGACAAATCTCACTCTCTAATTCTGATTGCCAGAAACTATGTTTTGCTGAGTATGATTATTTTGTAACTTCCTGCTTTACCAAACGTACAAACATAATTTATATTCTTTATGGGACTCATTTTAGCCTGTTATGTGTTTTGGGTGCCTGCTAAGTTTAGAGGCAATGTCCTCTGACATTTGCTCTCTGGAAATCCCAAGAACTTCATAGTAATTATCAGAAGATTTGAGTCCTGCTTTACTCACTTGCACCGGCAAAGGAAGGGAAGAAATGGGGTTGTCATGAGGGCAATGAAATACAGCTATGACATAGACTTGCAGAAATATTGTCATAAAATCCGACTTGGTGGGATGGTTACTGGAGATCAAACAAGTTTCTTTTCTGTGCTGTGGTCAGCCTGCAATATTGAAGCTTTGCAATTTTCCGAGAGTAGCAATCTGCATGATCTAGACATATTTTCTCTTAATATATTACTCTGCTGCAAACAATATTGGTGAAAGTGTCAATAGTATATTACATGTGGAGCAGCATTGTTTAATATTACTGTAATTTTATTAACTGGAATTTGTCATACTTAATCAGACTAGCTATGTAGCCTAGTGGTTCAGAAGGTGGCAAATTTTTACTCCTTTTTTTAGCCATCCAATAAAAAGTCCCATAATATGCCTAGACAAATTCAATTTTGTGCAGCCTGTTTTGTGCATGGCTTCCTCACCTCTGCAGAAAGCAATTTATATCCCAAACTATCATTAACATGATCTGCAAAACTACTGTATGTGTTCAGTAGACATGAGAGCTTCCCTTTCCTTTGAAAAAAACTACCATAACACTTTATGCTACACCAAGGACATCCCTTTGTAAGGAGAAATGCACACCATGACTTTGAAGGAGGGATGATCGATTGCTCAAAAGCTCTGTAGATCTTCATATTCCCAGCAAATACTTTGAGTCAACTGTTATTAGCCATTTCTAATGTGATATTCACAAATATTCCTGTAGTAGTCAATCTGTATTTTCTAGATACAAACAAAATATTTGCTAGTCACCATGACTATCTGCTGTCTGTTCTTTAATTTAAAAATGTCAATTACATTGTCAGAGAGCAGAAAAATGCCCACCCATGCACAACAGACAGCAAATATTTGGAGTTAAAAGTCAGTGACCAAGCATTACAGATAGTACATTAAATACAATACCATAAACACTGTTGAAAGAGTGCAAAATCTCAGCTGTGTCCAAAAATCAAAAGCTGTTGACACATAGTTTGAACACTGATGTTCAAACCACGCCTATGTTTTCCACCATATAGATGGGAAGCAGCGTAAAATCAGTCAGGGAAAATGGTAATCTTAATTCCTGCAATCACTGCTTTTCACTTCATGGTTTAAGAACAATATAATCAACACATAATATTGATGTAATATCAAAAATTCCTGGTACCTTGGAGGAGGACCAATATATAAAGAGGGGTGATTCCAGAAAAGTCCTCTGCAGTTGAATGCAGGATATATTACTCTATAGAATGCCAATTAGGGAATTTAGGATTATTAAACTGATAAGTAAAATGCTCCTATTTTTTTCTTTGTTCTTTGCTTCATACTTAGTTGAATGGGAGTACTTAGCTGAGTACCTTCTGACAGAATAGGTAATGGAATTATATCAAAAGGAGGAAGCTGACTGTGAATATGAAACTGAGAAGCAACCCAGTGTCTGGTCATTCAGTGGATAGCTGTTGCTATGTTCAAGATAAACCTTTTTGCCATATTTTTCACATATCTAAGAATAAAATAAAAAAGTTAAAGTAATTTGTATTCCTTTAAGATATGTAATTATGACAAAAAATCCATAAACAAGATGTCTGACACTTTTGTTTCTGTTGCCATTCTTTCTTTGACTTGGGTTTCTTAACTCAATCTGCAATTAATATTTTTATTTGAATATTGCATTCCTACATGACCTTCCAATGACAGACTTCAGAATGGATTTTTAATTTACAAGTTCTAATAACTCTTTATTGCTTTATTTTAATGAATTTTAAATCTTCAGAGATAAAACTGTATTGATTTGCAAACAGTCTCACGGGAAACAGTATCACAAACTTTAGTGGATTTATTTTCCAATGGGAGAAGGACATAATCCCCACAATCTTTACAAAAGCATGAAAAGCAATAGGTAAAATTCTGGACTTCATTCTGAATGCTACATTTGAAATTAGAGCTATTCCACTTTTGCTACCAGAAAATTTGTCTAAAACCTGATTTTGGCCCTGTCTATAGAGATATTTACCCTTTCTCAAACATCAGAAAGTACTATAACTTACCCTGAATTCACTTAAACAATCCTAAAACATTTGTAAATCTTGAATTTTAGTGCTTGAGCTTGTATCTCAGAATCAACTGGGTTTACACTCAGCCTTAGAGACCTGATGCTGCATATCATGACATCTGGATGTTTGTGCAAACCAGCCTCAACTCATGTCCTGACAAGGAACATGTCACGGGAAAGGTCACCTGAAAGTCCATTCCAGAAGAGGAACAACTTGAACAAAGCAGTCTACCATTTTTCAGCTGAAAAGAAATTTGTCCATTGTCAGGACAGTCTTCTATTGCTGTCATCACTGGTGATCAGGGAAACTGAGAAGTTCTGCTTTCATAAACGTTTTTGAGTGCCTGCTGAAAGCATAGCTTTCTCCAACATCTGCATATTACCAATACAGCCCTGAGGACAAAATAGTACAGAAAAAAGCAAACACTTTTAAGGAAAGTTTAATAATAAAGTCCTCATAACCAATAAGTTGAAGTGATAAGAAAGCATAAATACTATTTGACTAACACCGAGGAAAAATGTCTAAAAACTGATGCAGGAAGATTCCCATTCCTAGGAAAAGTAGGTTACTTGGGTGTATTTTAGGAAAGGTAAAACATTTTCTCCTCTCCTTAGTAAAAAGGTTTTAAGTACTTATTTTTCTGTTACTATTTTTAATGACAGAAAATCCTTTAATTCCAATTTCATTCATAATTTGGGAGCTCCTAAGTCTTCACTGGGGAACCTGAAGATACAAACTAGTGAAATTCCATCATTATAGCAACTCCTGGCAATTCTGCTGAAAGTTTCTAGTAGGTTGAAGAGTGATGGTGGAGGAGCTGCACTGTACTGGAGAGAACTTTTGAACTACTGCTCTGCCTCAGCGCTGCCTGTGAGAGTCTGGTAAGTTAATGTGTCCTTTGCTATGCTTCCTCTCTGAGCTATGAAGGTTTGAATGATTCTGGACGCAGGAAACAGTAGAAGACACTGAAACCTCTGCCCACCATCCCAGGCTAAAGACTATGTAACTTTTCCATAAGGATCCATGTCCCTTTTTTAAGGTGGACTAAGAAAGAAGATAGCTTTAAATAAAGGAATTTAAGACATTTTAAAAGCCAAGAATTTCCAAGTTGAAGTGAGCATGCAATCCTTCATTTATTCTTTTGTGCTATCTTCAGTACAATGAGATAAGTTAAGGATGGAGTGACATCCTTATTGTGGTGGGTTAACCTTGGCTGGATGCCAGGTGCCCACCAGGCCCCTCTATCACTCCCCCGTCAGCAAAATAAAGGGGGAGAATAAGATGAAACACTTGTAGGTCAAGATAAATGCAGCTTAATTAAAACAAAGGCCAAGGCCATGCACAGAAACAAAAAGTAAACAAAGATGTTATTCTCTGCCTCCCCTCAGTAAGCAATGTCTGGCCACTTCCCAGGAAAGTGGAGCTTCAGGAGGTGCAGCAGCTGCTCCTGGAGACAAACCCAGTAACAAATGCTCCTCTCTTCTTCCCTGCCCTTGGCTTTTCTGGCTGAGCTGGTGTCACATGGCATGGAACAGCCAATCCGGGTCAGCTGTCCTGGCTCCGCCCCTCCCAAGCTGTGTTATAAACACCCTGCCAGCTGCCAGGGTCTCACTCAGTACTGGGGGGGCTGCTGTGGGGGTACTGACTTCAGCTCAGCCAGACCCAACACACTTATCTATGAACTTTCTTTGCTCTGTCTGGCTTTGTATCAACTTTAATGCTACTCAGATCATAATGGAAGGACAATTCTTGATTTATACTTCAGGAAATAATGCTATACTTATCAGAAATAAAAAGTATAACCATGCAACTCGGAAGAGATTCAGGGCAAAGGCCCAAGCAGTTCTCCCGTGAAGTTTAGAATTCTCTTTTATGAAGAATTCACCTTTCACTGTAGTGCTATTATTTTTTTTTTTTTCAGAGGATGGCTATGGATATGTGTGACTGCATACAACATTTTGATCAGATTTGGCCTCTGGAAACAGTCTCTCTGGGTGCAAATCCTGGAAACAAGACTCTTCTGTGGAAGCACCCCAAGGTGGCTCTTAGGCACTGTGGTAACAGCAACAACAATAAAAGTATCAGGAGCAGATGGAAAACTGCAGTGATGAGCTCTCTGATGACCACATACTTTTTGTTAGGGGTTTCATGCTGGAGGTAAGCTTTCAGGGATATGAAGTCTTGCTTCAAGCCAGATGCCACCTACCAAGATATTTGTTGTGTCCTGGTCATTTAACCACCTAACACTCTGGCTGAATGTTGCAAACTCTCTTCTAATTAAGCCCAAGCAAACTTCATCAGCATAATACTAACAGTTTAACACAGTTAATTAAGAACTTCATTTTTTGGCCAGATTCTTATCCTACTTTCTTGCCGGGTACACAAGGCAGTGCTTGGCTGAGTTATCTATTCGTAAAGTAAGCATTTAAATAAATAAACTGGGGGAAGTGGGCAAGAATTGGAGAGAGAAGGGGTATGGGGGTGTTTCCCCATTCTGCTGGTACTGCTTCACCTCATACTTTTAGGCAGCAAGAGTCAGCTCCTGAAAGATTTCCTTGTCTTCTATATGCCAGCCATGGCCTCTGGATACCTTGTGTAATAAAGCTATGTTAATATATTTTGGCTTCTGAGCCCGGATAGTACCTACAAGCATTGCACACTTAAGGTAGCTATAATAATCAAGATTCAATTAGAAGTTATTAGAGCTCTGGCTTCTGAGAATAAATCAACAGATACTTTTGGAAAACTCAGCCAAGAAGCATAACCTTTCAAATTAAAATTAAGTACTATATAAGTTTACTTAGTTAACAATACGCTAAAACTGAAACACTGCAAAATACACTTTATATCCCTCTTGATTGTTACAGTCTGTGCCAACATGGGCAAGTGCATGTAATAATTGTGTAACAAGATTTTGTAAGAACTTTCTTTCTTTATCAGTTCCCTGGGCCAGCTGACAAGACTTAAAGATTAAGTGTCACTCCATTGGAGTTCTTATCATTCTCTCAGCTAGAGTCCATGGTATGATGTTCTTGTTTTTGGAAATCCAGATTAAGGATTTATTTTAGTGAGGTCATCATTACATTCCCACTTAGTATGTCCATGCTGGATTATTCAGACAGTATTTTAATTACCCTGGATACGATGGGAGGATTTTAAATGCCCTGTCCAAAGAGCAAAAGATGGATATAATTTGGCTATGTAACAAGTGCATTTTTAGCCCCAAATCAGCTTTCTCCTTGGAAAGGATTTCTTACCTGATTGCTTCTAGGGCTTCAAGAAAATTATGTGTGAGTGCCCAGAACAGGTTCAGAATTTGGATAGCCTTCAGCTAAGGGGTGCGTGAGTTAAAGTTAAATGCAAAGAATATATTTTAGTGAGCATAACTGAATGCTGGAACAGTTAAGATTTTAGAGCTAATATTAACAAGAATTTAAGCAAGGTGCTAGCAAAAGCTGTAATGCTTGAACTCCCAAAAAGTCTTTTCAAAGCCTCAAGTTTCTGAGCTCTCAGTGAGCTTACTTACACTTTGCCTGTAACTTTTGCATTTTTCACCTGTATATTTGGATTTCATATTGATGTAACCAACTCTAGTGATGCCCAAGTCAGCATGGGATAATTGATCTGCACTCAGAACTATCAGAGCAAAAGAAACTTCTTGCCTCTATATATTTCCCTTGAAATTAGCTAACTCCCACAGAACTATAAGAGGAAAATGAGAAATGGGCAAGAAAGGATTGTGTTCTGCACTGCTTAAAGAGACAACTGAATGTAGATGGAGCAGCTCGTCGTCCCTCATTTTTTCAGCAGGAGACTAACTTGCAAGCCCAGCTGAGAGCTTTGTTTGGAACTGCCAAGCAGGAAGACTGCTTATTTTAAGCAGTGGCAGAGATTGTTTCTTGGCTGACTGTCAAACATCTATAGCAACTGGCTAAGGCTACACTTCCACCTGTGCAAGAAATATCATCCGTTATTCTGAAACACCTGCAATGAATTTCTTTTGTGTGAGAGCATGAATAAGCTGCTGTGTAATGTAAGTGTTAATTTTTGCAGGTGACCTCTTGTGATATTGCCGTCCTTTCTGGAAACCGGAGAACAAGATGGTCCATCAAGTAGCCTTGTACGCTTTAAGATCACATTAAGGCAGAGCTCAATGTAGAAGGTAAGCTCAATTTTTCTTGACACAGGTAAGAAAGGGTGGAAATATGTATAGGTGGAGTGAGAAGATCTTGCCTGGAATTAGAAAAAGTAATGGTACTAACTGCAGATGCATAAGAGAGAGCTCTGCTGATTTTGTTTAACCCCTGATAAACTCGTGCAGGAAGAGTTACCATGGCAACAAGGTCCAAATCAGGCTAGTGTGAAGTAAAGGCTGAGATGACACAATCCCATTTTTGGTACTCCGAAAGGGAGAAAATAGACGATTATCACACTAAAGATGGAAACAATACAATCACAAACAGCAAAATATGCTAGTAGGTCAACAGCTGAAAGTACAGAATGCCAGCAAGAAGACCATTTCATGAACACCGCCCTACCCCTCCCAATAATTGCAAATCAATAAGAATTTAGTAAGATGTAAAATATCAAAATGTAGAAGTGAGAATGTTGGGTGTCGCTATATTGTTTTGAAATCAGAATATGATTGTTAAAAGTCATCATACAACACACTTTTTATCTGTAAGAATACTGTGACCAGAAATACATTTGCCAGCTGTGTGTTCAGGAGCTCTGTCTTTTCTACTCCAGCTCTTCTGAGGCACTCTGCAGGATCATCCCCAAATATTTGTCAGTTATAGATTAACTATGCTGGATCAAAATATGATGCCATTCCCTGCTGTATGTAAAGTGCTGAAATCAATAGAATATTGCTTTACAAGCCACTAGTAACCTCTAGTACTCCACAACCTCATACAGGATGTAGGATGGGCCACAGAAAGGTGATGTTGAAGGTCTACGAAGTGTCTGCTGCAGCTATGGCAACATATAGAGAATCTGAACAGGGACCAAAGAGAGACAGTAAGCCAGTGGGCCAGAAGTATACTCAGTTCTTGGCAAAGGACTCGTATGATTGTATCTTCTCCTCAGATGGAGTTCCAACATAGAGCACTTCTGTCTAACTTAGATGTTATGAGATACTTATACAGTCACTATCAAGACTAAGGAGCTTGTTGCCAGTCTTGTCTCTTCTTCTCAACGGTGCAAGGTTTTTTTCCAAAGTTCAAACTGTGGGAAATTATATTATTTCAACAGCAAATCAAATAAATGTCTCCAAGAGGATGTTCAGTGTAATATACTGGGCAAGAACCATAAAACCCTAGGGGTCTTGGTACCACATTGATAGCTGAGGAGCCTATTTGTAATTCTAGAGTAGGCAACACATGGAAGATCACTTCCATCTTGTCTAGGTGGCAGCATATGTTTTCTCATAAGAAATGTGAAGGTTATTCAGGCAAAGCACCTCTGTCAACAGATTCTTTGTGAAAAGCAGATTGAATATTTCATGGGGACATTTTCCTGACAGATTTGTTGTCAGTTTTGGCTTCCTGCCCTAAAGATGCTTCTTTGATCAAGCGGCAATGTCATTGTTCTCGGTAGCCCCACTCGGGATTAAAGTCTTCCTTCATCAAGCATTATACATGCTATGTACATTTAAAGAGTTCGCATTTACTATCAGCTACTCTGCAACTCTAAAATTGGTATTACACTACATTTAATATTGGGGTTTAACTGTGGAGTAAGAAAGACAGGCATACCAGAAACAGTAATTTTTCTTACAAATCTTTGGACCATAAAAGTGTAATGTTATTCGAGGAACTGTGCTTTCCCTACATAAAAATAAAAATCTTGTGAGTATCAGTTTAGCTGTCTTCTTGACTGTCGCTGTCTGACCACAGCCACTATCTGCAGTTCCTGGTATGTAGCTGTACTGAATACTGGTGACATAATTTAATGTTTCTCTGAATTTTCCTTCATTAGGATTACTCCCAAAAGCCTTTAAGGTGAATATAAGAACAGAAAATGTTACCTGAACTCTTGCCAGGACAACAATTTACACATTCCTATATGAATCAAAATTTGACTATGGTGAATCTACTGTGTCCTAAAACCAAAATATTTTAATTCCAGGGAGAAACACTACTGATCATCAAGTTCAGCAAAGCACTTTGCTGGGGGAATAAAATCAATGCTGCTAATAAATAATCCAATAGACTCCAAGCAGTTTAAAACACGGTGTCTCAGAAAATAGATATTGCTTAAGAATATATATATATATGTATGTGTATATCTCAAGGGCAATAAAGTAGCTTAGTGTTTGAACAGCTCAGTGCTGATAGGTGTGAAGCCATGGGAAGGTAAAACTGATATCCTCTAGTCATGTATAACCATATAGAGGACAACGCACAGACTATTTTTACTGCTGAGCTTGATTCTCAAGAGCTGCTACAGTAACAGCCAATATGGGACCCTACTCTACCCAGCATTACCAAGTGAAATAACAATGAATAATGAAGTAGTGCTGTCTAAGGTAAGAAATGAAGTTAATTACCTTTCTCTATTTCACTTTGAAAGGACAATTTCCGTCTTCGTAGTTTGCAGTTATCTCCATCCGTATCATTAGTAGTTTGAGATCTTATTACGAGGTCAGACTTGATTAATGAAATATGAAACATAATGACAGATTAGTCCCATCTAAAAAGAGTAGGTTTTCAATAGGTGATTGACTGTTAATCATGTTCAAGCTCTCCATCTCCAATTAATGGTATTGCTCAATACTAACATAAAAAAGTTCATGCAGTTTGAGCAAAACCAACAATGTCACCACTTGATGGAGGAAAAAAAAAAATCTTGATAATATGTTTACATAGAAAGATGTGCGTTCATGTATTATCAGCTTCCTGAACTTGCAGAGATGTGGTTTAAGCAATCTTAGAGAAATTAATGAAAAAAAATTAAATGACCTCAAACAGAGAAGTTGTATACTTGTATACTATTGCAAGAAGTAATGTGGTAACTGATTGTAATAGGATTTATATTTAACTACATGGTAATGATTATAAAGGTTACATTTTACAACAATAAATATAAGGCTGACAAACACCAGACACTTTACCCCTCATTATTTTATCTTTCTAGACCCTCCCTTCCTCTCTATTGGATTCAGTTAATTCAGATCCTTATTTCCAAGGCAGAGCACAATATGGTCTTTCTATCTTTTTTTTTTTTTTTCACAACAGTTACTTCACATGTAATTCTTCTTTCTACCTACTTAAAAGTGAGAAATTTACAAAAAAGTAAATACAACACCAGTTATGCTCTTTGTGTACATACCCATGGCATGGGCTTCAGCCTACTTCCCTTCCCTGTGCTAGTGAGGTTTCCCATACTACTCAAGTAAGCAGATTTGTGTGTGGGAGAAGGGCAGAGCGAAAGAAGTGGGAAGTGTTAACATCTTTCTCTATTCCCTTCATTGTAAACCTGATGGGTAAGGTGCTTCAGTGGTGGCCCACTGGTAGAATAACTGCAGGAAAAAAAAAAGGCACTTTTACACAAATAGGAGGACAGGAGCAAAAGTTGAGGCAGAAACACCTATTATTCAGATAACAAATCTGGATCAGAATGTGCTCATTGTTTCTTTTGAGGGAGGACTTTCTGGATTGCAATAGACAGTGGAAAGCAAGTGGCGTTGCTAGAAAAAACTGTGATTTTGCAAGCTCAGAGGCATGGGTGAGCCTGTCGTCCCTTCCCTCTTTCTGGGAAGTCTAGCAATTTTTTCTTATGGCTGGTACAGCAGTAAGAAAGAAGAAACATAAGCAGTGAGGACTTTCTTTGTGTATTCTATACCACAACACAGAAGATGGAATTTTGTTTCAATTTTCTCAGATCTAAGGTAAAAATAATGGTAAAGTATTGATGACAATGTAATTGCAGAAAATAATTGCTCAGACTAAAATTATTAATGCAATTTATTCTCAAGCAGTTTTTCAAATATGTGGACTTAAATTTATTGTATTGTATTGTATTTCACATGTAATTAATAATTATGACCTTTTCAATAAACACAGAAGTACGACTTTAAAAATAAAGAATAGGTCTTTTGTTTTCAGAATGACCTTTGAGTAAAACAAAGGCTCAGCATAAAAATAAGTGACATTTCTTGTCAGAAGTTGTATTTGTTTAAATTTTTTAAACTAAAGATCCATATGTGATTAGCAAAGATGTCCCTATCATTTACAGCCCAAAAATTAGTGTTTTTTGTCTCCTTGTTTCTCAGAAGGCCTTTGAAGTCAAATTATGTTAATTCCTTCTCACCAAACCTCTGTTTTTCCTTAAAAGTAGAGTCAGAAACCAGAAAACAGCAGTACCTCAAAAATAATGAAATGTAAACTAGTCACTTTGTGGGCTGTGTAGTCCGTTTGGTGGCCAGTGCTGGTGTATCCTACAACTTTCTAGGGAAAGCTCTAGCCCCAGTAGCATGAGCTGGGCAATAGCCTTTCCCCTCTCCCCTTCTGGTCAAAGCTCCCCTTTCTCCAATTCAACTGACCCCAGCAGCCTGAAATAAGGAAACTGGTAATTTTTCTGCTTTCCTGAAGATGCTGTCTGTGCAAAATGGGACACTTAGGAGACTCACTGTGGGAAAAAGACACCAAGAAATCCCTGCAAGTCTAAGACTGAGTGAAATTTGAAAAGTCCCTTATATATTAGGAGGTAGGGTAGACTCTAAGATAAGAGAATTAACAATTTATGTTTGAAAGGCAATTAATATTTTCTATTGTTAGACACAGAACAAATCCAGATAATCTGATTTATCTTTATTGTATGGCTGTACAATTATATTTAATGTCAAAAGTTCCCCTTGTGGTGACCCAGGCTATGGTCATCTGAAAAAAACATATTTTCCATGCCTTTAACAGAACATCCAAAATCCTCCTGGCTAAAACTTTAATACTATTTAAATATAGAACCAAATCCTGTTAGATTATCATCATCTGAATAATTGCATTGACTTCTGCTGAGTTTAACTGACTTCAGTAGGAGAAATCAGGTGAGTATATTTTTTTAAAATAGAATTTTGCCTTAGGCTTTTAGCTGTTAATTTTGCTGACATTGGTTTTTAGTTTGCTATTTTTAAGTGTTGTTACTGTGGAACAGATTTGGCCCAATATTAAGAAAAAAAGTCACTTATTGTATGTACCTTTGCAGTTTCATCTCTGAGATTAAAAGTCAGTTCTAGATTGGTGAGGAAGAGATCAGAAAATTCAGGGTACATATCCAAAACTTCTAGTAGATCTTCTCGCTGGATCTTATGCAAGTCACAGTAAGTTAAAGCTCTCACATCTGCATTTGACTTTCCTGGTTTTGCATAAAGATGTACCATCTCTCCAAAAATATCATTTTTCCCTGTAGAAATAAAATTAGATGGAGATTATTGCCTTAAACATGAATAAGCCATTAAGTTGGATGATGTATTTCTTTATGATAATGGTGCAGAATACTTTATTTTACATGAAGTGATACAATCAGATTACCATTGCACATGTTGTAAATAAAAAGTATTATTAAATATTAAAAGTAAAGTTATTGAAATCAGTGACATTACACAGGCATATAACTGGACTAAGTGAAAAGAAAATCTGGTTTCATCACAGTTTTTCTTCAGTTCCATCAAAACAGCATGGTTCCTTTGTCCTTATAAAAACATTATTTGCTGATTTAAGTCATATTCTTAAGATGACAAAGATGTAATTTCTGTTGTTCAGCGGAGTCCAGGACTTGTCTGGCCTGGAATCTCATTTTGTTAAGAACTGCATGAAGAAACAGACTATACTTGAAATATATTTTGAGTAGAAAATTACTTAGTTTTTTTATTTTTCAAAGGGAATGTAAAACTTCCAAGATGCAGAAGTTGTTTTTAAGGAGCTCTTTAAACATAGCTGCTTCTATTTTGATACTATTACAGTTCTTCCCATCAATGTTGACACAGTCACGGTACCTGTTTGCTAAATTGTCATCTCTGTTTAGCTCCTCATTTTCCCCAAATCTGCACCTAAGCTTTATCAATGCAGAACAGCCACAGCTATAGACCAGTGAAAATATGCTCTAAACTAAGGGTTGCAGGGTTTACCAGCAAAATGGGCTTTGGGGGGAACTGGGAAAACACTTGTGGAAGAGAATAGTGGTCATAGCAACTGAGAAACAGTAGACTGGTAAAAAAGAGTACAGGGGTGATTTTGTCTCTCTGTTAAACATTTGTGGCTTTTTTATTAGGTTACTGCAAGTAGTTCTGGTTTCTCCATTTTCTAAAAAGGAAACTCAAACCTGGGTGAGCAAGGAGCAAAAAAAATGCAAAAAATAATTTAAGGGCTGACTTACAGTGAAGATCTTAAAGAGCACACTCTGTTAAGCTTATCAACAGGAAGATTCAGAGGTAACCTGATTATATTGCATATACCCTTATAGAGAAGAAAAAATACGCAGTACTAAATGTCTCTAGAATATAACAAGGAATGCATAGCAAGAACCAATGGAAAGAAATGGAAGAAATTTTATACTGGAAATAAAGCACACATTTTTGACAATAAAATGATTAACTATGAAAATAAACTGCCAAAGTGATCACTTTTTCATCTCATTATGTCTTCAGATCAAAACCTGTTGCTTTTCTTTCATCAAACACAGTTCATTAGACACAACAGACAGTTAAAGTTATGAAATGTAACAGGAGTCAGTGATATAACAGAGGTTAGCCAATATAATCTGATAATCCTTCTGGTGTTTATGAATGCAGAGGTCCCTATTCATGGCATATAATACCTTCTCTGACATATGACTATTGACATGATTGCAATATTTTTATATCTTGTTTGCAAAGCCGAAGAGGTGGTAGATTCTATGAGGTCCGCAGCCACCATGTTTTCTAAGGATTTGGCACAGAATTAGTGTTGTCAGATCAGACATTACTCATCAGCATCAGACAGTGCTGATGAGCTGACGAAAACTGGGGGACAAAATAAACATTTCTCTGAACTCTGATTTCTGTGATGAAGTTGCAATACTTATTCAGGGTGGAAACTTCCAACTCTGTTGGACTGAAGTCTTTTCAACCCCAGAGGACAAAGCATTGAGTGTTTATAGGTCTGTGTGTAGGTTTTTCAGAAAGATGAATTTACCAAAAACATTTGGCTAAGTATTGATAATCTTTGTTAGGTTTCTGTATGATTTCATTGCAGAATAATTTTCATTTGTATTATCTTCTTCTTTTTTTTTTTTTTTTTTTTTAGAACATTCTTCAAGATACCACAGACTTATTGACTAGAGCCAGCAGCTATCAGGCAGGTTCCTGCCTCATGGGTTGTGCAACAGATGTGGACCCATAGAGCAGTTCCTTTTGTCTGCAGTTGTGCACAATTGTCTGTCCTTCTGTCTGGACCACTGTTCCCTGGGAGAGCAAGGCTCCAACCTGTGGCCCCTGGTGCGAGGAGCTGTAGACTGGAAGAGATGCAGTGGCGATACCCTGCAACTACCTGGGTTTCTGCTGCAGTGTGAGATCACAGGGGTCTGATGTGCGTAGCACATAAAACTTGACAAGTCTGCATCTTTGGTCCAGGAAGAAACTAATGAGTTCATAAGCTTGTCAGTTTTTCTTGATTGTGAGTGCTATAGAAACTTAGATGTTTTTGATGTGAGAGATGAAATCCTTGATGAAACAAACTGTACGTAATCAGGGGAAGACACTCAGGTTAGTAAAAATATCAGTGTTACACTTGCGTGCTCCCTACTTTACTTGTGCCTAAAGCTGGCTCAGTTGATGAGGTGCAACAGCATGAGATGACAAACTATCTTGATAACACCATCTAAACTTAGGGAAGGATTACTGCAGGCACACCTTTGTACTTCTGCATATGCATCCACCTTGCAAAGTTTTAACAGAATAATCAGTCACAAGTGGATTAATAGCAACATACTGCCACCAGTCCACATTTTGCTTCAGCTACTTTTCTGGCTGTAAGTTACTACGGTGGATGATAAACGAAAGGAGAATATATCAATGATGTTACAGCTGGTGCAGGTTTCTGTACAGCAAAATCCTTCCTCATCTACTTAATTATTCTTTGTGTTATTATTAGCTGATATTAAATTGGAGAAACAAATCAGTGTTCTTGTTTAGGTAGGGCTTTGGTTATTTTACTTTTAAAATTGCTGTAGCTAATGATGTCTTATTGGTTCTACATAAGAGTCATCACCAGCTTCAGGTGAGCTCCCAGCTGGATGGCTCATTGTTCTGAGCCATCTTCATTGGGAAAAAAAACCAAGTAACTCCTCATGTTATACAAACAAGAACATGTTGATAAGAAACATAGTGTATTATTACACTTTGGTATCAATCTAGATCAGATTAATCTTTTGTTCTCTTCCTTTTCTACATGCTCAGTGGGCAAAAGCAGACCTGTCTGAAAACCTCTAGAAGACATTTTGAATGTCTGAAGTGGCTACATGTTTTTCTCCAGTTAGTGTTCAGGGAGTCTATGTGTCTCAGTACCCTCATAAACTGTTTAAGAAAAGGGTGTCCTTGACTTTGGCTCTTGCAGCATAATCAGAACTGGAGTAATTAGGTATCTGCTTGCCTCAACTTGCAGCTTACCACTCATCTAGGGATAAATATGACTCACTCCTGCTCTTGTATTTTAGATATCCAAGGAAGGACATGGGCTCTTTGGTGCACATGAATTATTGTGGTAATGTAGAGTTTGCTCCTTAAACAAATTATTTCTCTGCTTGATTTTAAATAACAGTGAGTAAAACATTTACAATTTTTCTTCCTCAGGAGCAACGGATATTTCTTTTCAATCCCCTGACTCTTTTAACATGCCTTGTAGTAATCTACTTACCAAGAATAGCTACAACAATGTCACTCTTAAGAATTTCAATGGAGCCTCTTGACACAAAGTAAAGAGCAGTGAGAACATCTCCACAGTGTACTAAAGTGTCTCCAGGAGGTGCATGTGTTGTCTTAAATTTCATAGCCAAAGCTCGAAGACAGCCTTTACTGGCCCCCCGGAAAGCTTTGCAATTCTGAAGCAAATTTTGGTTGAGGTGCAAACAAATGTCAGCCTGTAAGCATTCTGGAAACCCCTTCAGGACCTGGAAAGACAAGCACAAGGATTTCATGTGAATGCCATGAAAGTTGCTTCATATAATTTTTGTGTTTTCTTCCTGGACAGAAAGAAAGAAGTTATACACAAATAGAGGTGGCTCTAAGAGCCACAATTCAACAAGTGCATAGTGTAATCTATATTGTAAAGCTTATACAATGTGAATACTAATTTACATACTAATGTATGTAGTGTTTACAACATCTGTTATTAAGATTTCTTTCATTGCAAGAAATTGTATCAAGGTATATGAATGAATATACTGCAGCAAAATAACAAATAAGACAGCTAGAGGGAGAGTCTTGACTGAAATTCACCTATTTGAAGTAATATGCCCATTTTCTTTTTATCAGTTATAAAAGAATTACATTTAGTATGTGAGTTTTTCTGAAATAACCATGACATTTGTAAAATGAGAGCTACCTTAACAAGATCAGGTATTTTTCAGAAAGAGGGCATTTTAATGGGATTTTCAGGTTAAATGTATTCTGCTTGTAAGTGTGGGACTTAGACATGTGCCACTGAAACAATAATGTTATGCAGATTTCCATGGGCGAATGATTAGTTCAGCAAACCACAGGGCTCCTTGCTATGGTCCTTGCACACCTCTTGCTCAGAACAATGGGAATCTGCCTGAAGTAGAACCATAGGATTCCTCTTGCATACCGTGGTAACATGCTAATTTTGTTTAGAACTATAAAAGTGAGCTACTTACAATGTGGTCATTATGTGTGAGCTTTTCTAAATTGTCTAGGATCATCTTACCTCTGCTTCTTTTAGAACCTATAAACATTTCTGCTACTGACTTCCATGTGAATGCTGGCCACCATGTGCCTCTGCCCTCTGTGTTAGGGAATGGGCCTGACTCATTATTATGCCCCACTCTTGCTTTCTGTTAAATCCTGTTATCTGCTGTCAATGATGTTAATGGGTCATATGCTTTCCCTGGGACCGGCTACATCTGTTGCATATTTCTAAGGACAAAACATGAACTGATGCTACCAGTCATATGAATATGTGAACAGGATGTGTCTTTTTGTTATTAGAGCAGTCTATTAATTCATTCCTGTTTATCCTCTGCACTGTTTTTCTACAAACACGTAAATACTCCTGCACAGAAAAAAATATACACAAAATGCATTCACTTGTTGCTATATGAATACAGCACAATAAAGGTCTGTGCACTTACTCTTATTGTATAAAGATATTCACAAGTCATATCCCTTGCTAACCAAGATAATTAACATTTCTGACACGAGGCTTCCGTCCACACAAGCCAAGCTATGATTTACAAATGAAGTATTAGTACCTTTAACCGAGTTGAAATGTTTCTATGATTGTTAATGAAAATCAATGCTGTGAATAACAAACAGAATGTTTTAACACACATATACACAAAAATTTTATGAGCTATAAGGCATTACCACATGTAATTTATACATCCTCAGAGAAAGCCAGCATTCAACAATAAGCAAAAGAAAATATGATAAATGAAAAGCTTCTGTGGTGTCACCCTATCTTCAGTATCTATCACACCACTAGAAATAGCTTAATATGCAGTTACTCTTTTTACTTCAGTGTAATTATATAAAAATAAAAATACTGTGGCTTGTAGCCACTTATTTACTGAATGATCCTGGAAAACTGATAACCAAATATGTCCAGTCAATGATACAGGTGGAGAAAAATTGCAAGCATTTATTTTGAAATTGTTCTCTAGGCATGTGAGTAAAAATGACCTATTTTGAGTTAATACTTTTGCTACACGTCTGTCTGAATATAATTTAGAAGAGCTCAATTTTTACAGGACGCAAAATAGGAAATATATTTACAATTCAGAGGTACTTACGGGAAAGGGTATTTGAATTGTTAGAAAGTCAGAAGCACAGCCTTAGGATAAATTGTATTCATTTTTCACATCAGCTTCTGTTTATCTCATTTATCAAGGATTGTACTTTACCATTAAGCAAAATCCATGCAGACCGTGTGTGTTAGTTTATATTTCTGAAGATACTTTGGGGATTTCTTTAGAGAAACTATTATTTTGATAATTAATTTGTACTTAACAAGAAACTGTTCTAAAATCATTGCATATTAATTAATAGGCATTTATATGCCAATAACATCTGAAAGATGCTAGCCTCTGTTCAATTCCCTGCCCCATGGAGCTTACACTCTAAACCAGTTGTTATACATCAGAGAGGAAGAACATTTTCTCTTTAATACCACAATTGTCAAATGTCTAGAAGGAAGACAGGTGCCCAAATATCACTGATTTCCAATGGAGTTTCAGAGATTGCTCCACTAACACAAATTCAGAAAAGCAAGGAAGAAGCTGATTTGAAGACAAATTTGTTCACACATTGCTACATACTCCATTATTAAGGGAGCTTACCATATTGTGCATATTGTATGTAGTGAGGTATTTAATCCAAGTCCAATAGCTGTCACTATACAGAATTTGATGTTTCCAAATTAAGATTTATGTTGTGCAGTACAGACAACATCTTGCCAACCCAACCCTTCATGTACATTCCTAATATTAAGATTTTATTTACTTTGAGAAAATATTTTTTATTTATCAATTTTTAGCTTGTCTTAATAAGGAAGTATCAGATATCTTTGTCTGTGTAGAGCAGGAACAATTGTATTGAAAATTATGTTCTTATAATATGGCAATCAACATCAATACATTATGTGTACACATACTGACAACTCTAAATAATTGAAAATCAACCATGCAGACATTCATGGGATTAGCTTAATAATAATAAAATTCTAAAGATTGCATTTCACTCCTTTTCATTTGTTGTGAGTTTTTGGAGTCTTTAAACACATTTAAGTCACACTCCAATGTGACAAGAAAAACAAAAAATACACTTTTGTAAACAACTAAAAGCCAGCGTAATCTTGAAATCATATGAATGCAGGACTAGGTAATGCAAAAATAAAATAATTTTAAAAATAAAATTTAGAAAATGATAAAGCTAGAATTGTAATTTAAATTCTCAATGACAAATCAAAAATCAAGTAATCCTTTGAATACAGGTTTGGTTTCAATTGCTCCATTCTTTCCTGGCATGTTTCTATTGTTACAGTCAGTATCTCCTCAATAGTGATTCCACTGGGCCCTGGTGAGAAAAATCTTGGATTCTCATGGTTAGAATCAGGTTTAGAATTAGAACTCATGCATAATTCAAGAGATACAGATCTTCTAAAAAAGACATATAACAAGATATAAAATCAGCCTCAACCCTCCCCCCTCAAAAAAAAGAAAAATAGAAAGGAAAAACAGTTCTGATGCTGTGCTCATAGGCTCCAGTTGTCTCTCATTGGTAGTTATCCAGTCCAAGTTCAGTTGTCTCATCCTATCTGGAATAAAACTTATTCCACATCAAGTAACATTGGTTTATCTACTTGGGAGGCTTAGAGAGCAGGAAAGTGTCATTCAGAGAGAACTGAAACATTTTATGTGGAATAAGTGATTGAAGTTTTGTTGAGGATACTACGGACACTGTTCATATTGCCTTGAAGAATGTGGTCTTTTTGTAAGTGGAGAGGGAGTCCAGCTTCATTAACTTCTCTTTTTTTCAAGATGACAACAAGGTATTACTCATACACGTGTCAGAAACCTTTGTGACAACAGAATTGGAGATATCTGTGTGCCCTAACCTGAGACAACTAGAAAATATTTGGGGCAATGATAGCTTTGTTTTTCTTTGGATAAGTGATAACATTCATGACAATTTTTAGATTTTCTGTTCTCAGTTCTGGAATGGGTATTGACATCTGTACCACAGAAAATATTTAGAAAGCATCCAAGCCAAAGCAAATCAGGATATGAGCTACAATATTTGTCATTATACATGCAAATATAATGACATTCTAAACCAACAGAATCACAGAATAATTGATTGATAACCTCTCTGGGCAACTTGTTCCAGTGTTTCCTGATGTTTGGACAGAACCTCCTGCTTCAGTTTGTGCTTGTTGCCTCTGGTCCCATCACTGGGCAACACTGAAAAGAGCCTGGTTCCATCTTCTTTACACCCTCCCATTAGGTATTTGTTCACATTGATGAGATTCCCCCATGAGCCTTCATTTCTCCAGGCTAAACAGTCTGAGCTCTCTCAACCTTTCTTAGTATGAGAGATGCTCCAGTCCCTGCAGTCTGGCAATAAAAGACATTCCTTTAATTCTGCATATAATCATCTGTTATACATTTTCTGTGTTGAAATATAGGTGGCATCGAACATTAAATGCCAGGCAGCAGTTGAAGAGAGTACAAGAGGGGTCTTGTGTGTTGTGGGTCTGTGTGGGGTGTGTTGAAACTCATTTTGACTAAGACTTGTGCTACAATCAGTCAGATTTATGAGTGGCAAATAACCAACATATAGAGGGAAAGATAAAAGTAGACTGTCAAGTTCATCTGACAGTTTAGGATGGCATAAACTGGAAGAAAAAATCTGTTCCTTCACCACACTATCTGTTTACTCCTGCCCTGTCTTGAGCTTTCCCTGTGACGTGGTTTGAGAAACTGATCCATGCAAAAAACTAACCTTGCAAAAAAACTGAGCATTTGAAGGTACAAAAAGGCAGGAGTAAATGTACTTTGTGTCATAGACTACACATACGTAATCTTTATTTGGATCTCATTCTCATAATAGAGATCTCAGTATATGTTGAAATTGGCATCACTAAATACTGAATAAAGTTCTAGAAAATTTGAATAATAAATTTTGAGCTAATTACAGAGAGCAAATCCCATGCCTTGGAGAGTTTACTTTAGTGTGGATTTATATTCAAAATTAACATTTTTTCTTAGTTTGTTCTGTAAGAATGAGTAAAATTAATCCATAGTAGTTAATGTATTTGGTGAAATAACCTATGTCCTTAATTTTTATCTTTCTGCCATCTAATTTTAGCACTAATGTGAGACTCTTTAGCTGTAGAAATCATGCTGCATAGATTTTGAATTAGGATCACTGTCCTCCAGTAGCTGTTCCCTCTGGTGGAAAGAGTGGTTCAGGATTTAGCTCTGTCACAAACATTTGACTCTAAAATTTTAATAACATCTTCATCTATGCTAAACCTTTCTGTAATTCAGCCTAGTTCTATATCAAGAAAGAATTTAGAATTTACTATTTACTATTTCTGTGACAGTTAGTTACAGAAGTTAACTATACCTATAAGCAGAAGGCCAAAACATTTTCAAGGGCTTTCACCATTTCGAAAAGAACGAACAAAGTCACATGTGGTGACAATTCTGTTCCAGCAGCTCTTGGACTCCACAAAGAATAATGGTTATTTCTGATGATTCCTCTTCGTACAGGAAAATGTTGCAGAGTGAGATTTTTTTTTTCCCCTGGCAGGATATGAAGGAGCTCCTTACAACAGTTGAGAGAGAAGAGAAGCAGTGTGTGATGATAAGCCTTATAAGCTTATCAAGAATTAGGATCTTTTGCTTTCAGTTATTGCCATGACAAAGATTTGTATGAAATTTTTATCTGGAAATTACTAGAGCTACAGTGGATCATTCTTCAGCTATAATCTTATTACAGTTTCTGAGCACATCTGAAAGGTGATCTCTGAGATATGATACCTTGCTGGGTGAGGAGGACAGAAAATTATTTCCGTTTCTTAGACTGTTGACTCCCTCATCAACAGAAAAGTTTAACGTCTGTAGAAGTTGGAAGCTGACCAGATCCATGTCTTTCCAAAAATATAATGATAGTTGGAAAACTGTTAATTGCTCTTGTTTTTGAGATGTTAGATCACAAAATACAATGCAGTGAGATACTGGTAATGGAACACTTTGCAAATAGATTGACATTCTAGAAAGTATTTTCTTTTTGTGAGGTCTTCTTTTTGGTAACTCAATTAAATGTAGGCATTCGTGTTTTTTAAGTGGTCTTGTTACAGAAATGAGAGAACAGTTTTACACCTAATCATATATGAGGTCTTTTCTGATAGGCTTATATGTCTTAGGATTTCCATTACAACATAGAGACAGATATGTACCACTTTCTGCCGTGATTACATATTCCCTCTGTTTAATCAGTCACTACTAGTTTTTGTTCCAAACATTCTAATTTGATTACCCTTCTGATAATATAAGGAACTTCTTGCTATTTTTGAAATTTTAATTTACTTTTCTAATTTTCTGGTTCAAAGATATTACTGGCAATAGTTCTACAGTAGAATTGTTTTCATCATAAGAAGCGATCATAGAGGGAGGAAAAGCAAGAATAAAAAATGTAGTAGTGTCGTCCAGTACACAGTGGCCAATTTCTCACAAAAGAAGCCTTACGCACGCAACGGTGAACGTGCCCTTAATTTGATGCAGTAGCATGGCTCGTTCTGAACTTTCAAGACAGGTGTATGCTCTGCCATACTTGCATGATCACTGTGGCCAAGACAGCTTATCACAAGCGTAAAATCAACCATTTGCTTGGATGCTTGCACGAGAAGGTTCCATAAATTTATGTATAAAAAGTCTGATGTGCTCTCTCCTTTTATGGTACTGGTTAAAACCCAAAATAAAAAGGAATCTGTCCCACATCCAAAATTTTAATTAACATTTGGCTTTCCAAAGCTTATACCTCATATTTACTTCTTTGAACTTTTTTAAAAGGTAAAATAAACCAATAGAGCTATTTAGATGCACAGAAGATCCATGGAAAGAAGAGGAGGGAGGATTGTAAAAAATACATGCATAACTTAAAAAAGGATCTCAAACATTAAATATGTAATCTTTTTATGGCAAGCATCACAGGCATGCTGTTATCAGTGCTGGACTGATAACATTGGAATGAAGGGGGGAAAGAAGGCAAAGAAAGTTTAGGAAAAACAGAACAGGATAGTTCAAAAAAATAAAAATAAAATCTTCAAATCTTTGGGACTGGTGACATCTTTCATCAAATAACATACACTATAAAGATTTTTTTTTAAATTTAAATTTGCCAGTTTATACCACAGGGAGATGATTTAAATTATGCTTATTCTATGGACTCAAGATTTTTATCCAGATTAAATTAAATCCCAAATCCTGTTTATCCGGTCCATGTATAATTATGTGGAACTGTTTTTATCAAAATATATTATGAAATGAAACATAATCAAAAAGATGTAGAAATGTAGTAGAGGGGAACAAATGAACAAATAAACAATATTGTCAGCATATTTCACCAGCAGATCTTTAAAGCTACTTTAAAGTTTAGCCATTTCAAATGCACATAAAATATTATCTTCTGGTTTTCAATATAAATGTAGGATTTTGTTTAGGAAATCAAGTTTATTTAGTTTTGGTGTGGTATTATTCCTGAGGTTAAAAATTGGGTTTTTTTAAACTTTTCTTGAATTGTTAAGTAAACTATTGGTTATAATTAAAAACATCTTTTGAAACATATTCTCTAACATTATTTTTATATATATATGTGTGTGTATACATTGCATGTGCATATATATATATAAAATGTAAATTATTCATGCATTTCATCTTTCAAAGGAGAAAGAGGAATGAGTTTTTGAATTTTGTTCAGTTTTTGGTCATGAAATGAAAAAGAAAGACATTGGATCAAATTCTGCCTTCAAATATTTGCAAAATACTCCCAGTAAATATTGTCAGGAGTCAACCACATTTGTCTGAGGACAGTATTAGCTCTTTGGTGTATAAATGCAAATATTTCATGCAAAATTAAGTTAATACCACATGCAAATCCATCTCATATGCACATGGCTTATAGCCAAGAAAACTTCATTGGTGCTTGTGCTAACATGCATATATGGTTTGAACTAAGAGCATTCACGCAAAGGAAAATGCAGAATGATCAGCATGGCAACTTTGTCAGAGTGACATTCCTACAGAGCAACCATCTAATGCAAACAAATATGCACATGACCTTTTTTGGGCAGAGAAGCATTATTTGAGTTGTGGGGTAAAACAGTGATAGGTAAATATGTTTAGATTAACATTTCTTAATGTGTAATTTTTAGTAACCATTTTGCCCCACATCTGATTCTTCTTGGATTATTTCTCTTTGCTATCTACCCCTTCATCATGCAAAAAGTTACAATTAAAATTAGAAAGCATTGAACAAGTTCTAAACTTGACATATAACATGGATATTCTCCACACTTTATACTGGAATTAAATTTGATATAAATACCTCCTGCTCTTACCAGTGGGTGTTGTTATTCCATGTATTTAGGTATGAAGCAAACAGGAAAGAGATAAATCTTTCATAAGTACAACATAAATCACACAGTTCTTATTTTATCCTTGCACTAAGTGTAATATATTCAAACTCACTTTTTAAGAAAATTAACTGCCATAAAACTTGAGGGATAGAATTATGAACAGAATAAGACATAAAATGTATCAAAATGAGATACTAAACTTGATTTTTTTCACATTTTATTTAAAACAAAGCCTCCATACTGCCTCACAATCGTATTGCAATATATGGGCTGTTTAATCCATTTAGTTAGTATTTCACATTAATGACAAATCCAAGACTAATTCCAGTACACCAATTCCTGCATCATGCAAAGTTTATCCTGACCACATTCACTTTTACTTACTATTTCATGTGAAACAGGTGTTCTTAGTACATCCATTAGTGGTAATGAATTAGTTAAGGCATACATGATTTTATAATATCTTCAGAAATAATTCAATGAGCTACTTTAGGCTTAGGTTGCACACTCCTGCAGCTTAAGGCCTGATCCTGCAAAGTGCTGAGTACCCCACGATTCCATTGCCATCAGAGGGAATTAGGGCCATTCAGTGCCATGCAGGATGAAGCTACTGCTGCTGCCTTCCACTGCAGTAATCCCCAGCAGAGGTTTATTCAAGTATCCTTGTCCTGTGCTGGGCATTATGTCCCTCTGGAAGGGACACTCATGGAAGTGGGAGGTGAAGCCCAATAGGTTTGCTGTTTAAGATCTGCTTTACTTAATGGTAACCATAAAGTCAATCTCTCAGTGATTCAGCTTTATAAAACCTTTTAACCAAGACCCACTATTTCTGCTTACTGCATAAAAGTGTACCACTCTCACAGTCATTCACAAATGTATGTATAGATACCACATGGAAGCTGTTTGAATTTATTTCAAAATTTTGGAGGTTGGTTTCTAGTTAAATTGTTATAGAAATTATAGATTTTCTTATTCTTGCCAACTTTATGGAGATCTCTGCAAAGTCTCTAATCTACAACTCAGAATAGCGCTGGAAAGCATCCCTCCAGAGACACAGAATCACAGATCTTAAAATGCACAATGCTCTCAGTTCTTCAAACCTATGTCAGCTTTTCAGAAAAGATGTTGCTGTCTCCAGAAAATAAGCCAGAACTATGGATGCTTTTGCTCATTAGCAGATTGTTATTCCTTTTTAGCTGGCCACATAATATATTTTCTATTATATTTTCTATTATATCTAGGGAGGCTGGAGCACCTCCCCTATGAGGACAGGCTGAAAGAGTTGGGGTTGTTCAGCCTGGAGAAGAGAAGGCTCCGAGGAGACTTAATAGCAGCCTTCCAGTACCTGAAGGGGTCTACAGGAGAGATGGGGAGGCACTCTTTATCAGGGAGTGTAGTGAGAGGACAAGGGGTAACGGGTATAAGCTAAAAGAGGGTAAATTTAGACTAGACATTAGGAAGAAATTTTTCACTGTGAGGGTGGTGAGGCACTGGAACAGGTTGCCCAGGGAAGTTGTGGATGCCCCATCCCTGGAGGTGTTCAAGGCCAGGCTGGATGAGGCTTTGAGCAACCTGGTCTAGTGGAGGGTGTCCCTGCCCATGGCAGGGGGATTGGAACTTGATGATCTTTAAGGTCCTTTCCAACCCAAACCATTCTATGATTCTATGATTCTACGATTCTATATGGACTGTCTACAGGTTTGTTTTCCTTTTATCAAGAACAGAAAATATGAGTGTTGTACCTTGCCACTTCCTAGGAATGACGTTCTGTGGATTGCTAAATGGTTAGTAGTACTATGTTGACTTTCATTGCAGAATTATGTGGTTGTGAACTCAAGTGAACTGCTGTTCAGACATCATATGATTAGAATATTTCACTCTGAAAAAAGCAGCTAATCCACCTGCCAGCTCCTCCTTCCACCCACCCACCTATATACCTGTTCTAGACAACACAATAGGATTTTGAAAAAGAATTGATCTCCACAGGTTTTATAGAAGAGTAATTCTGCAGATAGGTACTCTTGTTTGATACTGGAAGTGGAAAATCAGGCCCAAACCCAAGCAAAATTCTGGAACAGCTGTCTGAAATAAGAAACCTATCTTTTTTTGTCTTAATCTTACAATAGTCAACTGCAGTTCTCAGGATTTCCTATACACAGTGAGAGTTCAGTTTTCTGATACAGCTGAAAATAATCTACACAGTTAAATGATTGGATGTCAAGCTTGTAATAGCTTGGTTTCAATAATCGCTATATATCAACCTTTTTAAGCTTGTACTTTTAGAGCTTATAAATAATGAAGACTTAAAATCTCTTTCTAAATTCTCCTGTGTTTATCTGTTCCTCAGCATCTGTACCTGAAAAACAGAACAACATACCATGTTCATGTCAATGCCATTGGTGTACGTCCACGCATGCTGGAAGTACTCCTCAAGTCGCTGCCGCAAAGGGTTGGGTATTTGATGAAAGCGTATAAACTCCTTCACCCTCAGCATCTGCATGTGATACCGTGCAGTTCCTGAGTAGAGTCTTTGGATTATTGCAGATACGTTTCCAAAGATACTAGCGTACATTAATGCTGGATGAAGTAGAAACAAAACTTAAGTCATATAATTGGGCTTGCAGATGATGCAACAGTTCTTATGATGTGCTTTGTATGTAGAACAGCTCAGATGAGAGTAGTAACATTTTTGGAGATGTGGAATTGATTTACCTGAAGCTTTTTATTGATTTGATTGTATCAGTACCAGCTCAGTTAGCAGATGAGGATTAAATATTAAATCATAGTCTAGTTGGTAATATTTATCTTTGGAGATATGTAGTCCTGAATTTAGTGTTGTAAATCAGGTTCATCTACTTTTACAGAGTTCAGTAGAACTAAGAACCAGGAACGAAGGTTAAGTACAAGAACTAAGGTTAAGTACAAGTTAAGAACAAAGGGCAGAGTTAAGAAGGTTTGCATACATTCATAGATTCAGATTATGTAATTATGATTACAAATAAAATGTAATTATGATTATGCAGAAACGATGGGCTGTAGTTTCCTAAATCCACTCAAAACTCAACTTCATACCCTATAAACAATTTGCTTACAGACTATGATACACAACATAAAACTTCTGACATTCTGGATAACAGATTTTGAGTAGTCAAGCAACTTCACTACTTCCTGACACTGAGTCACAACATATTTTTGCATATAACATTGCTTTCCCTGGGAATGTGCCCTTCTGGCTGCATGCTTATGATCTTATTAGCTTAAATTGTTAAGTCTTTTGCTCAAACACTGAGAGAAAAAGAAAAAAATAAGATAAAACTACTTACAGCCAATCAACATGACACAGATGGAAAAGATTTTCTCTGAGTTGGTGTTTGGAGACACATTTCCAAATCCTACACTTGTCAGACTGCTGAAGGTAAAATAAAGTGCTGTAACATATTTGTCCTTGATGGATGGTCCAGAGCTTGCATCACTCTTGTTGTAATGCTTTCCTAATTGTTCTCCTAAAGAATCCAACCAGCCAATCTTGTGAGCCAAGTAAGGTCTTTCTACATTTCCAATGGCGTACCAAATGCAAGCGAGCCAGTGTGCAATCAGTGCAAATATACACATAAGGAGCATGAGAACTGCAGCACCATATTCTGAATATCGGTCCAACTTCCTTGCTACCCTCACCAATCGCAGCAGTCTAGCTGTCTTCAGAAGACCTATTAATGTTGTTGTCTGTAAAAATAAGATATAAATAGAAATTTATTTTTTTGTTAGCAAATGTACTTTCATTACTAGTCACCATGAATAAACCAGTGTAAATTCCATTACTCTGGGGAATCAACAAAGCCAGTAGATTAACCCATTTCACTGTATCTTAATTTAATTTTCTTTAAACTAACAAATTTATTATATAAACAGTGAAGCAAACAATAAGAAATGCACATTTTAAAGTAAAGTAGAAGTAGGAGTTGTCATCATCTACTGAATATCCTTTAATTTTGAATATTATTCTCGATGTGGACACTTCAGTCCACCCTAATGGACTTAAATGATCCATTATGATTCATGATGTTTTGGCATGATAAATTCTGTAAGTTGTTGGAACTACTCATAACTATATGACTGGCTTTGTAGGTAGTAAGCATTTACAATGTTTGAACAAAGATGTGTGACTGTATTTGGTCCTAACTTAGAGTATACTTGCAATACTCTGGCACATTTGTTGTAGAAGAGAGAAGAAATAGAGCAGAAATGTCCCAAGGAATAAGTATCCTATTCTGTAAATGTTCTTCCTATTCGTAATGGTCAGAACACTCTATACATGTAAAAGAAGAGAGAATCATGGAAAAGTTACTGTTGCCAGACTCCAGATTGATCTTCTTTTTGCATCTTTTATGCTGAAGCTTGCAGAGGTAGTGGTAGAAGCCGCTAATAAATTTACTACACCATTACAAAAACCTATATGGGTCAGTTATAAACCAAGAATATATTCCAAGCTTTTTAGTGCAGACCTTCACTATGATTCACTGTAGCCCCTTTGAGGCTCTGATATTTTTAAAGGAATCTTAAAGTTCTTTAATGTAAATTTACAATTTTCAATCAGTAAATTGTTTTCATACTTGTTAATACCTTGTAAAAGAGATTGGCAACATTGCAAATAGTAACTACACAATTTCAGAAAGAACTCAGCTACCTTTTCCCCTCCATTAAGCGTGAACATGTATTAAAGTATTAAGTAAATGTCAATGCCGAATAAGTTTTTAATAAGTTTTTCTTCCTTTTTTTGACAAACATGTATGTTACATGACACAACTGGAAACAACTCTGATTGTAGTATGTGTCATGTTAAAGCTTTCTTTCAACAAGTACTAGGCTCGTTTTTATGTTTTATTACATCCTTGCATTTAACATATTTCTGAGTAAAATCTCAAAGCCCTTGGAACAAAATAAGAGGCTTTCTTAGCTGCATTTGTCAGTGGGCAGCTCAATATATTCGTATTTTCTGAGTAAATGAGCAAGAAGATAATGTAGGGTAACACTGGGTAACACTCCTTGATTCAACTTCATCACATCAACATCACAGAGAAAAAAATCAAGGTGAATTTCTCATTGCCATGTAAAGAAGGCTGTTTCATTGATTGTGAGCTCAAGAATCTGAAAGACCATTTCCTTCAAAAAGCTATGTTTAGGCTGAGCTTCAGCATGTGAACATTGCCACTACGTACCTTTTTTTTTAAATTTTTTTTTGGTAAGATAAATCCGGCTTGAATATTTATGATTTCTTAATGAAAAGAGCAATTTTAAGAAAAGCTAACATTTGTTCTTAGAGGGGTGTTGGAACCATTCTATTACAGACATAGTCATATATCTACACCATGCAAGAGGCAAATATTCTTACAGTGCCCCTTAAACAGATCAGAATGTAGATTGTGAATCCGAAATGTGTCGTGGTCCACCCCATTCTTAAGATAAGACTTCCTAATGTTACACATCCTCAGTGTCAATCCCATGCTTAAATGCTGCATCAGCAGGAGCTCTGGAGTATGCTGGAGGTGCACAATACAAGCAAACTCCATCTCTTCAGGTTGAAATCAGCATGAGTGGGACTAGATATACTTTACACCATCAAGAAACTCATCCTGAGTTTGAGTTTTCTTTAACATGGTAGAGAGGCTTTGACATTAAAATACATCTGACAGTGGATAGGGAAAACATGATCCACAGGTTTTGGCATGCATTTACAGTCCACCTCACATGTATCACTTGGCTATGACCAGAAATACTTGGTGCCAGAGCTAGGCCTCATGCAGTTTAATTTCCTTGGTGTGCTGGAATACTTTGCTCAGCATGGCAGCCAAGGAGACAGAGGTCCTAGTGTGTCAGTTGCCCACCTTACCCCATCCAGTGCCAGCAAATAGTAATCTGATAGGTGCTGCTCTTCTCTGAATTGCTTGTTGCTCTGTTTTCATCACACCTAGCTTTATCAGATGGCCTATAAGTTCAAGAGGTGCTGGATACCCACATCAGGATTAAAAGTGTGTTGGGTTTTTTTCCATTTTGACTTCACTAATAGTGCAAAAAATAAATAATACATCATGCCTACATGGTTCTCTCCACAAGCTAAGTAACCACATAGAAGATTGCTTTATTTGTTTTGGAATAATTATTCAGTTCTGCTAATAAAAATCTTGAGAAAGGTTAAAGTTTGTCAATTATTTTTTCTTTGGGAAAAAAAATGACCTTCTGAAAACAGGAGCTCATGGACACTACATTTTCTAAGGTCACTGAATTTATTCGACAAAATCCTTATATATTACAAGGGAGTATCCATAACTCTGATTAGTCTTTTTTAATGGTGAGATTAGTTTATACCCTCAATTTCTCAAGTCCTGATGCTGACATTACCCCAGCAGGGGGTTATTTTGACGGACAGCAAGTGATTACAACATGATTTGAAAGAGGAGGGCAACAGTCTGTCTCATTTCAGAGGGTATAATTTGGAAGTTGTTACTGTATTAGACTGGAAGAGGGAGCTGGTATCACCTAATTAATTATCTGCATAAATGGTATTCTGCCTGTGCAAAAAGCCATTTACAATTCATGACTTTCTCACTGATGGCCAAATCCTTAAGTTTCCTCTAGATTTTTGTGAGATTTTTTTTTCTTTCTTCACAACATCCATTATTATTGTATAAATCTATAGTGTGATCTCTTATTTGTCTCTTTTTTAAAACAAAGAACTCACTGAAGTGTATGAGTAGCTCAAACTGTCTCTTCCAATGTGCATTAATGTGCACTTGCTTACATCGTATTTCATCTGTTGGCTTCTTTCCAGCTTCCTGGTATTGTAAGGTTTCTCAATAATTTCCTGCCACCTATATTTTATGTTAAAATCATCATCAAGCTTCTACCTTTTTTGCAGCCTGTAAACAAATCTATTAAATATGAGTCCTATAGCATCAAGCATAGTTAAGTCTTTTCTCTCTCTTGGAAAAATCTCTAATATATGCCAGAATTTGGCCTTTCAGTCTATGCTCCATTACCTTCATAGCCTCTTCTGAGCACCGTGTCATTGTTGAAGATCTTTATGCTGTATGCATCATGATACTGAAAATGTTAGTACAAACAGCAATTAAACAAAAATATTTCAACTAACCAAAACTTCTTATTTATAGCAGGGTACTGGTACTTCAACTGCCATTGATAAAAGACTGCCAAAATGGTCTACGAACAACGGCCTGCTCAAGCAGTGCTAGGGTTCCTTTTTTCTTCATCTTGAAAAACAATCAAGGAAAGAAAATCAAGGGGGTAAAGTACTAATTCAGTCAACTGAGATGTAGTCAGGACTATTAGGTCTCTAATTCTAGAAATGTGGGATTATTCTTTTTTTTTTAAGTTTGTTTTAACAGATATACTGAGTAATGGAGTCAAGACATCAAACTAAGAGAAGAACAAGAGTACTTTCATTTATATATGTCAATTTCAGCCAAACCCCATCTGTTTTCTTGATTTATTGCTACGAATAGAAGATACATTCACTCTTACATTTTGTGAGTATGCTGGATATATACACCATGATGTATTTATTTTTATTTAAATTTACAAAAGCCAAAGCCTTCATGGTTTTCTGCATATTTCAGCTGACTGTTCTCTCTGGTCTCAATTTGATAAAACTATAAATACAAGAATTTTCTTGCTAAGGCTGATATCATCACTTGTCTGTATGTTTTATTGCAGTAGGTTCTAGATGAAAGGGAAGAAACTGGTAAACTATATATCCATTTGATTTTTCCCAACAACATATCTGTCTTTGAAGTGAAAAGCAGATCAATACATTAAAAAACACATTATTTTAAATTTATATATTTTAAAATATCTAGTAATTAAGCAGCATTCCAGTTGTACATGCACATCACTTACGTGTGTGCTTTAAGGAGCTGTGCCATTGCAACTATTATTTGTTTAAATTCCAATGCAGACTCCTCAGATGAACAGAACGATTAAAAATAAACTAACAAAAGAATAAACTTAATTAAAAATAAACTAACAAAAGAATAGAAAGTCCATCTACTCATTTTTATCTTCCCAATAAATTTTATGTTTAAATTTTAACATTTAAAATACACAAAAAAGAGAGAATGGTTTACTACTACAAGCATAATAATTCTCTGTTGAGTCTGCTTAAACATAAAAACAAAAAATTAGTTCTCTCTTTTAGAAACTGGAAATTTAACTGTCTTACTCTGTTGATTTCCTATGGTTGACAAAGTATGGCTCAAACGGAAGCATTCAGATAGTGCCACATGTGGTATTTGGATTATTATCTCCTGCCCTTTCTAGACTGGGTTTGATATCAAGGTGTTTTGAAGCTGGGTGAGCACATATGGAGCTCTCTTTGGAGCTTATGTTGTTTAATAAAAAGACTGTTCAATACAATTTTTCATAGGATACCTCATTTGAAGAACCTCTAGATAACAAAAAAGAGCTATTTCATTAAAAAGATAACCTTTATGACTGAAAAAATCTATTAAATAAAAAATGTTTCATTTTAACAGTTTTATGTTTGCTTCTTGCTCAACTCTCAAAAAAAGGATCATGGGGGAAATATTATAGTTAGCAATATAGGAAGCAAAACTGCAGTAAGTAGCAGTTTATAAAAAGTGATTGACAGATTCAATACTATGAATGAGAGAGAGAAGTCATGATGGCATGATGAACTGGTCATTATCTGTATATTTTCATTGCTGCTTAGGTAAACAAACTAGGTCCTGCACGTGGGTCGAGGCAATCCCAAGCACAAATACAGGCTGGGCAGAAAATGGATAGAGAGCAGCTCTGAGGAGAAGGACTTGGGGGTATTGGTGAATGAGAAGTTCAACACGAGCCAGCAGTGTGTGCTTGCAGCGCAGAAAGCCAATTGTGTCCTGGGCTGCATCAAGAGAAGCATTAGCAGCAGGTCAAGGGAGGTGATTCTCCCCCTCTACTCTGCTCTTGTGAGACCCCACCTGGAGTACTGTGTTCAGATGTCGGGCCCCCAACACAAAAAAGACGTGGACCTGTTGGAGAGAGTCCAGAGGAGAGCCACAAAATTAATCAGAGGGCTGGAGCACCTCTCCTATGAGGACAGGCTGAAAGAGTTGGGGTTGTTCAGCCTGGAGAAGAGAAGGCTCCGAGGAGACTTAATAGCAGCCTTCCAGTACCTGAAGGGGGCCCACAGGAGAGATGGGGAGGCACTCTTTATCAGGGAGTGTAGTGAGAGGACAAGGGGTAACGGGTATAAACTAAAAGAGGGTAAATTTAGACTAGACATTAGGAAGAAAATTTTCACTGTGAGGGTGGTGAGACACTGGCACAGGTTGCCCAGGGAAGTTGTGGATGCCCCATCCCTGGAGGTGTTCAAGGCCAGGCTGGATGAGGCTTTGAGCAACCTGGTCTAGTGGAAGGTGTCCCTGCCCATGGCAGGGGGGTTGGAACTCATTGATCTTTAAGGTCCTTTCCAACCCAAACCATTCTATGATTCTATGATGATTGCAGATAGTGAAATTGTTGAATTACTAGGTTTTGAGGGAGTGAAGAATTAATTTACTTATATCTGCAATACTAAAAAAGTCATTACATTTTCCAATAATTTCTGTTCCACGCTTTTGTATTTGTGTACTCACCTGCCAGAATGAACTTGTTTGTGAGTAATTTGTAACTTTAGCACCTGGCACTTTACTGTTGAGTATGTCTGTAACAGGGAAGGTGTGGTGTGGAAGAATGATATTCAGGGTCAAATCCAAACTGCACTCCTTCAATGAACTTTGGAATTGATGTTCCACACTTCCAATCACTGAACACAATTTTTTAGCAGAGATGAATGCTCAGTGATCAAAGAGATGCAGACCACATCTGAAGGTGAATGATGTGGTCCAGGTTAGAAGTAATGCCATTGTCAAACTGTTTGTCTTTCATGTGTCTGTGCTGTCATAACCACAGAAAACAACCTGCAGAAAGACTAAGACCTACCACAGATAATGAATGCAAATGTGAACCACGTTTGTCTTGAATCTCTGAGCCTTTTAGTTACCTGCTGAGTAGCAAAGTTCTCTTTTGGTAAGAGAACTATTAACATGTTCCTTCTGTCCTTTATATTACTCCCTCTCTTATTGCATTCCTTTAACAAAATTTATTCCTACTGCATGCTATTACCTACATGTTTCTCCATATTCCTCATTTACCTTGAGTGTGTATGCTCATGTTCAAATTAGTAGAAATATCGCTATTGATAAGGAACATTACTATTGATTTCTATGAGTGCTGAATTAGACCACATTATTATAATGATATTTTAAAAGTACAGGACAGAGGAAAATATTTTTATTATATAAAATTTAGAAAATGAGTTTTAGAAAAGCATGACTGATATACTGATATTTGTCCTACTTCTGAGATTTTAAGACTCAACATGCTCACAAGACTCTCAATGTGCAGGAGGTATGTGCCAGTTGTTTTATACTGACCCTTAAAGGCATACTTAATCAAGTTTACATGTAATTTGTGAGGCTAGCCAGGGAATGCTTAGAATTCAGATCAGGCTTTTGGGGTAGACATTAAAAGTATTTGCTGTCACAGCAAATAACTTTAATGAAAAGGAATTAATTTTTAAATGAAAACTTTTTTGCATTCCTTGTATCATGACATGGACGCATACAGTCAGATCAGCAAATTTTTATGCTAAAGTTTGCTGATTAGTTTGTAGCTTTCACGTTTCTCTTCTCAATTAATGAGATATACATATGGTTGACAAAATTGTCTGTTTCCCTTATGTCAATATGTGCAAAACTAATTTTAAGAAAGGGATTTGTGTCCTTTGAAAAGTGAAAGGATCATATTTTGCTTGGTCTGCTGCTTTTTTTTTTTTTTTTAAAAAAAAAAACTGTTGTATTCTGTGCATCACAAAACCCCCTAATTCTCTACTTGTCAGTTCACTTTTCATCAAAAAAAAAGTTATAACTTTAGCTATTCTTAAATTAAATAAAACTATTTTGCAGGAGGCAGAACTAGGTCAGGCAGCCAGAACATAACGTCTGTTTTATACACCTTTGGGCAATTTTTGGATGCATAAATTGAACACTTTTTTAACCTATTGTACAGGTAGGATGAGGACATTAGTCATGTCTGGCAAGGTTAACTCCATATAACCTTTTTTTCTTTCTTTTGGTATTCCATATTCTTAAAAAATAGTCAACAGACATATCTTTTTGTTAACTGGTATAGTGTACAGCTAATCTGGTTTACACTGAGTAAACATCTGATCTAAAGATTTTCAACATAGAAGATTTATATTAATGCTTTAATGCCAACACAACACTTATATGAGGAGTTTTTACCAAGCAAGCAGCAAATCCAAGGAGCAGTTCTTAAATAAAAGTATTTGAACAAATCCTTCACAAGTGATATAATTATGTCATTATTTGTAAATATAGTATATTTATATACTTACATATATATACTTATATCTAGTATATATTTATACTAGATATATATTTCAGTATAACTGAGAAATACTATCTGAATCATTCTACTTGTTCTCCTGTCAATGAAAGCTAATATTCTACATTATTCTACTAAGGAAGATTTAATTTTAGTTTAGCTTTAAAAGATGGGGTGGAACTACTAAACAGCCTATTAACCGACAAGCAAAAAGTATATTAGGATATACAGACTACTGTAATAAAGTCAAAACTTAAGATTTAATATTACTTAGTCATTTAAGCTTACCTCTTCAGAGCCAGAGCCAAAAATCAGCAGGTCAAAAGGTATTGCAGCAACCATGTCAATTAGGAACCAGCCTTTGAAGTAGTGAATTGCTATTTTTGCTGGATCACTTACCACTTCTTCATTCTGGTTTACATATGTTGTTCTGAAGTTTATTAGAATGTCAATGATAAACATAATATCCACAATTAAGTCTACAACATTCAGTGGGCTGCAAGAATATCCACACTCTCTCCTCTTCCGTTCCTCACTATCATTCAGAAGGAAGGCAGCAGAGTAAGGGGTGAATATGGCGGTGTATATTACCAGCAACAAAATGAGCCAGTCCCAGACGGCTTTGAAAGGACTATAGTGCAATATAGTAAATTTGTTGATGCGAGGTGTCTGGAGTTTATATTCTGGTAGAACGTCAGCCCCTAAGGACAGAACCTAGAATAAGAAATATAGCATGTCAATAATCAGGCAATGTACCTATTTGTACTTCCAGCAAACTTAGTAAATACAGGACAAACTTTAAAAGTATTTTATTTTAGTTTTGAGGATTAAGCGTCAATTGGTTAGAGTTTTGGCAAACTAAACTTTTGTGAAATTTATTATCCCTGACAGGTCTAATAAAATCATTGACAATTTTACACAGTAGGTTGATTCCTGTTCCCTGTAGCAACCATTAAGCAGCATATCTGGTCCATAAAATCTGCATAATTAAACTTGTCATCAAATTCATTTATCCATGACATAGTAACCTTGCCAACCTCTTCGTGGAAGGTGGATATCTTTTCTTGCAGTGATATAGTGTTTTTCTCCCAAAGCATATTGTCATCATCTTAAATTCACTACAAGAGCCTGCACCCATTAGAAAATCCTCAGGCAACCAGAAATAAAAGTGTTAGAGAAAGACCTGTGAGTGTCCTTGACAGCTATCTCCACTTCGAGTTTTGTGGTGAGGAAAACTTTGATGCACAAATTTCACTGAGGCTAGAACTATAGTTCTAGTACAGCTAAAGGTGTGACAAAGAAGGGTACTATAGAAGCATTGCCTTTTGCTACACTTCTGCTTTTGTCAATGCCTAAAGCTTCTTATCATTCCTCTACATGTGTGGATTTTTTATCTGTTGGTGTTATCTAAGTTGGATTTCAATTTTATTTGGAAGGGATTATGTTTGTATGCACTGCTTGATTTGCTGGCTCTGAAGCTGAAATGTTTGCTTTGTTTCAAAGACCAAGCATAGTGTGGGCATCAGATAAAACAAATTTCTTCTGGCTGCTCCTCCAGTCTGATTAATCTGTGACGTGAAGGAACAAAACCTTTAAGTATAAGAAGGCAAATTACGCTTTCGCGTCTATTCAATGCTTTGTGTAGTTACAGAGACTGTCAGCAATTATGTTAATTATTGCCTTCTGTGCTGCAAGTGCTCTCCAAATCCTATGGGACTCAGATCACCACTTCATTTTACACAGACCAATGAACAAACATCAGATGATGGCAACCTTCAGTTTCTACCCACTTGGGCAAGTGACATATTCAAGAAATCTTACACACATTTTCCACCAGTTACTTCTACTTATTCCTTATCCCCCTGCTAATTAAAAACAATGCTGTTTAGAAAATAAAGGATTTCAAAAGTAATTAAAATGAATAATTATACTGAAATGAAATGATGATTGGAAGGAGAAATACCTTGTCAGCAACATTGTCCACTTTTATTTGCTTTTTGCTTAGCATTAAGCAGTTTGGAATTTTAGATTTCAGCTTGTTCAAGATTGAGGAATTTCATGCTCCTCAAACATAATCTTATAAGATTATAAGGATCAGCACGCTGATTTCTGTTTAACTCTCCAAAGGCAAGTCTTGTATAAACCTTAGATCTTATCCTTAGTAATCTAAGTGGCACTTATTATTCAGAAGTTCTACTCTGAAAGTGTTGTTGTAACACCAGGGTTAATAACCACTCTTCTCCTTTGGACTATGAAGAAAGAAATGATTAAGCCACCAAAAGATTATATGGTACCTTCAAGCACCCATTAAGCACCATGCTTAGGTGGTGGTAGAGGCTGTTCATCTATTTTTTACATTGCAACTAGGACTAGCACTTCACTAACGATGCTAGCTGTTTTTTATGCATTAAACACACTAGCTGACAGCAAGCTGAAGCATATAGGCATTCCTGAGTCTCTTAAGCAGTTTTAATACTTCCAGACCCCCACCTGGTGAGTTGACAATAATGTTTTCCTAGTATTTGAGAGCAGTGTAAGTATATGTGGCAAGGGAGCTGCTATTTATAAAATTTATATCAGTGCTCTCCTGCTGGATTTTCAGACAATGAAGGAAACGGATTAGACAACAAGAACAATAAAGCTTACTTCACATGTTTCTTTCATTGCTTGAAAATTCCAGCCAGTGTGCTTCACTTCAGAACAAAACACAACGTAAATTGGTTTTATTCCCCTGAAATCTGGCTCCTATTACCATTTTAGTTACACTTATTCCTAGTTTGGTTTAGACAGACTTAGGTGAAACTGAAGAGAATGAAAACACAAAGAAGGCAAAATGAGGTGAGAGCAGTATAAAAGTGACCATAGCAGAAATGGAGCCAACCTTTTCCTGCTAGTTTCTTAGACACACACAACAGGAGAGACTGACGGCTGTGAATTTCATATTCATAATGTGATATGGAACTTTACATTTCTGCATTGCTTACTGCCATGCAGTGGGAATAGAAAACAAACACTCATTATGTAGCTGTTTTTGTTTGCTGGATCAAGGCAAAGAAGATGGGAGTTTGTTTCTCAAATGAAAAAAATCACAGCTGCACATACATAAAAAAGAGAAAATCCATTGTTGGGTTTCATGTTGTCAGTTTCAACAGAGATTGATTGAATATGCTGCTGTATGACATCCTTGCAAGCCTTGGGTACTGGTGTTGGCCAATCTCGGCCATCTTGGCCAGATGGAAGATTGCAGTGTACTTAGCAATCCACTCAAAAGACCTTTACTGTTTCCACTTGCTTAAAATAGACATTGACGAATTCACTATTAGTGAAAAGACATTTTATTAACTTATCTCTTCTGGACAGTGAAACTCTCCTTACAGTTTGGATTATAAAACAGGTGCTTAGGGAATGAAATGTTTTTAAGAGTAAGGAGCAGCATTGGGACAAGACTAAAGTGTTGCAGTGTTAAAAAGTCTCTGAACCTTGGGACATGACATGATGAGAAAGCCAAGCTTCCTCACATCTTACTAAAGAGAAGATTGTCATGCTAAGTAGCAAAAGTCATACTAGCTGCAACAGGTTTTCTCTTAAAAAAATTGTAGGGGCATTCAACCTTGATGAAATAAGTTTCACACTGTTCTTGCTGGTGAAAGCAGGAATGTATTTATAATTGGTGTGTTTTACAAGCAGTATCAGGTGATAAGATTTATTCTATTTATAATGATAAAATTTCAAAGTTAAATAAACTGTATTGTATTTTGCTTTGAGTGAAGAACCCTGATCTAAAATTCAGCTTCTCCTGTGTGTTCCTGTTTATCCCATCCCCTGTTAAACCAGCGCTGCTGCAAGTTAGAAGACTCTTCATTCAAACACATTTTTTGACTCTGAGGATCTTGCTTTAGGTGTTTCACACAGATAGAGCTGGTGAACATATTTTGCTCTTTTTAGGTTCATGTGTTAACTTTCTAAGATCACAAGTTCAAGGTGACACATTATAGAAGGGCTGCAATCAGATACTCAGAAAAATATGGAGTGAGATCAAAGTAACTGTTACAAATTCACACAGTTTTAGACAAATTTACCCTTCTGAAGTGTTTGGTAGCTTTTAGTTTCTCAAAGCTAACTAGTTCACTGAAATAGAAGAAAAGATATTTAAGAAGAATGAAAATTTATTAATGGCTGCTGTTCTGTTAATCAGAAGGAGAAAGGAAGCGTATGTACCAGGTGACAATTAATTTAAAAAAAAGAAGATTCAGTAAGCCTTTATCACTTTAAAGTGGGTTACACTGTGAACAAACTGTTTGTGTGAAACACAAAGATTCTTCCCTGGACAATTTCTTTTATAAAATAGAATATGTAGGCAAAATGCTAGGCAAAATGTTGGTTGATCTGGGAATTACACTTTGGTCTCTGTCATTGCGTTTCTCAGTGATCTTAGGCAAACTGATGTTTAACCTCTCTAACTTCTGTTAAGTAGAGAGAATAACATTTGCCTACTAAACTGAAAGTATCTTGCAAAGGATAGTGAGGGGAAAACATTCATAGAAGCTGTTATGCAACAGCAGTGAGTTATCACTCTTCCTCCTCTAAATTTAGTTGATTCTTTTTTAGATAAAGTCAAGCAAACATTTGTCTCTTCTCCTTTTAATTTTGAATTTATAACTTAATAGAAACACTTTACAGTTTGTTTTTATTTCTTGCCTGGAAGCACTTCATTTTTGTTATCTATTACGCAAACTGTACAGTTTCAAGAGAGCCATATTTCCATGTATCCCATGTATATTCATAAGTTTTGTTCTGAGGCATTTTTAACCTAAATTTATTGAAGAATGAAAATGCATGCAGTAAAAAAGAACTAGAAACAAAGTAAAGAAGTTTAATAGTGTATTAATAAATCATAACAGAAATAATAAATGAAAATCCATCTGTTACGAATACCACCATGGACTGTTAAAGAAATACTTCTGTCAGACTACTGCATGGATTTACAGTATGGTTTCCTAGCTACTCTAGCACTGCATGAGAGAAGGTGTGGAGTTGGGTTATTGCATGCTGGGCCGTAGCTCTTCAAGCAGCTAAGCACAGGAACATTGAGAACAACCAGAAAGCATGCCTGATGCCTTCAAGAAGAACTGAACTCTTTCTGTGAACACATTGTGATTGTGTGGACCAGGTGCTATACCCAACTTAGAAAGCATTGGACCTTTTGCAATTTCGCTAAGAATTCACAGTGTTTTTGTGCTGTATATATCCAAACAGACAGCAGATATGTGACCAGTATACACTCACACAAACCTGTAGCATATTTACAGTCTAAGTAAGATCTTTCATCATGGACAGAACTGTTGCACATCTGGAAAATTTGAACAAAGCAGAATGTTTACAGGTGGCAAAATAGATACATGGAGTGGGGGGAAACCCAACAGTTGTAAGGTAAATGGATACAGAGCATATCCACGCAAAAGGTAGATGTGGAAGTTTGATGGGTGCAAAGCTTAATAAATTAGCTTTTCAGAAAGATACTTTCCTATGTCTCATTATAAAGTGTGTCTCATATGAACCATATATTTAAATGATGTAGTTATATTCAGTACTAAATACTGTTTTGTCACTACTGCTTTTGCCACAGATGAATTAAAGTAAAGCTTGTACTAACAAGGTTAGCTCTTGCATAACACCTTTCATGTTAAGAGAATTTCATAAACATTTAATAAAGCTCAAACTATAAATATAGTCCCAAATTATTTGGGAACTTTAAAATAAACACTTATCTTATTCATAAAACATCTTGCATAAAACTGGAAGCTGCTGCCAGTCCACTCATTGAAATACAATGTTAAAATGATTTCTTTCTAGGAAATACTGTATGACACGAAAAAATATTATTTTGCCAGTATCTTGCTGGGCTCAGTCCAATGATAGGTGCACAGCCCTGACAGATGAATGGATGATCACTCCTGCATCTTTAAGTCAGGGAAGCTGTAGCAAATCTACCAACATGTCAGCTCCTTGTATGCTGAGAGACTTGAATTTCTTTGAGTAGAGATTGAAGAAACTTTAAAATTTCTCATTGTATAAAGTGTATTCAGCATCCAAAATACGAAAATTACATGAAAATGTAAGCAAAGTCATAATGGGACTGGGATAATTCTACTATAGACATCATTGTAGCCGATCAAAAATAATGGAAGGAATTTGGAAGAACTTTTGACTTTTCGGATCTTCTAAATAGATTTCAAAGTTGAATCAGAAAGCTAAATCACCCATACTCATTATCTGACTGCAACAGTTCAAGATGACTACATAAATGCAATTTCTCAAAGAACATAGGCAAGAGGTGACATGAGAACATTCATATCCTTCTCACTTTTATAGGAGATTTCTGCAGATTGTTAGGCTAGGTTAATCTCAATGACCTAAGTAGTTTCATGAAAAATGAAAACCTATTTGGATTAAAATTTTTTTTTTTAACTCCGTACAAGTTTACTGTTGGTGACTAGGAAACCAAGGAAGGTAGCATCTCCTAAGATGGAGTAAAGCTAAGTTACTCATTTGCTCTCTGATGCAGCTCACGGTGCAGAATCAACACTGCCAGTATTACCCAAACCCCCTTAGATCTTGAATACAATCTCTTCCTTTTAACAGCTAGTTTTGAACATCGTCAGATCTTTATTAACAAGGCAAATAACAGTATTGAACAGGAAAAACTGGGGAAAAAAATGAAACAGGAAATGTGAAGCAGACACAAAAGCTAAAGCCATATTCCTATGATATTTAACCCTTTTTATCACTACCATGGGTCTTAAATCTGAATGACAGCACAGTTCAAAAAATGAAGCAGTGTTACTTCAGCCTTAAAAGAGGATATGATTTTGCACTGGAGATTTTATTAGATTTGTGGAACTCTCTTCCCTTGATGTAACCTCTTGTGGCTCTCCTTTCTCCTGGGTATTAGTTCTATTGAAGATATCAAGCTATAACTAGCAAGAACATCTCTTCCCTTTTCTTCTCTATTCCTACCATTAGACCCCTACAGACTGGACCTCATAAATTGATCTCTGAATCTAAAAAGACCTGAAAATAAATATTACACAAGTATCACTGAGCAAATGGAAATTAAATCAACATTTGCTCCCTGATGGTAGGCATTACCTAAGTCCCCAGAAGACTATAACGATCTTCCATGTTTCAGTCATCTTCATGATCATGTTCCTTGATGCTGATATGAACAACTAATAAGATTACACCAGTACTGAAAGAAAGCTAAAGTGCTTTTGATTTAGTGCCCCCTCTAAACACAGCATTAGATACTGCTTTCACACATCAGCATTAAAAGGCAATTTTATATATAAAAAACATTTTTTACATGTTTTTTCAAAGGATAACTATTAACATATGCTTAACTAAGAAATACTAATAATGGGGAATGTTAATGCTTGTCTTCTTGTTTTACTATTCTGTTTGTATTTAATGCTTTAAAATTATGTAGCATGACAATTTATATCTAATACCGATACTTAGCTTTCTCTATCAGACAGCTTGAATTCCACCCATGAGGTTTTATAACACTGTTTTAGTGGCCTCCCTGGTTTTTGAGTTAAGCTTTTGTTAGAGAAAATCTGCTGCTGTGTGAAAATACGGCTTGTCCTTGCCTGTCCTATATGCTTCCCAGTTGGGACTTCGGATACAGGAGAATATAAACCTTTCTTATTTAAACAATGGGTTCAATATTTCTTTGTTCGCAGGGTCAGAAATAACACGATAATTTGTTTTGGGTTTTTTTTTGGACTATTCCCATATATTCACCAAGTGTAATTTTAGGCAGGCACTGAAACAGCACTTTTATTATTAATGGCCGAACTTGAGTTTGTCTGAGTGTATTTGAATCACTTTTGTTCCAGAAGTCAATCTGGCACTAAATGAAGCTTTTTAGAGTTGGCTGAAGACAGACTTCGCGGCATTCTCAACCTAACTAAAATGCAGAAACATTGGATAGTTTTCTGGATATTCCATAAATTAATATTCTGGAGGTGCTGCAATTTGGTAGACAATGAGATAGTGTGAAAGAAGAAAATAATGGGTAAGTTTTAAATGGCATGTGGAATCTACATGGTCTAGTGTTAAGTAATTTTTATAATAAATGTCAAAAAAATTTCAGTGAAGTTGAATGTTAATGCTGTTTGGTGGTGTTAAAATTTAAGAGAAAGAAAAATTCTAACTGAGCCCTAGACATAACCTGTTAATATATTGCCATAAAAATTGCTAAGCTGGTATTGAAAAATCCACAAGGAGCAGAGACTGACATTGATTTAAAAAGGTCTTGTGACCTGTCAGTGCAACACTGGTGCCATGACTGTTCAATTGTTCTATCTCTGCCTTAGGTAGTTTAGTTACAATTCCAGCTTTGAGGTTTTTGACATGGATTCACTCGTACAGGTGAGTGTTTTACTGCCTGCATGCCTGCTTTCTGGTGCTCTGATTCCTCTTTAATCTCCTGTGTTGTAATATGTACAATTTATGTAGCTGAAGCTGCAAGTCATTTCAGATGGAAAGACTGTCATCTCAAGCCTAACTCAAACACTTGTTTTAAATTGCTTGTTTCCTCCAAGAGAAGAGAGAAATGCTGTTTTCCAGACATTGCCAGGAGGGCTTGTGGGAAACTAGTGAGCAAGAAATATGCCGCCAACAGGGTTTCACATGGCTCTTTGCTGTCCCTGTTAGACAAAGTTTTAAGTCTTCTGTAGCTTTAGTGTTAATGGTACTGTGATAGCAAGTTGCATTTGAGCTGGAAATGGAAAGTCTTTTAGAAGACTTTGTATCAAAAAATGATACAAATATATGAATAAGAGCATTTAATTGTAAAATAGGGTAGATATATAAGGATCAGCCTGAACAGCAGAAAAGCTTTTATTTCATGTTTCTCCTGTGTATCATAAATCTGTATTTTAATATTTATAGAATTAATCTCTCTGTTTATCTTTTTCCTCTGCTCCCCACGTTTTCTCTTTAGGGCTGTCATTAAAATACGTTGCATTATACTCGTGAATAAGGTGTTTAGTTAAACAATAATAATATTTTACTTCATGTCTTCTATATCATGTGATGAAACAGAACAAATGTAAGGCCTGATCCGATGGCTGAAGCCCACACCCACACACTACATTCATCCATCAGTGACATGGCTCATCTGTATACAGTGATTGGGTTGATGCTTTGAAATTACAGCAGCCGTACAGAACTACTGGACTCTCACTAGAGTTTGCAGTATAACAATTTAATGATAGCCATGAACACTGAAACCTCCAGAAATGTAATAGTACATCAGACAACCCAACCAATACCGCAGTACAAAGCAAAGAGGTGGGCCTTATTATCAAGTAGTTTGACCTGCCATATGAAGAGAATTAAAAAAACATTCTTCATTTTAAAGATTTACAAAGTTTCCTCAAGAAATGTCATTCAATTAGTCTCCATTTGATAGGGTAGCATCCTTCCTCAGTGATGATGAAAACTTTCAAATCCAACTTGGATTTGAGAGCACTGGGACTTCCTGGGAGGGCTGAGTACCTTACAGGGCTGAGGCCATGAAGTGCCACACTTCCATAAGACTTACAAATAATTAGATACATCTATTCAGCTAAAGATATTTAAATACACAGTAAACCAAAATCTTCAAATTCTCGAGGAGACTTTGGTATGCCATGAGACTAAAGCAGTAAAACAGCCACTTTCCCATCTTTGTTCAGTAAAATTGTGCAGGTTTCCTGAAAAATAATATTTCTGCAGATGTTACTGTCAAACAAAATTGCTTCACCAAACTTGAATACATGTAATAATTTAGAAAACTCACCTATCATTTATTATCTTGTGAAGATAGATATTAAGAGAGAGGAAGTATATTTATAGTTCATTTTCCATCCATTATTTTCCATGAAAAAACTACAAAATGGCTTATAGATCTTAAACCTCAGGAGCCTCTTCCTGCCAGTCAGTCTGTAATTACTTTCATATTAGTGGGTAATACATCATCAGAGCAACACTTAGAAGCATACAGATCTATTGAGTGTGCTTTACTGAACTTTAAATCTTAAATTAGTGATATGCAGATTGTCAAAGATATTAACAACTGACTATTTTCAGCATATGTTAATGCCAGAATATATATTATAAGTTGGGTAACTTTCTTCTTTAAACTCACTACGGGCTGTTATTTCAGAAGACAGAAAATGCTATCTTTCAAAATGCTGAAGAGTTTGTGAGTTATTCATCGTTCTTCTGGCAACACAAAGCTGTTAACAAGCATTTATATTTCTGACAACAAAACATCAAGGGTCACATTTGTAATTAGGGCTTAAATTATTGCTGTGGTTTTTAGTACCCTAAAAGATTTTTTCTATCATTTGTTCATAGCATGACAACAAAACAAAATATATTTTGTGCCTGTTGGTGTTATCTCATCTTCCTTACAATATTTATGAAAAATGTCTGTCTTTGATTATTATCCATTTAGACTGCTTTGCTAGCTGCCAAACATTCTGACGAAGTTAAAGAAGAGCATAAAAGCTGTAAGAAGATCTGAAGTGTATGGAGTGAAAATGAAACAGCTACTGCCATAATTTGATTCTATGACTACAGTACTTACTGACTTTACTGTCAGGAGTAAAGCAGAAAGGGAGAAAAGATTATTATACATACATTCATATTTAAGTTTAGCCTTCATGGTAAACATTTTTGCCACAATCAGCAAAATAAGAGAAGTTTACTTTCTAGGAAATTTGCATTTTGTAATTAGACCACTTAGTGTTTAAAAAAGGTGCAAACTGCAGCTGAAACTGCTCTGGTAGCTGGGGAAAAGCTTCATTTAGAAATGTTCATCTCCCCTGTGGCTCTCCAGTGTTTATGTCTAATGAGCATACGCCAACCTGGTTCACTTAAAGGAGACATTTGCCCAGTTATTCTCATCACACCACTTGCAGGAAAGTTTAGTGCATTACCCAAACTTCTACCAAATTTGGTCAGTAACATTCCAACCAAAAAGCCATTTGGCAAGAAGAAATGGAACATATTGCATAAAATGTACACACAGTGTGAAGATACAGATCACATTTCACTAGCAAAACCTATCTATAAAAGCATGTTCCAGACTTCTGGAGCTATCTATTCAATTCATATTGGTTAGGCAGAGAAAAAGGTGGAGTTGTGACCACGGAGAACAGAAAAGACAAGCTTGCCTATTCTCAGTCAGTAGCTGGATTTTCTGTTTAGACATTAGACATTTTCTGTTTTTACAATGTAAAAACATATTGTGGTTTTAGGAAATTATGGCAAGATATAGTAGGACCTTCATGATGATACTTCACTAGCTACTCTGGTACTCTAACAAAAATGTCATGTAGCACAGCATCAGTAAGCCAAAAACAACTTCTTGAAAAGTTCTTCCTTGCCTGTGTTATGCTGAAGGAAGCACATGTTCACGGGAGAACAGGACCTTTTATTTATGGATTTAACCAGTGAGATAAGGGAATCTTCTTGGTACTATGGCTGATTACATGTATAATTGCAGGCATCAAAAGCTCAATTCAGGGAAAAACATGCCTAGGATAGAAGCCTGACTGTAAGTTTTAATATTCCTAGTGTTTGTTTTCTAGATATATTGACTAATTTATCACATGGAGTAAACTGCAGAATGGGTCATTCACTATTGCAGTTTTCTTAGCTTAGTTGATATTGTAGGTGTAAAGAAGAGAGAAAATAGACAGCATAATATATCTGGAAATTACTATCATATACAAAACTAATTTTTCCAGCTTTGTTTGAAAACCTGGAAGGAGGCTGCAGTCTGCATGCTATCCTAACAAAATTCATTAAAATAAATTAGCTAGCCTCTAACAAGTTCTACAAGATGACCATGAGCCACAGGCACTCGTTCCAAACCCAGCAACTAACATCAAGCTGCAACAAATCGTGCTACTCTCCTTCGGTCATAGTCTTCCATTCTTAATCCACCTACAAACCCAGTGAAACTAAACTTCTTTGAACAGAACAGATTGATACACATGTGAGACCATGCCATACAGCAGTTCTTTGGTTTCAAAAGAGAGTAGGTTTCTTCATAATTAATATAATTAATTCAGAAGGTGGAACATGTTCAAAGGCGATGGATACTTAGATTAGAAAAAAGTGACAAGCTGTGAAATGAAGAACTTTTCTTCCCATTTAATAAATGTTTCTCATTTATTAGTAGTAGTATTCTGAACAGGCTGTCTGGAGCCTAACATACCTTCTCATGCCAGCTTCCAAGGTATTAAATGAAAAGTAGTTACTGCAATTATTATATTTAAAAAGATGCTGCCTTAAGATAAAATTGACAATTCTTTGAATAAAAAACATGCTTGAAAATACACCTCAAGAACCTTAAAGACAATTCCACCATGTGCTACAATGAAAGATTTATTCAACTGTCAAAGAAAAAAAAGACCTATCTAAGATGAATCTCATAAAAGACCACCCTGATACCAGGAAGAAGAAACTCTGAATTTGCTGTGTACTATGAATATCAATTAAATAGTAATGCAATTTAGGTACTTTATTTCAGATAGATATGAATTTTATAGTGTATTTCTACACTCTAGATGGACTGAACTACCCACATTTAGTAAACATTTTCTAGAGATTTTTGTTGTGCTATGCTCATTAATTTTATGCTCAGTACCACCTATACCACCCATAAAGCTCAAAAAATGCTTTACAACTACGTTACCACACTTATCAGCACTCTGTTTCATAAACATAATATTTGGGATTCAATGACCCTTTGATTTTTGATTCATAACTCTTTTCATTCATCCCATAAGTTTTCCTTTACTGTGATTTTATTGATATTTCAACATAATTTAAGGAGTGTTCCTCCTTTCTTTTGTTTCTGAAAAACAGTGTCTCTGAACTATTCTGGGTATGCACTTCTCTATTGATTCTGTTACCAGTTACAAGCTAAAAGCATTATCCAAGTTCTATCATGTGACAGATAATAGATGAGAAGAATGACCTTCTCTTTTGGCTTATTAATTTTGAGGGTATTCAGAATTCATCAAACGACATACTGTGCTGACTAGGATTAATTGTCTTTGCTTTTCCTTACTGTTCCTACTTCTGTGAAAAATATCCCAAACCCTAACAAACCTTAACCAAAAAATACTTTCCTCAGCTGCCAACACATCAATATCAACCAATCCACATTCTTTTCTCCTACCCCCTGCTCAAGCCAAAAGAATAATTTCATGCTATTGTTTCTCCATTACATGCTTAAGGCCACTTAGTTTCTAATCGGTAGTGGAAGACAACTGCCTTATAATTATCACCAGATATATCATAATCTTACTAGCTGCAAATTGCAGGAACTTTCTTCTCTCGCATTTAGTTTTTTTCATCAATTTCTCTCACTAGCAATGTGTGGGAACTTAACTATTTATTAAAAAAGTTAATCTTTCAAGTTACCCACTAGTAGGGTTAGCTAGTATTATGCTAAAAGGCAAAGTTGTTACTTGCAAGAAATTAATATTAAATTGTTTGCTGAATATACTTGTATTTCTTGTCTGATGCAAGGGGTGAATACATAATTTCAGGTAAATGCTAAATATTGCCTGCCCAGGTTATAGCATTTTGTGGATAGATCCAACATTGCTACCACAGTGTTTACATGTGAGGTGTCTGGCACTAGAACAGAGTTCAGAATCCAGACTGAAGGCAAGGGCACTCAGATGGGGAGGGAAGGAGTCCTGAGTTTGAGTCCCAGGGATATTTCTATGGATTTTTTATCAGATGGTCATTTATATAAGGTAAGTAACAGGCAAAATACTCTGTGACTACAACCTAGGACTGCCCCTTTCTCAATGAGTATCCTAAATGTTAGCTACACCAGCAATGTTCCCTGTAAAATGCCAGCTCTTTCTGGCCCATGAGATCCACAGCTTTCTGCCCTCTTTCCACACACCAGCTGCTATCTCTGTCTATCGCTGGGTGATTTTCTCCAGGAAAATATATGCTTATGCTGACCTAAACATAGAAACTGTTTCCTGAGTTAACATGGTAACCACCTGACTCTGATCTAACTTTGAAGCTATGCTGTTTTGAGTAGGACGTTGGGCTAGATGGCCTCTAGAGGTCTCTTCCACACTACATTTTTGTATGGTTCTAAGATTACCTAAAAGAGAGACTGTGATTCCTTTACTGGCTGTTTTAAGGCAGCTCTTGCTGCATGCGTGAAAGGTATTATTTCAGGCTGTGCATGCCAAGTGGATCAGAGGACTCTGCCACTCTGGATCTCACTGGGGCTTGACAGGGGCTAACCAGGGGCATCACTTGCAGTTCCCGGTGGGACAGTTCCGGTGAGTGTCAAAACTGTTGGTTTTAACCGAGTAACCCACCAAGTTTAGAAACTTCCAAGGTCAATCCACCATGAAGTGGCAGTTTGGGGGTTTAGAGGTCTAGTCTAGAGAAATGAGGTTTGCCTAAGTGCTGCCTACACCTTTGTTTTGATCAGTTTTACTTGCTTTGTGGGGCATTAGCTCTTATACCCTCAACATATTAATAAAATTCATTATTTTCAGAACAAAGCACAATGCAGTCTAGAAAGCATGTGTCTGCCTATTTTCCCCCACATACTGACGTCAAAAGAAGAATGTTGCTTTGGAAAATGATACAGTGTCAAAAAACCCCATATGCTCCGTTCTATGTTAACATCACAGAACAGATCACAAAGTATTTGGTTGAGGGCAGTAACGACAAAGAGAACACAGAAAACATTGATTACTCAAAATTATAATTCATATAATATATTCATACAATTAAATCCAGAAGATGCTGAATACTTTTTCCCAACTCAGCAAAATCAGGCAAATCTTTCTCAGAAAAGTAGATCTTGGGGGAAAGACATGGACTAATAAAGGCTGCATCCAGGTTACACGTTTCAAAGCAGCTAGGCTTTCTGCTCAATTTCTACCATATGTTGCAAAATCTTCTGAAAACAGTGCAGCAGTTCAGGGACCTTACCCTGTTCAGCTGTCACAAAGAGGCTCTACTGGAAACAATCACCATCAAGGAATATTATCTTTCATAATTGCTGTGAATCTGTAACTATATTGGACATTTTATTACTTTATGCAATAGCAAATAATTCCAATGAAAATGGTGTTTTTTCTTCTGAAACTGATCAAAAGAGTGGGCTTTACTTTTTTGCTTCCATGCACTTTGTATAGCTACTTCCTGTGGTGCAAAAGAGCCTGCTCTCCAGTTTTGGTGACATCTTTACACAGGTACAAATGGATACCCTGAGACTGGGGTATTTTTATTGGTTTTGCCATCAACATGATATTCTCTACTTTTTTTCTTTTCACACACAGGTGTGACACATTCTAAATGATAATGAAATTACACACATTTATACTATTTCTATAATTACATCTATAGCACTCACGAAGCCTAATTATATAAGGACAAAAAAAGATGAAATTTTATTTCATGAGACTGCTAAGTATGGTTGTAAACAGAGGGAATATTTCCTTTGTAGGCTATGTCAAATGATCATTGTGAAAAGGAATAGCAAATAGAAAAAAGAAGATTCTCACTTCAGCAGAAAACAAGAATTTAAACTTTCCATACAGTAACTAGAGAATTCTGGCTCTGCTTACCCCCAGTTTCATTATTAAATATATGCTTTGCTGTGTAATTGGAAGACATATAAAAATGTTTCCCTTTAATTCTGAATTTTCTGCTTTATGTCAGCTTGCATTCCAAAATGAACAGCCTTGAAATGTTGTTTTGTGTGAGTTATTGCATGGTGTTGTAAACAACGCAGCGTGTCAGCTGAATCAGACTGCTTAAAATGTATAGCTCAATAATTTGGTTTATTTTTAGGTCTTATATTGCCCCTCTCTGTCCTAGATACTGCTAGTCTTCTTTTAGCCTGAAAACCTGAAGGTCAGTTTGAAGTCATGATCATCTAATAGTTCTTTTTATGTCAACAGCTGAGACTGGCCTTGGGGGATATTGTTACTTATTTCTTAATCTTTTGGGGCTGATAGAATAGTCTGGCCAGATTACAAAAACATGCAGTGAAACTACAAGGTCTACCACTTCATACGTGACCACCCCTTCTCTGAGAGCTCTGCTTACAGGAGAACCGTGGGCGTTCAGCATGTCTGCAGATCAGACTACAACCTTCCAATCAACTGTGTAGCCCATCAAGGTATGTATTTTATCAGCCGTATAACCATTTTGGGTATATATATTTCCTACAGGTGAGCGGATGATGTAACTGTTTTGAAAAGTATTATTTACAAGAAGTGTAAAGATCATATAATTTTACCTGCCTGTAAGTCAGTTATTGAGACAAATAATAAATGACAGATACATATTGGGACTTTCAACCACATGCTGAATCTCAGCAGACTGATTAATTTCAAAGGGATCAATAATCTCTGAACATTAATGATCGGGGCCAGAAAACAGTTTTTCTTAAACACCACAATAAAGAGATAAGTAGTTTATAAGTTTATTAACTGGGTCAGCCATTATTTGTTGCCAGTATCGGTCTGTGGGTACTCAGGAAGTCTTTCTTTGAAAGTAAGTGCAGGTACTGACTATTCTAATTTTCACACTACTCTGAGTCTATTCACACCAGAATTCACAGCTTTGGAGCCATATATCAGTGGGAACCGGATGTGTAAGAAGATTTAAAACAAATTAATATTTAAACAAAAGATAAAATCACTTAATGTTGTACCTCTACACGCTGTAATTTTAAGGCCAGAAGTCCCCTTTATGAATTCATCAAAAAAGCTAAGGGGCAGATGTCAACTTTTTGCCCCACTGCTTTCTTTAATAAAAGTCTACATTTTGTGTCTCTGGGAAGACTTGTCTCTTTCTAACAATCAGTGTCAGGACCCCAACTGAAACTGTCAGTGCAAAAGGGTGCAGAAATTGCACTGTTCAGAATAATGAAAAAAAGTAATCTGAAACTCTTCTAGAAAAAGCTTAGCACCTCTGGAAATTATAATGTGAAACATTAAAAAAACCACCAAACTTTAAGTAAAGTGGAACAGAAACATAATTTTAGTGACAAATATCTACATTGGGATATGGCAATGCCAGTTTTTCAGTAAAGGCTATCTGGCAGCTACTACTTGGCTATTCCTTTCAGTAAAAGTCAACGTTATGCAGAAACAGGCATCCAGATGATGTTATTCTACTCTGAGTTACACAAGGAGTTTTGGTCAACAAGGACCCAGGTGAAAGGCCAAGATATGGGGTATTTACTTATTCAGGACCATCACATGTGCACGATAGACATGTGGTCTATCTCGATTTCAGAAAAGCATTTGACACCGCCTCCCACAGTATCCTTGCGGCTAAACTGAGGAAGTGTGATCTGGATGATCGGGTAGTGAGATGGATTGTGAACTGGCTGGAGAAAAGAAGCCAGAGAGTTGTGGTGAATGGGATGGAGTCTAGTTGGAGGCCTGTATCTAGTGGAGTCCCCCAGGGTTCAGTATTGGGACCTGTGCTGTTCAATATATTCATCAACGACTTGGATGAGGGAATAGAGTGCACCCTCAGCAAGTTTGCTGATGATACGAAACTGGGAGGAGTCGCTGACATGCCAGAAGGCTGTGCTTCCATCCAGCGAGACCTAGACAGGCTGGAGATTTGGGCGGGGAAAAATTTAATGCAATTTAACAAGAGCAATGTTCACCTGCATTTCAAAGTACATTTTTTTCACCCACTGTCCCACATCTCCCGTTCCTTCTGAAATTATTATCTAGACTTTATTCTCCTGTCTGCTCTTATTTTATTCCACTAAAATCTTACTGCTAAAGCATCTCACTCTTCTTCAAATATTTTCTGGAAGTGCATCACTTCCTCTAAACACAATGGCCTTGACTTTTTTATTTATTTTATTCATTGTTCTTCCTCCACCTTGTGAAGTGACAGTTATCACTGTCTTCACTACCTGAATTACTTTGCCAGTTTGTGAATATGATAGAAGTCATACAGCTGTTATGTCTGGAAAGAAGAACTTGTTCTTGTATCCTGTGATGCTGACACTCGGTTTGGCATTATTGAGGTATGAGAGAGAATCCAGAGTGCAGTCATTCAACTGCGAGTCTCACTGATACCTTAGTGGGGTGCATACCAGAATCTATGTCTGTATATTTTGAGCTGTGCAGCAAGAGGAGCCACAGAAGTGGAAATATCAGGTTATAACAGCCTGGCTGAATTTCTCAGCAAAGCTGAGGAAAAGAAAGGAAGAGAGAGAAACAGTGGCAAGTAAGAAGAGAGAATGGATGGATGTTTGAATGTTGCAACAGGTGACTGGAAGTGGTCTTCCATGTCAACAAGTCCTGCAATCCCAGAAGAGCACATTGTGTTATTTATTCCTTTACTGCATTTCTCAGGCTCTGTGTAAAGTCATTTGGAATTTCTGTCCTAACTTCTTTTATTAGAAGACTATTTCAGAATGTCACTACTATGATTAATGGTGACCTTTTAACCTACCATGGCCATTTTACACTCCTTTGCTCTTTTACTGATATTGTCCCATAGATTAAATAGGTCATATTGCCCTCTGTACATTTTTGATGCTGTTTCACAGATTCACGTATCAGAGGACTGTGACAGCATGAGGATATCCTCATTATCTCATCTGATGTTTCTGCCATATTTGATTCTCAACAGTGTGCTGAAACATTCCAAAACCACTTTTCCACTATTCTGGATTCCATTCACATACAAAATGGATCTATGGACCTATGACAAGTTTTACAAAGAGATTTAGATTTTAAAGACATGGGCAGACATTCAGTGGAAACTTCGAAGTGCAGACTCCTAAAACACATTGAAATCCCTGGGGATTATAAACATAAACAGGACGAAAATTAGCCACTTTCATCTTCTAAATGTCTATTTCTAATCTAATTCATCAATAACTAGCTAACTGGATCTTTGACTACAGAATTCAGTAGACCTACATTTTTTTATACCTCCTAGGAGTTTCTCTCTGTGCCTAGTCCGAGAGTTTAGGCTGCAGCAGCAACTAAAAACATTGATAACTGAATATAATGAGAGAAAGGAACAGCTGTGGGGAATTCTTTCCAATTACGATGAATGTTTTTTTATCAAAGTTTGCTACAGAAATTGTATCCTGTACATTGGCTGAGATGGTTCTAGAAAAGGACATAAACCAATGTCAAATTAAATTGAAAGTCTTTTCTGAAGTGCAAAGTTTTAATAGAGCATTTCATATTTAATTTTGAATTTAGTTAGTATCAATGTTCCTGGAAGATTTAGCTGACCCAAACCATTTCTATTGGACCTTTTCATAATATCGAAGTTGCCTGGAGAATAAACATGGATATTTTTAAAATTTCTCCCCCTCTCCCCATAACAGTGTCATTAGTACATAGAAACTTGGCACTTTGTCACTAATCAGCCACTCAAAATTTTGAAAAAAACAATCAAGCTTGACTTATGCTTACATAGCCTAGTCTTTTTAATGTAACCCGACTTTTTGCCATATTATCAGTGAAAAGATTTCTATGTATAACTACTATGAATGATTTAAAATATATCAAAATGGGTCCAGAAGAGATTAAATCTTTCACAGCTGACCAGGGAAGAATGTACAATGGTTGCAGATTCAAGTTAGCTATCAAAGACAAAATATATGAAAGATAAAAATCCAATTACTTTTTAGGCACTAACTGATCTCAAGATAGAACTGATAGAACTTTTATCTCTATTTCTCTAGGAGGGTGTACAATACATTCCTTTTTATATCCATCAAAAGGACTAGGAGCATGGAAAATATCTGGCATAGTGCCAATGTAGAGAAGCTGCAGTCTGGTCTATGGAAGGCAGGTCAGCAGTAAGTCAAAAGATACTCTTGGCAAGATCTTCTTTATGAAATCTCTTAACTATATTCTAATACAAAGCACTTCCAACGTTCTTCAGTCTGTCAGTGGGTGGGCATTAAAGGGCAGGCCCTCTGCTTACTAAGACTATAAAAGTTATTTGGGACACTGTCATGTTGTAATATTTTTTCTCAGTATGTTGCACATTGGTAGCCTGTCCTCGCCAATCTCCATACGACATTACAACACAAATGTAACAATGACCGTTAATTTAGCTGAAAAATTCTGTTGCCTTCAGAGGGCACTGTATCTGTCTTACCATGAAGAAATATGCTATCTTGAATTGTTTTCAGTTTTGTTTCAACTGTTTCAACTCCCAAGTGTGACAGATAATATCATACGTCTTATGTCAAAGGTATCTGCTTTTCATTTTGACAGCCTTTTTGATGTACACATATGGAAAAGATATCCACGGGAAAGAGCATTATGAAAAGCCAAAGAATTGGAACAGAAATTACGAGATATAACTATGATACTTATACCAGTGGCACATTCATCTACCATTTATTATCATGTTGTGCCTTCCACTAATTAGCAATCCATAAAGGTGAGAAAAAGAAAAAAGAATGAAACCAACATTTGTGACTGACAGGAATCACTGAAATTAGTGGACTTATTTGGGGCACTTGATGCATAGTACAACTTTTTTCTATTGAAAAACACAGAGATGAAAAGTTTTGCCTGTTAGCAATGTCATCTAATGTAAAACACTTCACGTACAACTGAATTGGAGGTAAAATAAGTAATGTCTCAAACTCTTCAAATTATCTTGGAGATATAAAAATAATTCATGAAAGAGTAACAATCTATTGAATACACAGATAATCAGCTCTACAAAACTGAAAAGGAGCTATAATAATGGGTAGTACCTTACCTGGGTAACCTTCTCTGTTACATTGTGCGTTCGATCTTTCACCTTAGGTGCAATAATTGCTTTATCCGAAGGAGGAGATGAGGATTTTTTTTCACTTTTGATATCTGAAAAGTTCAGTGTGAGTTGAGGAATCTTGTTGATTGTACTGTATTTGTTGAGATTTGAATCCGATGTGGATCCCAACAGACTTGACTTGATATGATTAAAAGGCCCTGAAAAATCAGAACACATATTTAGTATTTGACAAATGCAGAGAATTAAGTTATCATTAATGTTTAAGTGGGATATGTTAAAAGGGTAGTTAAAAACTATTTTTCAGTGTATTACTTGTTAATAATAAATATTATCACTCTATTGCTAAGGAGAATCAAATTTAGTATTAGATGTAAATACGAAATTTCCTTTATGTAGAGCCCCCAATATTTTTTATAAAGTCAATGGACTGCAAATCATAATGCATTCATCATTTCTCATTTTCTTGTTACTGGGTATGCTTGTATGCTCCATTATAATTCTGGTTGAATATGAAGACTATATTCTCATTTGTTTATAAAATCAGAAATAGGTCACATGATTATATAAGAGTGTCTGGACTGAGCAAAGGTTTTATTACCACATCTGTACTGTTGCTTGTGCTTACATGATAGTTCAAAAACACTTTTTGGTAAACTGGAAGGAAAATTGAGTAAACCCCTGCTCTACTCCTGTTGACTCATCAAGTAACTCCATACTTAATCAACAGAAATATTAACCTAATATTGTCCTAAAAGCCTTTAATTTTGGAGTATCACAAACTCATAAAATGTATTTCTTCAATTGTCATTACCAGCAAAATATTGAAAACAATAGGAGTGCCCATATGTAGAATATTAATGGAGTATTTAATATACAGTTAAACATCTTATACTACTTTAGTGCATCATGATAGATGAAAAATATGGAGTTTGTATACTTCATGATGTACATATTGGTTAAAATTATTCTTTTCAATGTTGGACAGAGTTCTTTGTACAACATGGAGGTAATATAACTGAACAGTATATTTGTTTTGTGCTGTCATCATAAAGTTGGTCCAAAAGCCAAAAATATTCACAGTAAGGAAAATTTACTTTTGAGAATAATACTGGAAAAAGAATTATAAAGATGCTTAGACAGTGAGAGCTAGGTTCAGTTACGGATTTAAGAAGAGATCCAGGTCTTGAAGTCAGTAACAATGTATATAAAGTGTGACATGGAACGATATTTCTCAGATCCACACAGATCCTTACTGCATCCTAATTCTGCTATGGGCAACGAAGTGATGTTTTTCTTCCACTGTTTTTTGTTTGTTTTTTTGTTTGTTTGGGGATTTTTGTTTGTTTGTTTGGGGCTTTTTTTGTCTTCCTGGGAAGGAAAAAAGAATGGGTGCTTTGATTCAGGAACAGCCAATGGAATAGGATTAGCCCTATGCAGTAAACTGCAGAGTCAATGGTGGAACAGCTGGATTGTATTTGCAATGTGTGAATGAGTGAAATTCAAAGCCTGGAGATAGCTGTGGGGAAATGCTTCAGGCAGTGTTGAATTTTTTTTTTTTTTTTTTTTTTAAAATTCTTCAGGTGAGAGCTGGTCTTCCCTCACACCTGGCTTAAAATACTTGATGAAGAACCAGACTTTTAGTTTGCTTTCTTAGCTTAAAAGGATTTATACACTCATTTTCTACCTCCTAAATTCATGCTGATTATACGTTAATCTGGGCTGGAGATGGAAAACCTCTACTACTCCATTTAAGTTGTGCCACTGAGCAGGAAGGAATTCAAGACAAGGGAGGGCACTATGCTCTAGACTGACAGTTCAGGTACTTCCCTGAGAGAGATCAATCTGGTTGTTCTGCTCCCAAGCCTTTCTGTATTTTCTCCAAAGATCATTTGATGTAAGAAAACAAAATTTTGCGGGTGAGTGCTCTAACCACTAAACTACAGGGTCAGTCCTCCCTTTTCACCTTAGACCAATGAACCTAGTATATTCTTTGTGGAACAGCTTCACTGGAAAAAGGAAGAAAGTACTACATTTCTCCTGCTAAAAATCCTGGTACTGAGGACACTACAAAGGAATTGGAATGTTGTTCTTTAACACCTTTTGGCCTATGTAGGATGTTTCACATCATGTACGTGAGTCTACTAAAAAGTGGTCTTCAAAATAAATCAGAGCTCACAATCTTCTCACAAATCAAAAGTTTATAATCTGTCTGGAGTGTGCTGCGTACATACGGTTAGACTGCAGTTTTTCAGTTCTGTTTCCCTACATAGTTGTAGCAATTATTAGTTTTTGAATATTGATTAGGTTTAGACATGAGTAGGGTATCAAGCTGGGGCCATTTGTCAGATGAACAAGATTCTTGATACCTAAGAAACTCAAAGGCAAGAGGAAACTAAAGAAGTTTACACAAATCCCTGATTAGATAGTAATTAAGATTTTTTTATTTTATAGTAACTTTATAGACATTTAAATTGCATTGAAGTTTTGCTTTCTGGGATTTAAATACTTTATTGCTTCTATTCCAAAGGCAATTACTCTCTCCGCTACCTAAGACTCATGCCCTAGCATGTGATACTAAAGTCAATTGCACATGAAAATAAAACCTTGTTTTTTTAATCCAACTTCTTTTGCTTTAGAAAGGGGTGAAAGGTATATATGTTCCTCATTGATCATGGCAATTAGTTGAAAGACATCCCTAGCTTAAGTACAGCCCAGGCTGGCAACAATTGAATTGATACTTGACAGTTAGTGGACTTTTGCTGTACTCTCATAGCAGGAAGCAGAAAAAGAGGGCCATAACAAATCACAGTTACAATTGACATTAATTGGCACCCTGATTGACAGTTTCAGCAGAGTGACCAGGAATTGAATAAGCAAGGAGAATGACATGCTTCTGCTTACTCTGCAAAGGAGATTCTTTAAAGTTAAGTCTGAATTCCCCATTTTTATGGTAGGATTCCATTGTCCCTGCTTACACAATGCACTAAGAAATGATATCACTCTTCTGAGCTGTCAATCCATCGTCTTTCACCAGCAGTAAATACATTTATCAAAGTTGTTTTACAGTACAGACATTGCTTTTTTATTTCCTCTCCAAGATTTTGCCAACATATACATGAAGCAAATGCAATGATTTCATAGTCCACAAATTGCTTTACAGAATCTAGATCATGCACTGCATGCAGTTTAGAGAAAAGACTTTACCACGTACACACACTTTTTGCATCATGCATGAAGTCACAAACCAGTTTTCAGACATAGCTACAAATATTGCAATTAAACTGAACTTTTTAGTAATTGTTTTCTAGAAATGGAGGAAGTCACTTGAGAATTATGTTCAAATGGCTTCTAAAAGATGTAGCTCAGTGCTGGTGAATAGAAACAATTTTGTAACTGAACTAAATATTATTTAAACATGAAATTGGCAATGAAGTTCATGCATGTACACTTCAATACTACAGGAAGCTTGAAACCATACCCCCTGCCATCCAGGAACGTGAAACTAGTTTTAAGGAAACAAAAGAGGAATAAGTGAAGATACTTCCACAAGGCTCCTATCACCAATTATTTTATTTTTAAGATAGTTAACTGAAAACTAAGCACCTTGTAATAATAGATTTTTTGTTAGTGACCCTGCCTGATTATACATCCTTTCACAGGTAAAACTGGTAGCTCCAGCAGAAGTTTTGCCTGCTTAAGGACAACAGCACTGAGTTAAATAACTATGGTACGTTCTATCTCACTCCCTTGCTTTTTTCAATCAACAGATAATTAAGTCAAATGACCATTTAACCATGCCTTCACTTTTTCCAGGGATTGGTAGTTAGTGCTTTGAGACAATAGTTAGGGGATTAAGTACACATTTAACAAATATAATTTAAGTAATGCATCTGTCGCTAGAGAGGTCAGCATGAGAATGTTGCATTTGAACATTTCATACAGCAGGCAACGTAACATGCCAAAAAGTGTGGCTGTTTGAAACACTGGAAGGTACAGTCTAAATGTATACTTTACCTTTGACATTGCGACCATTGTCTGGTTTTCAGCACAGTAAAAGTGAAGAAAAAGAGAGAAAAAAAGACAACTAAAATCTACGTCAGAAAAAGCAGAAAATATTGCTTCAAAATATGTATGTGGTTTGAGTTGAAATATTTTGGCTCCTCTTTGATTATATTATGTAGACTTTCAATCAAGATGAATTCAGTTTGACAATTGAGATATAAACTGTAAAACTATTTGGAGTAGATCACCAGGTAGTAGGACTGGCCTTAGCTAACTTGTCTTAACAGTAACATGATAAAATAGTTTCTTCGCAAGTCCAGCGCTGGGTCAGAGGTCCAAAGTGCTTACCTACAAAGTAGTAATTAGTCACATGTAATTAAGTGAGGCTGAGGCACCCACAGCTGTGGGCGGTGGTGCATGTGGGCCTGCTGTGTGCCCCATGCCTGCCCAGGACTCAGAGGGGGAGAAGTTTTCACCATGACAGCAAGCTGAGCAGAGCCTTTCTGAGTAAATGCTGGAGAAACACTGAGGAGAAAGATAGACCTTAAACCTTTCTTCAGCAGTCGGGTGCCTTTCTGCAAGGTAACAGCGGCAAAGCTCTCTGTCTTTACAGGCACAACCAGCCCTGAATCCTCTTTGGGGAGAAGATTGTTTTTGTTATTATTATCATTGTTATTATTTTATATTATTTTAAAGAAGCCACACAGGCGGATAGGTAGACATCAGCCCTGCTCGCAGGTATACAACACAACCCACAGGCTGCCCTCCCTTTGTGCGCTGCCAGCTGCCCAGCTGTGATGGCTCAGAAGGGCTACGAGGGTGGGCGAGGGCCCTGGGGGCTGGCAGGGAGACCTGCTGCCGGCCACTGTGGCCGACTTACCAGCTTTCAAAGGTGCATCAGGTTCAAATGGATATTCACCTGCAGCTGTCCCCCGCTGGCAGGCCACCTCTGAGGGCTGAGGTGGCGGTACTACCCCTGCCTGCCCCTGCAGCAGCCGTGTCCCTGCAGAGGGCCCGCTTCAGCCCCGCTCTGGAGAAAGGCTACGGCCTTGTCCTGAGAGGGGAGCCGGAGGTGATGCTGGGCCTTGTCTGTGGTGTCGTGTCAGACCTGTTGCCTCTCGATTTTCCTCAGCTTCCCAAGCACTGGGGAGGATGGGAGATTGAGCCGGCCCCCTGGACCATGGGTGTGGGAGAGCGTTTGGTTCCTCTCAGCCTGACACCTTTCTGTGCCAGGCGTCTGTGGCAGTAATGATTTTGTAGGCTGAGTTAGGCTCAAAAGCCTGCTGTTTTTTCAGAAGACTGCAGGGATGTAACTGAAGTAATTTTTTGAAGACAGTAAAATTCCCGAAGAGTCCCTGTGAACCTTTACCCTCCTGCAAAACCTGGATTGCTGGCGTTTCAGGTGAGAAGGGCTTGGCTGGAGCTTGGGTGGTGGGTGGAAGGCACAGTTCCTGCCCTGCTGCTTTTGTTGTCAAACAGGCAAATTTAGAATGGAATTCGATTCAGTCCACTCAAATGAATTTAAAATGCTAATTTTTCATTTTACTGTAACACCTTTCATCAAATTAAAAATGGAATGGGAAATATAGTAAAGCTTATGCTTTCCTGGGTAATAGTGTGGCCCATTGGGACTGTAGTTTACTTTTACTTAGGCCTTTACATTTATCGATAGTGTCTACAGCTTCTGCTCAGAATCTGTCAGTCCACGGGAGATTATTTAGGCTGAATCCTTGTTGCCTAACTTGCATGGATAATTTAATAGCAGCAATAGGGGTTTATGGCTCACTGTTGAGTAATGCAACCAGGACTTGCTGGATAAATTTAAACACCTTTTCAGCATAAGGTGCCAAATTCTAATACGCTTGGAAGCAGATGGCATCGAGCATAGTTACTAATTCTAACGTGATGCTGAGACCCATCCCTTGTTCTGCTTTGCTTTTTTAGAATGTGTATGTATGGCCTAAGCTTTGGGCCAGATTCTCTACTATTTTGTAGCTTATGCAGAGTAAAATCAGAGTGGCAGTGTTTTATCTATTTACACTGTAAATGACCACACCATGTTAGAGGCCATAGTAATTCAAATGGATTATTGACTCCTCATAGTAAAATACATTTTCCTTAGTGTTTAACATTTAAAAAATATTATTCAGTGAAATGGAGCTAGAATTTTTTTCTCCTCTGCACATCAAGTATTAAATAATGTGGCTATTTCTGCATGAGCTTTGTACCACCATAGCCAAAAACATTTAATATTCAAACTGTTTTTTACACATTTTCATCATATAACTCTAGGAAGAATGACCAATTGGGAAGTGCTTTAATGAAAATAAGTTCTGAAAATAGAAATTGTCAAAACAGAGATCTTTAAATGTGTTTTATTTCAAAGATTAGTTTAAATATAGGCCACCAAGATTAACTCCTACAATAGCAGAACTAAGTTGAAAGCCAAGTTGAAGTTGAAACCAAGATGAAGCTTATGCAGTGGTCCAAAAAACATGCTAGGGTTCAACCTTGGTGATTTTTGCCTCCATATCCTGATTTCAAAGTCTTGGCTTGAATGTGAATATGAAATATATAAAAATGGTATGGTTTAGGATGGATTTAATTGAATTTTCAGGTTCATTTGAAGTGAAAAAAATTAGAGTCCAAAAGATATAGAAATGAGAAAAGAAGTATTTGTCCATTATATTAATACAGGAAGAGTAACTGGAAGGAATAATTAGTTCTGCTATTCTAGGAGTTAATCTGGGTGACAGAGGAGCATTCAGACTTATATTTTAGGAAATGTACAGAAGCAAAGAGCCCTTGATGTAGACTTTCCAAAAGGCAGGAGAACTTGAAGGAATTTTACACATGCAGTTGATGAATAGGAGAAAAACAGGTGATCACTGAAAATGAAAATTCATTCTCTTGCTAATTTATGAATCTGTACACCATCTTCCATGACATATGTTTCCGAAATCTTAAAATATTCCCCATACATTCCTTGTCATCTGGCTTGAACAAACTGAATACAATTCAAGTCATTAGACCATACGTAGCTGCAAAAGCATTGTGTATGTGGCACTTTTCTCTGAAAGCCAGTTTCAAAGGTGCCTCTCCATTCCCAGGGCTTTCAAATCTTTGCTAAGATGTTTCACAAGTTTTTCAAACTTCCTGTCTCCAACAAGAAATCATGAACCACACTCCATGACTTTGCGTAATTAGGAGAGACAGGAGAAATGAAGTTGGAGAAAATATCTTTGTAAATTTTCCTGGTTGCAAGAATATACTAACACAAAGAGAAAATCACACTTACGTGAATTTTACACTATTTCACTAAGCATTACACAAAGCATTTCAATGGAGTTGCTGAGGATGTTTTCTCCAGTGTGAGAGAAAAAGCATGTCTCAGTGTTGGATCAGTGAATATACAATGTACATGTTACAAATTTAAGAACTATAAACCAATCAGTCTCTAAAGTAGGATTTAATACCATCAAAGACAGTCTAATATATGTGAGTATGGGACAGAACTGTTCACGCAATTTCACTTGGTCACCTGTGGTTTATTTTTTCCCCCCAAAAGCAGTATTTAGTGTAAATAAGCCTGCCATATTTGGGCCCTTAATATTTTTTGTGTGCCTTTGAATGTATACAGCTGATTAGTTTTGCTTAGAAAGTGGTGATAATTGCTATGCAAAATTGCAATAATTCCTTTCTTAATACATCAGAGAATACTGATTGACTTTATACCATACCTTCACTTGCGTGACGGTCCCTAAAAACGTTCTTCGGATGGACGTTAAAGCCTTCTATGTCATGTACTGAAGATGCTCTCCGTATACTACAAATGCTTTCCTGTGATCTGGAATGGGTTAGTGGATTGCTTGTCTGTATCATGTCAGGGTAAAGGCTGTCCCATTGCTGTTTAGGTGATGAATGGTCAAGAGGTCCTGATATATTAACCAAAGGTGAACATTTACTGGGTTGAATCAGTGCTTTTGTATCATCCACTTCTGAAGGACTACAGCTTTCTTTTGTAGGTGACTTAAAATGCTTCATCGCCACTGAGTCATCACTGTGCTTAGATGAATCGACTATCACTGCATCAGGGTCTTCCTGTGGTAAGGACTGCTTTCTGTACGTTAAAAGTCTCAGTCCAGGTAACCGGAACCCAAAAAGTCTGCCTACATGCAAATACATGCAAAAGAAGAAAATGCCACGTATTAGTTTCTGTTTATCAAAATCTTCTTTCTTCATACACAGAGTATGTAATAATTGCTATAAATAACTGACCTATTCCTAATCAATTTCAATGCTTCTCAATGGAATGTGTAAATATGGAATTATTATATAGTCATGGTGCTAAAGGATTTCATACTTCAGTCAGACTTTAGTTATTGAACCAAAATAGGGATAGCAACACTGATTCTAAAGTCTGTTTTAAAAAAGATGAGGTTATCTGTTCTGATGGTCCTTTCTAAATAAAAAATCTATACATCTATAAAAGACGGCTAGAACACATCCAACTACTTTTCTTGGTAGCTGTTGTCCTGAAATAGGTATTTGTGGATTCTATTATTAGGGGAACTCCATGTGCTTAAACAGATGCTGCTGATTTACTGGCTAGAAATTAAACAGGAAGATACCACTGCTAATCCCTCAGGAAAGAAAAATAATTTGTGTACCAGTTTTGCCACAATCCTTTCCAGTACTTACATTTTACAATTAAATGAAACACTTATTTTGAATGAGTTTAAAATGAAAAGTAAAGGAACATGAATGAAGAAAAACCAGTGACGCAGTGCTCAAGCCTCAGTTGCACCTATACAATGCAATTATCTTCCATACATTTGCATGGGTGTAGGCTTAGTTGGGCTTTGTATATTGAATGGCAGGTTAGGGTACTCTGAGTGTGTTGAAAACTAACAGCTTTGTGTGATGGTAAGAAATATCTATATCTGAGAGAAGTGTAAACTATGGTATAAATAAAGAAAATACGGGGGGAAAACTATAAAATCTGCAGACTGTCCCTCTCAAAAAGCCAACCCCAGAGAGCAAATATTTTAAGGTATTGTGTAATACAACTCACAGATGGAGGCACAGGGACTTCCAATGTACAGAAAACATAGTAAACAGTTTAGAAAAATAAATGCTAAAAACAAATAACAAAATAAAATAATTGAAATAATTGAAATGATCAGATGTCATTGCAGAAATGGTCTGACTTATCCAATTGCTTCTCAGCACTCATCACTTTGCTACATGAATGTTTTGCACAGTGAATGAATAGCAAAATCATTTCTCAGAGAACATCTCAAAATGTCTTATTATTCCCTCTTGCTGGGATAAAAAATTCTCTTTGGGGTAAGATTTCATTTTTTTCAGCCATTTTTAATCACTGGCATTTGTAGCTAGCTAATGTTCATTAATATTTAGCACTGAAATTTATCATCCCGTACTGAAATGTTTTGAAACAGTCTTACATTGATGCCTATGCCCAACAGTAAGTGCAGAGCAATTGATGGCTCAGCTTAATCACTTAATCTTTTAAAATGAATGTCCTATATATTTAATATTGAATTTATTTTGAATTCTAAACAAATGAAAGTGGGAGTGCCCTGCTCTTCTTAAAGGAAAACCTGCGTGAGAGCTAGAGTTGCTATACTAGACAACACCACAGGTCCAACTACCACACTGTTGGACCTCTGATATTTTCCGGTAGTGGATACATGGAGAAGGAGTTTAAGAACCGCTACATTGTGTTATATCTCTTAGTAAATTTACTCAGTTTCTGGCTATCTGCAGTTCAGAAACTTTCTGAGACAGAGATTGGGTTTAAACTGCAAACTGAATGTTTGGTGTACTTTTCTTCCATGAATTTATCTTGGTGCTTTTGATACACAGTTGTACTTCAATCTGCAAAGCATCCTATAGAAAACAGTTTCATAATTTTAGTATACCTTTGTGAAAAAGTACTTCTGCTTGCTTGCTATAAACCTGTTGCCTTGGGGAGGGTGCTTGTTAGTTCCTACGATATGAAAAGTCGTGGGAAATGGGGGAGGTGCCTGAGGACTGGAGGAAAGCGAATATCACTCCAGTCTTCAAAAAGGGCAAGAAGGAGGACCTGGGTAACCATAGACCGGTGAGCCTCACCTCCATCCCTGGAAAGGTGATGGAAAAACTTATTCTTGATGCTGTCTCTAGGAAGATCAGGGATAAGAGGGTCATTAGACGTAGTCAACATGGCTTTAACAAGGGGAAGTCATGCTTGACCGACCTGATAGCCTTTTATGAGGACATTACCAAGTGTACAGATGATGGTAAAGCAGTAGATGTGGTCTATCTTGATTTCAGTAAAGCATTTGACACTGTCTCCCACAGTATCCTCACAGCTAAACTGAGGAAGTGTGATCTGGATGATCGGGTAGTGAGATGGATTATGAACTGGCCAGAGAAAAGAAGCCAGAGAGTTGTGGTGAATGGGATGGAGTCTAGTTGGAGGCCTGTACCTAGTGGAGTCCCCCAGGGTTCGGTATTGGGACCTGTGCTATTCAATATATTCATCAGCGACTTGGATGAGGGAGTAGAGTGCACCCTCAGCAAATGTACTGATGATACAAAACTGGGAGGAGTGGCTGACACGCCAGAAGGCTGTGCTTCCATTCAGTGAGACCTAGACAGGCTGGAGACTTAGGTGGGGAAAAATTTAATGCAATTTAACAAGAGCAAGTGTAGAGTTTTGCATCTGGGCAAGAACAACTCCAGATACAAGTACAAGTTGGGTATGGAACTGTTGGAGAGCAGTGTAGGGGAGAGGGACCTGGGGGTCCTGGTGGACAGCAGGATGACCATGAGCCAGCACTGTGCCCTCGTGGCCAAGAAGGCCAATGGCATCCTGGGTGTGGCCAGTAGGTCAAGAGAAGTTCTCCTCCCTCTCTACTCTGCCCTGGTGAGACCACATCTGGAATATTGTGTCCAGTTCTGGGCTCCTCAGTTAAAGAGGAACAGGGAACTACTGGAGAGAGTCCAGCGCAGAGCCACAAAGATGATTAAGGGAATGGAGCATCTCCCTTATGAGGAAAGGCTGAGGGAGCTGGGTCTCTTTAGCTTGGAAAAGAGGAGACTGAGGGGTGACCTAATCGATGTTTATAAATACGTAAAGGGTGAGTGTCAGGAGGATGGAGCCAGGCTCTTCTCTGTGACATCCAGTGATAGGACAAGGGGCAATGGGTGCAAGCTGGAACATAGGAGGTTCCACTTGAATATGAGAAAAAACTTCTTTACAGTGAGGGTGACAGAGCACTGGAACAGGCTGTCCAGAGAGGTTGTGGAGTCTCCTTCTCTGGAGACATTCAAAGTCCACCTGGATGCGTTCCTGCGTGATCTGATGTGATCTAGGTGTTCCTGCTCCAGCAGGGGGATTGGACTTGACGATCTTTCAAGGTCCCTTCCAATCTCTAACATTCTGTGATTCTGTGAAAAATAGGTAATAATTGCTCCTTTTTAATAGTCTCAATAATGTTTATAGCTTTTTATACATCTGTTGCATTCCTCTTTGTATACCTCTTTTCCAGGCTGAAGAATATTAGTGTAACTGTATTGTGTACCTCTAATCATCCTCCTCACTCTTAGTTACTTTTCACTTCTAAAGTAATAATTTTTGACAGTGGCCTGAGCTACTCCCAGGCTCAGGGATCAATGCAGTGATGTAACAGGTTTTTGTTTTGATCTTAGTTCCTTCCCTTATAATTCCTAATATTTGATTGCCTTTTGGAGTTACCGTCCTAGCCTGTGCTAATTTAAGATATTTTCACAACATCTGAGAGATTTCTTTCTTGATTGGTAACAGATAATTTAATCTCTGTTGTTGTGTCTGCAAAAAAATTCATTTGCTGTTTTATCATCTCAGTATTTAGAAATCTGGCCATTTATTTCCACTGTTGTTCTCTGCTTTAATATATAAATCCATGTAACAATCTTCCTTTTTTTTCCCTTGACAATTTCTGCAAAAGCTTGTTGAATTCCAAATACTTAGCACTGAATCTGTTACTCTAATGCATATATGCACACAACTGTACAGTAAACATAGTTCTCTATTACATAAAACCAGAGACATGCATGTTTTAAACAGCAACTAGAGGTGCCAATTTTCAATCTACACAGTGATATTCATCAGAGTGCACCTCAGGAACATGCATATTTCTTCTAACTTACTAAGTATACTTGAACAAATTGCTTACATTTGAAATTAATTAAGTATACAAAATATTTTATTATTTTTAAATGCATGTAGAATTTAGTTGTAAAGCAGTTTATAAATCAATTTTGAAAGCTTACTGCATCAAAGGTGAAATGAATGAATTCTTCTTTTATCCATTACATAGAACTTCTTAAAAATACCATTCATAAGGTTTTCTGGCATAAAAGGCTTTTTGCTGACACTCTATTTTAGTCATATTCACGGAGGTGCAGATGGTCTCTTCTGCTTCACCAAGTTAATATGGCCATGTTATACTGCATTACTGATTTAGCTGTCTAACTGCAGTTCAGCTGGAAAGAATAGTCAGTGGGAATTTTGCTTCTTGCTAAGACTCTTGGGCATGAAATAGAAACTTAAATGAGTAGCTTTTTGCAATTCTTCTATAACTGTAATAAAGGGTCTCAAAGTTAAAATCCCTGTTTCCTGCTTTTTAATTTGAATACTCTTTAGAGGAGGAGTATTGTTATTCTTTAGTGTATAGACATTGATCTATATGATGTGTTGGACATTCAACTCTCTTGTGCAGTACTGCAGCTGAAGCTATCAGGAGACCCATTCAGAATTTGTCTAGTTTACATTACAGTTCCTTGCTCAGCTCAGTACTAATACAATTTGTCATGAAGCAAAATTTATGGCTCCAGGCCTGCTGTTCCAGTATAGACTAGAAGGTCAGTGGAAGATTTCCTGGCATACTGTTTATGGGGTAAAATGGGGTAAAACCCTGCTTTTTGTAGGTATGATGTCAGAGCAGATTCTTCTTGGCTTACAATACTAAAACATTTTTGAGATGCAACTAGCTATTTACTATAAATATATATATATAATGTTACATTAAAATCCTTATGTGTTATTGAAGTTGAAGACTAGATTGCCAAATTCTTCATAATGCTGAGTCAGAGATTTGTGGCTTGCTAAGAGCAATTGAGGGAAGCGTTTGAGTCTGAGTCATAATTACAGGCTTACATTCCACCTCCTCCTTTCAAACATTGCTTCACTGAATAAGTTAATCTGTTGGTTGCTTTTATTCTTTGTGCCATCTCAGCTAACCCTTAGAGCTTCCAAATAGTAGAACTCAGCCCAAAAATATACTGCAGATAAGAAAGGACACTTCTAAACTGTTCACAGATATAGTTATCACCAAAGTCCCAAATTCAAATTGTCTTTTCTTGACTTTTGAAAGCATTTTTAAATTCTGTCTCATATTTTGGGAGATCAGAAGAGAAGATATTTAGAATTCATGGAAGTAAGTATTTCGGTTAATAGTTTTGTGAAAAAAGTGTAGGAAAAAACCCTATCTTGATAAGAAAAAATAATAGCCTTGCTTTTCCATAATTATTAAAATGGGAAATGTTAACATTAATCAAAGAGAACTCTTTGTCAGGGGAAGAAAAAAAGAAGAATGAAGGTTCCAAAAGGCCTTATTAACAGTTACGATCATGGTTGCAAATTTCCTGCCCCATTAATACAAAGTTCATTTTGAAAACGGGGTATTCAAGCAAAAGCATATCTGAATAAGGATTTCTTTAGTAACCCAATACACTTGCGTGGCAAGTAATTCCCCTACCTGTTCTGTGCAGGCATTCTGTAACAAGGAGGGGAAATGACATTTGGCCTGAATATTGCCTTGCTACAGTGAAGGTACTCCTCAGACTTCTAGTGATGAAAATACATACTAGTGGCAAAGTCAGAGAAGTGCCTACAACTGAAAGAGCTTTACTTTCACTACAATTTCTTAAATGGTTTTAGGATTACTAGTGGATGCTATGTGTTATCCCAAAATCTGTTTAGCCCACGTTAATACACATAGGATTCCTGTTTTCCCATCCTGAGCACTGCAAAAGGGTAGCCGTAAGAGACAGCAGCTGGAAGGTCATGATGGCTCCTCAAAGAATTGCTCAGCCAGTTTTTGTAGCATCTGTAGTAGCATTGTTACTTTCACACAGATGCAGAGAAATACTTATCCAGAAACCAGTATCTGAACCTGCTTACAGATCAGTCAACCAAAGGGAAAAGAAGTCCATAGTTGAAAGCTAGATTTGGTCTATTAGGCTCTCAACCTTCTTTAGATTTAGACATTCCAAAATCAAACCAAAGGAGCTCAAATGCACAAAAAGTTTGCACAAGATAAAATAAGTGAGGTGTAGAAACTGTCAGGACTTTTTACTGGTATGATGTATCCCCTGTCCTAGGCTGAGAGCTAAACCAAATGCTGAGTTGCCCATGTTCTGGTACAACCTGCTAACTGTGGTAGACTGTTGAAGAAAATCAAGTGTGAGATGGTTTTATCCTAGTGGATGACTGGTCTGGCTATAGTTTGAAACATATGTTACTTTTTCAGTATATCAAATTAAAGAATACAAGATATATATCCACAAAGATCAACCTGTTCTAAACAGAGTGAGAGTTCCTTGACAAGGGCAGGTAAGATGTGTTGATCACAACAGACTATCTTCCAGAGCATGAGCTAATTCAACAATATTTTTGTTCTGAAACTTCCCCAACCAATGAGCAAAATTGCTTTCACAAAAGGAGCACAAGTCAGCCTTTTGCTGAAAGATTTTCTGATAATTGAATGCCTACTGTCAAGGAATTTTCAGGATCTAGGTTATCAGAAATTCAAACACACGCAGTTATTAAATTGCCGCTCAAAGGCTTGGAAATCCCAAGCAACAGAAGGAAACAATTGCTTTTGAGAAATGGAATTCCTAAACACTGTCAGTCTAAAATAGCAGCAAATACTTGAATGTACTCTGTTTAGCCAATTACAGGTTTTTTTCCATTCTCTTCCCCCGAAGGTAGAGAAGCATGCATAAGTGGACCATTTTCTTGCTCTGCTCATTAAATAATATTATTATATTTTCAGGCAGGAAATTATTAACTCTAGAAGCTTAAACTTATAATTCTCAGATACTGCTTACACACTTTTTTAATCCTCTGGTATGGTCTACTTTAATTTTGGCACTTCTTCTTTTAGTTTTCTTTAAAATTTAAAGTTACACTTGAGTTCTATCAGTATTAGTAACAGCAATCTTCTTTATGTTCCCCGGTAAGTGAGAAAGTTGTTTTACTGCTGTGCTGGTTGTGGCACATTTTTGTCTTCAGGCTATACTTCTCCTAAAACATACTATTGATAATGGCTAAGAGAATAAAGTGGTTCCAGATCCTCCTATATACACATAGGCCCCTGAGGTAGCCTGACAAATCATGAAAGCAAGGGAATGAAGTCTCTGGGTACATGTAGGGCTATGCTGTGTATAGCTGACCAGTGAATTTAGTCTCAACAGCGTTCTCTGGGTCTCCCTCAAAAGACACAATGGTTATATCATTGGATGTGAATATGAACCTGTACATTTACTTGTCTAGTTTTCTTCCCATTTGTTGCTAGAGATGTCATTTTATTAAATCTTATTGATTATGCTGAGATTGTAGTATTTACAGTGTTTTTGTGAAAAAGTCATAAGAAAAAAGAATTTTTGTTCCTCTGAGAAGGAGATTTTACTTCTTGCATTTTTATTTCTTAGACATAATTAAAAGTGGAAAAGAATAAAAACGTAAATAACTTCAGTGAAATAAAATAGCAAGCACTACAAAAAATATTATATGTGAAGAATTCATCAACCAGCACAATGCTTTGCTGTCTTGCTGAGAATATGGTGGATTTTTTTGGTAGCTGGAGAAAAGAATTAATTCCATCTATTAAATCAAGTTCTCAAGAAATTCTCAGCCCTTCATCACCTTGGTTGCCAGACTTCATAGAATAGAAAATATTGCTTTTGTCTGAGAAATATTCTCTTTATGTTTTAACACTGAATTTATATACTACTACCAAATTCTGCAGTGTGTTTTGTCTCAAATATTGATTGAAAATTTTTTATGCTCTGCATACAAGAACTTTTGGTGATAATAAGCTGAAAAGTATCACTACATTTGTATTTTATGTGTCATATAATTATACTAAATATAATAGTTTAGCTGTTATATCTATAGTTTGGCAGAAATAAATATTCAGAAAGTGCGAGCAAGAGCCATATTTTGACTTGCAGTCTTCTAGAATTATGTAAAATGTAATGAGATCTTGCAATAATAGAACCAGAACAAAGCAATAAAACTACTTTAGTAGATAGAATTTTAGAAGATAGATTTACCTGAAGAAGAGCCACTTGAAAGGTTGTTACCATCTGAAATACAATTAAACTAGATTTACAAAAAGCTTTAGCTTAAAAAGAAACAGATTCAAAAAATAAACAGACTATTAGGAAAAGAAGTTAGAATATAAAATTTCCACACATTTTAGAAGCAAATTTAGGTAGGTTGAATTCGTATATATAATCTGCAGAAGAATTGTTCTAAAAGTACATTGCTTTTTTATTTGGAAAATTTAAGAACTATTCCATTAAGAAGTACTTTGATAATTACGAAGTTTGTCACAGATCAATATATGTTTCCAATTACCAAGTTTTAAAGTTGGCTAATGTTTCAGACAGAAAACTAAAGTAGGTGTATCCAGACTAATGTGCTACTTCTCATGAAAGTGAATCTCTTCTAATTTCTTAGTGATCATTTCTTTGCTAGGAAATGCCAATTTTGTTTGGAAGAAACTTATTGAAAAATTGAAGAATTCATAATCTCCTTAAGAAGAATAGGCTTTATTTACTGACACTTGTTCAGAGTATGACTTTAGAGAAGTTCTGTGTTTCTGATAGGGCTCACTTATTTTTTATCTTCATAGGAAGAACTCCTCAGACTATACGTTTTTGCCAATTGTTTTCAGGTCTTTGAAATGCCCAACTTCCCTGGGTGCGATGCTATTTAAATAATCGGGTAATAATGACAGGATTCCGTGCCTGAGAAATAAGACACAGTGGTGGTAAATCCCCTCATTTTTGTCAATAAATCTATTTTGTTTACTTACCTTAAAACAATGTCTACTCCATGTTGAACAATGTAAATAATAAAATGTATTCCTTATGATTAGTGTCCATCTGAAAGCTTCTCAAATCCATTTAAATATTTTTTCTGCCATCTAGTAGAGTCCCCTTAGTCTAAACTTGAGATACCCTGATAGTTTTGATTTGTCCCTCTTCAAGGTTAAAATCTCTAATTCAATTTAGCAAGTTCACAGATGTGTTCTTTGTCCTAATACTTATTAGAAATAATAAAGACAAGTGTCTCTCTCTTCAATCAGAGAACGATGCAGAACTCACTGCCTTTAGACTTTCTTGAGGGTATATATTATAGTGTGGGATGACTTTGCAAAATCATTATCCTAGCCTTCAAGTCGCCTTGCAGAACTCATCTGTTTTAAATGTCCTGAGAAGAACAAACAGATAGGAGACCTGTTAAAAATGAATAAAATATAGGACTGGAAAAAACCTCCTCGATCAAGTTCAACCCAAGAATCCTTTTCATACTCGCTTCTCATACTTACTATGTATTTATTTATTTAAATAGAAAAAGGAAAATCTGCAGGGTCTCTGCATAACAAGAGTATTGTCAGCTTCTGTTCCTTTTTCTGTCCAGTGCACAGAAGTCACCTCCACTGAAAGCTGCTAAAAGCTGTGTCATTCCCTCTTTTTGGTTTGTAGTCTCTTTAAGCACATATTGCCTTTTCTTATTGAATGTTTGTACAAGATAGAGCACAATAGCTCTGTGATCCTAGCTGGGAGAAGCTGTAATGCAAATATCTAATTACAGTGGCTAGAATCCAGGGAGGCTTCCTTTCTTATCTGAGCCCCAACAGTAACCGTCATGAGGAAACAGAAATATAACCATCCCATTTGTACTTCCCTGTCTGTAAAGGAAGACTAATAGAATTTATTTGTCTTTATGGCTGTTCTGTTAATTAGGAAGTTAGGTGAAAATACCAGAGATTCCTCTGTCTTTTACTGGTGATTGCTGTTTGGCTATATTACTTTGCTAAGAGTTCAACACTGTCTCAGTTCACCTGACATTCACCTTGGAGACAAATACGCAAGCTTATACTGGGATTGTCAGAACTATGCTGCTGGTTGGCTAGATAGAAACATTTGTCCTCCTGGACACAATTTTTCTTGACTAGCCCTCACTTGATGAATTTGCTCCCAGTGGTGCAGCTAAAAATAAGATCCTGGACAAATTTCTCATTACATTTTGGGCAAATTCAGGGGCTTATTATTGCTTATACGTGCCATGTTCTATATGGCAAACTTGTATGCATCAGACAGTTTAAAATATTTCATGGCAATGTTGTTGTCCGAATATGTTTAGTAAAAAAATATATGCTTGCCTGTCCCACTAAACTGCTATGCTTACTTACAGAGCAAAGTGCTCTGGACAGAGGAAAACAAATACCATTTTTTGAGTTAACTCTTTGACTTACAGGAAAGGCCTGATTTGAATTTCAGTTGTGCTTGTTTTATTTGTAACTTCAGAGAATGTAGTGATCTCTGCTCCTGAGATGTAACTCCATTTCTAGGATGAGGATAAAGGCAAACTTGGTCAAGTGTAAACACCTTGAAGAATCTCCTTGCTTGAAAGGTTTTCTGATTATGGTTTTAGCTGCTTTAAGAATATTATTAGCAAGTTCCTTTTGTTTGAATCTTATCCAAAAAGTATGCATTTATTGGATGTGTAACAGATCCTCTCATTTCCTTCAGAGGAAGAAACCCAAAAAATTATTCCAGGGTGTCTTTAATAGGCTTATAGATTTTGAAGTGATAAAATAATAAGGCAATCCTCAAATATCCCTCTTTGGCAGAATGCAATTATAATGCTTAATCAAATAACTTTCTGGGCTCTCTCCCATGAGGTAATGAACACTGTGTTTGGGAACTAGTATTAGCTTACAGGCTAGTACTTCTAGCTAGTGAAAATGTTTTGAAGTTAAATGAATAAAACTTGTGATGAAGCTACCTCGTCTGACTCTAGCTATTTTAGCCTACATATTAATAGGAGTTTTGATTTAGACAGGACTGGAGTAAATGTTGGAAAAAGCACTTCCAGGTCAGTTAATAAGCAGCATGCTTTAGGTGGGGCAGAAAATGAAGACAACTCAGTTCCGAGAGGTTTTTCTCATCTTATGCATGTGTATACATTACAATCCCACAAGTGGTCTACTTCAAGTAGAAAAAATTATAGCTACATTATTCGTACTGAAGTCAGTGTCTTCAAATCTATGACTTCCTGTCCATGGGAAATGGCTGCTTATTTTCTGTGTTCAATCTGTGTCACGATTGATTTTTTTACTTTGCAGTTACTAGCTTGCAGAGGCAAAGTATTTCACAGCTTTGAAGAAAAGAATCAGGTGCCAGGAGCAAATATTAACTTATTCCACTTGTCTGATAAATTTCACAGAATCACAGAATGTTAGGGGTTGGAAGGGACCTCGAAAGATCACCTAGTCCAATCCCCCTGCTGGAGCAGAAACACCTAGATCAGATCACACAGGAATGCATCCAGGCGGGCTTTGAATGTCTCCAGAGAAGGAGAATCCACAACCTCTCTAGACAGCCTGTTCCAGCGCTCTGTCACCCCCTCCCTAAAGAGGTTTTTTCTCATATTCAAGTGGAACCTCCTATGTTCCATCTTGCACCCATTGCCCCTTGTCCTACCACTGGATGTCACAGAGAAGAGCCTGGCTCCATCCTCCTGGCACTCACCCTTCACATATTTATAAACATTAATAAGGTCACCCCTCAGTCTCCTCTTTTCCAAGCTAAAGAGACCCAGCTCCCTCAGCCTTTCCTCATAAGGGAGATGCTCCATTCCCTTAATCATCTTTATGGCACTGCGCTGGACTCTTTCCAGCAGTTCCCTGTCCCTCTTGAACTGAGGGGCCCAGAACTGGACACAATATTCCAGATGCGGTCTCACCAGGGCTGAGTAGAGGGGGAGGAGAACCTCTCTCGACCCACTGACCGCCCCCCTTCTGATACACCCCAGGATGCCATTGGCCTTCTTGGCCACGAGGGCACAGTGCTGGCTCATGGTCATTCTGCTGTCCACCAGGACCCCCAGGTCTCTCTCCCCTACACTACTCTCCAACAGCTCAGTACCCAACTTATACTGGAACCTGGAGTTGTTCTTGTCCAGATGCAAGACCTCCTCTTGTTAAATTGCATTAAATTTTTCCCCACCCAAATCTCCAGCCTGTCTAGGTCTCGCTGGATGGAAGCACAGCCTTCTGGCGTGTCAGCGACTCCTCCCAGTTTCGTATCATCAGCAAACTTGCTGAGGGTGCACTCTATTCCCTCATCCAAGTTGCTGATAAATATATTGAATAGCACTGTTATATACTGAATATCACTGTTTTTTTCTCACCAAATTGGTGGAGTGGATGGACATGCCAGTTTGGAACATTTGACAGATTCGGGAATAAAATTGGACACTTATGTTCCCTTTCCTCAACATATTATTTAAAAGCCACACTTATGTACAGAAGTTATAGTAGCTTAACACTTTATAATAAAGAGTTTAATGAAGTCTGTACAATACAGTGTACAGGAATTCTTATCATCAACTGTTAATATCAGACAAATTTAAATAATAATTTAATAGTGTTCACAAAGTTTTTTTGCTAAACTGGTGTAAAATCCCACCTTTTCTTAATTTACTTCATTGTAGAAAATCTACAAAACACTTTTTTTTTTTTTTTTCCTTTTACAGTGAGTCTAATGAGAAGGAGTTCTCTTTCTGAAAGCATCTTGCTAAATATCCATTATTTATGCATCATTTCAGTTGGAGTTGAAAATTTTATACAGCTTTTGCAAATTATTAGTTTAATGAAAATTTATGAACAAGGCTTTTGGGAATAAATTTGTTTCATCGTCGTAACAATCAAGCAAATGTTAGTGTCTTATCAGATGTGACAGGAAACAGCCCATAAGAACTGTTATAGTATAAGTAAAATCCACTTTTAGGGCTTGTGTAGCTCAAAACTCTTGATCTTAGCACTGTAATATGCTAAACAAATATCCTTTCACTTAAAAAGCAGGTATTTATGTCTTCAAGCATTTCACAGATGAAGTGAGGTTGGGTAAAGTTATTAAGTGCTTTTATCTTTGGGTATAGAAGTGAATTTCTGGAATTATAAAACATTTACATGATCTAAGAAAAAGCAACGCAAAAAGCAAGCAAACTTATTAGAAAAAAACTTGAAGTAAAAATGAATACAATTCTCATATCTGAAAATGAGACAAAATGTAGAAAGAGTGATTGGATGAACAGACATCTATAGCAGAAATCAGTTTCTGTAAGTCTTACTTTAACTGCACATTGTTCAAATACATCCTCACTGGAGAAGAGGATGTGCCCAGTCACAGAATAAGTACTTACAGAAGAAACTTCCTTACCTCTTGGCATATACAGATGGGACAGATATACTGTTAAATAAATTTGGTTAGAAGTTTAAACAAAAAAATATGACAAATGCTTTGGGATATTTTTTTTTCCCAACAGGGAAAGAGTTATATATGAACAAAGACTTCCCTTGTTTTACTAGTGAGATGGTATATACTCAAAAATAGAACTGTAACAAAACACAAAAGCAATGAAACAGAAAAGAGTGAAAAATCAGTTGGCTGTGATTTAGTAGTTCTTTACAGATTTCACGCATGCTAGGATTTTCCAAAATTTAGCTATTTGATTACACAAACACTGGTCAGACTGCCATAGAGAACCGATGATAAATTCTTGCAAGGAAGAATAAAGGGAACAAAAGGATCAGCTGAAAGGATTTTTACACTGCTATTGTGAAGGCAGTATCTTCACTCTTCACATTACTGTCTATTCAACTTTTTGCTGCATATGAGATAGGAGCTCCTGAGTACCAGACTAGAATGAATTCTATTTATACTCAAATGTGGTCATCAAACTCCTGGTGACATACTGCTATTTTTTAAATAATCTGTTATTACCATAATCTGCCAAGCCTGATGCTGTATCAGAACCTAGCTGTTAGCCATCATAATGGCATATAACAAAAGACAGGATCCCTGTCCCAAAGAGCTTACAAACACTGTTTAAAATTTTTGTCAGTATTCATCTGGTAAATTTTTAATTTTCTGCCTGTCCAGGACTAAATGTAGTCTCTGAGCTCAACCTAGAAAATGTAAGTTGCCTTCCACAGGTCTTTAATTTGTTCACAGGGCCCTTAGCCCTTTAACAGATTAGAATTTCTCTTTTCTCTTAAAGCCTTTGAACACAGAGTGCACTGTATGTAAGATGTGAAATACTTTTTTCTTACATTGTGTTGATTTCAGTCATGAGGAGCACTGTGGTAAGCGGTCTTGCTCAAAACTGTTGGCTGCAGCTGCTAGCAGGATAGATGCTTTTAGATAAAGGAAAGGTTTTTCAAAGTTACACTTGACAAATTTGATGTCTAGTCTTAATAAATCAATTAGAGGAAGAATGATAGTATGGAAGAGTTATCTTATTTTCTAGGGTCAGGAAAATAACTGTAATCTTTTTGTGTCCTATTCACTTTTAGTTCTCTCCTGCAACCTGGCTCAGTCATTTTTATTTGCTCTCATGTTGAAAAGACATTCTAATATGAGAAAACTCAATCTAAGGAGCTCTGGAAAGAAATCTCTCATGATTTGTGAATTTCTGGGTAGTAGATGTTAATGCAATCTGAAATCTTTTGTCTTTTGTCATTAGCTGTTGCTTATCTTGGTTGTTTTTCAGAAATGTATTGCACTTGTTATGTGGCTGGTTCCCTCTCTATTTTTATTCTCTAAATTGGTTGCTGGATTTGAAAAGATTTAGCTTCTTTGCTTCTTCTTCTTCTTTTTTTTTTTTTTCCTTTCTTCCGTGAACCGGTACCGATTACTGTCCATTTTGTGTGTGATCCATTGAAAACAGATCACTTGCTTTACCTGTTGATGTATGTTCTAAATAGAGTAAGATGTTGAAAAATGAACTTCCTCCTAGATAATCTGCTGTTTGCCTTTCCTATGGTGGGGACATGACTTAAAAAAGTTGTTTTTACTGGTAAACAATACACCTTTGTTTTGACTTTTTTTGTTGCTTATTGGTCTCTCTCTGCCTTTTTAAATTTCAAGGCTTTTGTTCGTTTGTTTGTTTTAATTCAAATCCACCATTGGACTGTACACTATATCTTGCAGTTATTTCTGGATGTTTTGCACAGGTTGGCCTTTTTCTTGAGAATTCTCGCTGGTAAGAGGAATTTTTGGCTGTGTAGCATATTTTGTATCACCATTCTTCCCATCCTGCCCACATAACAATCTGCTCTGAAACCACAAGCAACTAGGTAGGAGTAAGAGCAGCCATGTGCCTGCTCTAGTTTCTGCCAGTTTCTGGCATCTGACTGTACCCACTAGCAGGAAAATATTCCAAGTCACCTTTCTTTGCCTCCTTTTGCACTTTGATCTTTCTCAATTAGATACAGAGCTTGGAGCCCCACCTATTCATTTTTAAAGAACTCTCAGCAAGAAAATCCCCTGTGTATATTGAGTGTAAATACTGTAAAACGAGAGAAGGATGTTTTGACTAAGTGCTTTTTTGTGGATGTCCTCTTTAGCGGCTTTTCACTTTAAAATATGGCAAGTGACAACACTTGAAAATGTACAGTGATGTATCACAGATAGCAGAACAAAAAGCTCTTTTTCAGGACATGAAGCTCTTTTTTTTCCTCACCAATTGGTATTTTACCTCCTGTTTTGTCAATAAAACCACATTAAGCATGCACCAGCTGAACAATTTTATTTACGTTATAGAATCATTTTTTAAAACCAGAAACTAAAGTGTTCAAAATTCACAAAATCATGGCATCCTGAAATAGAAACAGAATATGAATGTCGTTTACTTGATGTAATTTTTATCATTTTTTTCTGATGCAATTTTACTGTTTTTTCTGATACCTCTTAATGGGATTTTACTAGAAACATTACTAGAAAAAGAAAAGTGTTTTCTTGATATCTCAAAAAAATGAAAAATGCTGCTGTACTGATTATCTAAAAAAACCCCCAAACCAACCCATGAAACAAAATACGAAAAGGAAGTATAAAAGCACAAAATTTTGAATATGTATTGTAAAGAATATTTCCAAAGGCTCTTTTAAAAACCTGTGATATTTTGTAAACAATAATTATTTGCAGACTGATAGTTTCCAGTAATGGGAATTTTCCTTTCCACAGTCTTATATGCTATTGTAGAGTTATATGAACATAAGTGGAAAGACTTTGGCCCATCTGGAGTGATTCAGTCAGAGCTCTTTCTCCATGCTTAATGAAAATAGTATTTTTTAGTATTCCAATTAGTTATGAAATAAATTTCAGTTTTTAAAAAATGTGAATGATTTGGCAGTATTATGGAGGGACTTTATGCAGTTTTTGATAGCCACAGGCTTTGAGTGAGATCTGTGCACTGTGAGATATGGTGCAGAAAGTCTAGATCACGAAGATCTAGACTTTCTGATCTTTTTAGACCCTTCTGATGAAAGATTGCTTTCATCAGAAGGAACCTGGTCATGCTATTATATGCACAGCTACAGGCCGGCTCCTTACAATCTTCTCAACAATAACAAGCAGAAAAAAAATCACACAGCATGTCATCACTTCAGGTAGTGCATAGTGCTTACACTGGCGAAGTTCTCTGCTCACTACTTGCCGTGAAGATTGTGCTGATCTTTGTCTCCTATTGAGAAAGCTTCAGTGTTGATTTAACAATCAGAAAACTTAGGTTCCAGGTCCCTTTATCATAATAACATTAAAGATAATTACACTGTGAAGAGGTATTTTCCAGCTGCTGCTTAGCCAGCCAGGGGAGAGTGTTGATGCTCCCTCTTAGAGCATTCTGTGCTTTACTAAGAGCTTGTACAAATCGGGATGTGTTCTGGGAAATCTTGTAGTAAAAGCAGATCATGTGAGTGCAGATGCAAAGCAGAAGGATCATGTGCTGTCGCTGCAGAGTGAAGGTCAGCAGAAGAGCACACATTCTGCAGATAGTGGCACAGAAAGCTACACAGTCAAGCTGTATATGAACTGGACTTTTGTTTTGTGTAGAGTTTTCTGATTTTGACAATACTTACCTTACAAGGTGGAATTGAAAAAAACCAAAACACCAAAACATTTCCTGTATATCCAAAAAATCCTACATACTTCAAGGCAATCTAAATACTTCAATTTGATAAAATCAGGATGTTTAATGTTTAAATTTTTTTAAAATGTTGTATATTTTATACTCTAATTTAATCACACCTTCCACCAACTGTTTTTTATTTAGAAAGGAAAATAGAAATATTCAATTCTGAATAGCATAAGGTGAAATATTTAGGCTATATCATTCTTTTTATAGTTTTCTCTTCAAAATAATTTTTTGCGAAGGGTAATGCATTTCTGTGAAATGGTTTACTTTTAATGAATTCATATGTCCTAGCAGTACTCACAAGATCCATGCTGTTAGTACTACCAAAGATCTGATAGATTATCTTGCCAACATTATAACTGGTGTGCTACATTTAGCTTCTTATTGTTTTGGATTTGATCTTAAATGAGTCAGGCAATGGGGACTGCATAATTTCTTTGGTATCATTATTGCCCAGGTTAACTAGTCTCCCAGATAAGAGTAAAGGTAAGCAGAGAACATTCAATGAGTAACTTACGATTTACAAGTTTGGATGGCAATATTGGCTTGCACTTCTCAGGAGATGCCACATTTTCTTCATCTGTTACATACTCAAAGTTAATAATAAACATCATTGCTACTCCCTCTTGATTTTTCACTGGAATTATGTGGGTGTTGCAAATGAAGGTAGATCCTGCAGATGGAGGAAAAAAAAGGAAAGAAATACATAAATGAAAAGAAACTTCATTATTTTTTCATTCCACTAATTCCAGTTACACCAACAGATAGTGAAGAATATTTCTTTGACCTTAATGAATGAAGACCAAACACATTATTTCATTTAAACAGAAATCTTTTCATAAAAATAAATATATTTTTGGATAATTTATTAGATTTTTACCTTTTCCAAAATATCTCTCCTTTCAAATGCCAGTTTTACTTTTTTTTTTTTTTTAAATTCACTGGAAGTACCTATATAAACAGACTTGTGATATGGAGACATTTAGCATCAAAAGTATCAATGCAAACACTGTTCCAACCACAATACTAGCAAAGAAAGCAGAACCCCATTCTTCTAAATGTCAAACATTCTTCAGGCTTTTGGTTCTATTACGACATGATGAATCACGCATTAAATATTTATGGGTGTAAGTATATCACTATTCTTATTTTAGCTCTCAATCCTTTGGGGGCTGTATAATGTTGTTTAGGTTTGTGTTAAAAATGATATTTGTGATCTGATCCTATGGGGTTTTATATTCTATCATAAAAAACTTCTTAACTGTGGTAATAATTTTCAATAATCTTCAGAAGTATTTGACTTAGGTGTTATGTACAATTTGAAGTATGAATTTAAAAGTACCCTTGTTTTCATATATGTGGAGCATACCCAGCTTCTACTGAAATAAACAGGTGTAATTTTTCAACACCCCTGGTACTCAGGGTGTTCTTGTTCAGATGCCTAACTACAGATTTAAATAATTCTTTGTGTTAATTCTTCCAGTATAACTCTTAAGAAGTTTCATTTGACAAGGTCATGAGTTTTGATTTAATTCCTTCTATTAACCTAATAGAACACAGTGGTTCCAAAAATAATGTGATTGCTGCAAGCAATACAATAATGTGCTAAAAGCTTCATACAAACACAACTGTGAGATGGTGTCTTTCCATGATAACTAGGGACTGGTTTAATGTACATCAGCTGCAATCTATGCATTCAAATACAGCACTCACTGAAACTTGACAGGCTGTGCAATTTGACAAAACCAGATGCTCATCTGGGTTACACAAGAATTTTTTTTTCCTTTTTTATTTTATTTTATTTTTTTTTTTTTTGCCATTGAGGAGAGAGATAGTAAAGATTTCTATCATGATAACCAAGATCAGATTCTGGCTCCTTATGTTTAATGGTACTTGCTATAGTGTGGTCTATATGGCAATTTGAGTTATGTATAAAATTGGCATGCTGGCTTTTCAAGTTTTGCAGCTGTACCTTCAATCCATTTAACAAAAGAGTTAAGCTGTGGCACTTGCCACTGTTGCCATGGTTACAAGCTCAAAGACTTTAGTAAACAGAAAATAAGCAATTTAAGACTGTTCCATTAGAGCTAAAAATAGAAGTGCTGCAGGCCAAGCATTTCAACATAGACTGGTTAAACAGAGGGTCTGAAGAGAATTTAGAAATAATCTTTGTGTTCTTAACTAGTTAATAAAAATACATATTGAGTTTAAACAGTCAAAATTGTATTTATTTATTGGAAGGAAATACTTGCTATTTCATGATATAGACTATGTTCTGACATGCAGATTTACAGGTTGAGCAGATATCCCCTGTCATACACCTTTAACACAAAGGACAGGAATTGAGGCTAGGCTGAGGCGTGCATGGCTTTGAAGAACACTGAACTCCAGTGGATCAAATGTTTATCAGGTTTTGCAAACAAGGATGATGAGGAGCCTCAGACTTCTTTAAAAACTTTCCTGCTTTTGAAGGCAAGTGTGTTTCAGCTTTTGAAATACTTCCCACAGCGCTAAGGAATGACACTATCTTCCGTTTACATAGAACATTCCGCCCTCAAGCATTTACAAACCTCATTTGTACTGTAGCTAGGGATTTGCATCTCTTGGGAGCTGCAGTTTAACAGTCCACAGCTTAAGAATGTGACAAAAAGAGCAGAGGGTTAAAAATTTAAGCTGTATGTAGCAATATTTTGGGAACAAAACATGGGAAAGATTCATATCTGGTATAATTCAGCACAGTTCCTTTGACCAGCAGGCTAATGAGTCCAGTGTAGTTCATTAGTCTGAAGTTTTTTCAAGACACCTGGGCTTTCTAAGAGGCATAGAATATTTACTTCGTGGAAAATGACTGGAATTGGACTTCTGCAACTTAACCAAAATACAATGCCTGTCACAGTTACTGTTAGTGTTTGTCTTTAGGACGGAAACTGTTATCTGCTATTCACTTATCAGTATCTATCTCAATTGAAATGGCAATAAGGAAATAGAAAATACAAAACAACAATAAAGACCATAGTGTGACTGAAAAATAAGAGTGGGGTAGAAAGAAAGAATACTGGCAAATTCAAAAGATAAGCTTTGAGTTGTTGGAGTTGATGGCAATAAAGAAGTTAAGAAGTAGCTTGTTTATACATAATTTTATTCAATATTTTCACTCTGGCATTCCATTGCTCCTCATTGCACTTAGCATATTTTCCCTGTTTTGTCTCTATACTGAATATTTCGAGAGTAAGAAATGCTTCTGATGAGCAAGAAAAATTGTAATGCAGTTTGTGGAACTTGCATTTCTCATCTAACGGCACAGGGCAAGCGGATGATATAATCAGAATAGTTATGAAAACTATACCTTTATAATTAATGGATTCAATATCCAGCACCATATCTGGATTTTCTAAAGATTACTATTGAGGAGTAATCATGAAATATACCCGTTTGCTCTCTTGTTATCATTGCTGGAGGTGATAGAGAGGAAAAAATTGATATTTTCTTGTCAGCTTGAATTCCATGGTTATATGATTATAAAGGCTTGTTTTCTTTTGTCTTTGGCATTTTAAAGCTCACTCTTTCATCTAGCTAAATTAGTGGCAAAAAACCCATATGTGAAGAAAAGATTCTGCTCCCAATGTGTTCTGTGGATATGATGTATGAATCTGTAGTTGTGCATTCAGCAGCATGATTTCATAAGACCAGAGTAGTGCAAAACAAATAACTGCCAACATTTATACATAAGTGACAATAAATATTTAAGAAATAAAGATTTATGAGATATTAGGATTATATAAGTATATATTACAAAATTTAAGAAATTCTGGTGAAGCAAAGCCTATTTAAATATCTGGCTGCATAGTGTTTAAAGTCAACTTGCTTCATGAGAGCAGTACAAAGCAGGCACATCAAACCAATTAATCTGGTTCATAAAATCTATTTACCTTTCCAGTGATTTTCTACAGAAGAATTTAGGACAGATTTTTATCAGGCTGTATCTTCTAGTTACAACTGCAGTCATTTATTTGAATTGTAATAACTCCGTTTACAAGCAATTGGGAGAGGACAATAGAATTAATACAACGGTGAAGACATTCCAAATTACAAGAGCCTCCATTCTGATATGAAAAACTCTGACAAGCAAACTTTAAAAAATGACACATCTCAAACAACTATTTTTGATTCAGCCTTCCTAGGAAGAAAATTTTCACAGACCATTACATATGCCAAGCTCAAAGGATCTCTGAAAAATGAAACGCTGTGACATTTAGGTAGTTGTCCTAATTCTGCAGAAGCCCCACGTTTAACACAACAGCAACCCTTGAAAATCCATTGTGGCTCTACAGGACAGCTCTGCAGCCACGTTGCCCTGAATGAGTCTGACAGCTGCCATCTGTATTTTACCGTTAAAAAATTCAGACTCACCCACCTCAGTGCAAACATAAGGACTTCCTTCACTGGGGCTGAGACTGATTCCAACATATTTTAGAAAAAAATCTTGTCTCCCTGTGACAAAGCATTTATGATGTCTCAGATTTATTTATTTTTTTACTAGAGCTGCTGTGGACAACTGACTAAGGCTGTAGAAAAAAGGATGTTGCCTATGGTGCCCTCTGTGTGCATATAAAAATTTCTGGACAGGTTGACCTCATTCAAGAGTTTTCTAGGATTATGATAATTTACTGCTGCAACCTACAAGTAGTCCAGTGTAGGTTTGTATAAAATCCATAGCCACTTCTGCTTATTTGCAATTGAAGATGAGAAGGAATAAATCAGAACAAAGGAAGAGCCAATAATAGCTTGCCTACTTGAACAAGACCAAAGACAGTTAAAAATTAGAGGCAGAAATACTGTACATGTTTTCAGAGTTATGCAGTCCTGTTCTCTGAAGACAGATCTGGATGAGACACTTCTGCAGTGTGACAATTTTATGATAATATAGGGACATGAGAAGGAAGCTGGGTATTCTTTGGACTTCCATTCAATAATCAGCATGTTTATTTTGTAAATAACTATCCCCCAATTCCCCAATATGATTCATGTTTTGTCATCAAAATAAGTGCTCGAAATGCCTTCCCTCAGAGGCACAAACTTAGAACATACTGGTTACAAACATAGAGTTTACACCTTACATTTTAGTTTAAAATCTTAAAAACTATCAATTATAGTAGAAATGCAACTAAATACATTTAATATTAAATTGTGTACTAAGCTTAGTCTTAATTCTATCAGCATTTTACTGAAAAGGAACACAGAAAAGTCTGCATGGCTCCCATTTTCTTAGTAATAAGGTGAAATATGGGTTGTTTTCATAGGTTCATTATTGACTAGGTACTCTGACATTATTAGAGTCTGATCACTGTTATACTAAGTAGAAACTTAATGTTCCTCTGTTAAGAAAGAGTTGATTTCCATAAATACAAAGAACATCATGTAATATGTAATAAAACATGACAAATGGCCTTTTGTTACCTTGTGTTCATATTTACAGCCTTAGTTGTCCTTTCATCATAGCATGGCTCATGGGGATTGCCCAACGTTAGTAAGAACTTATTTGGGGAAAGAAAATAGAGATCATCTGAGGGAGAACTAATGTGGAATATCAGAAGACCTTCTCTTGACTTTGCCTATCCTTCATGAAGTCTTCGTCTTTGGGATGAGAAACCAAGGCATGGCTTTCTACTAACTCCTTAACTCCCTAAATCCAATATTCTCTTCCTCCCTAGTGGACAAAGAAGACTCTCTCTCTACTTCTTCCTGACTGGGACAGGTCTTGGAAAGTTGGTTACTGTCTTTATTCAGGGCAATACTTGTCCACGCAGAAAGTGAAGGGAATTAATAAAATGAAATGTATGCTGTGGTCTTGGGAAAGGAAAGACTGTCCTGCTTTGTGTTTGCATTCAAGAAGGCTGAGGCTGTGGGTTTTGTCCTCCATGCCCAGTGTGGCAAATACAAGTAGGAGCATATGAAATGCTGATGACTCAAGTCTTGTTCTCTGGTCCAGACTGCTGTTTATAATCTATTTCATTGCCAAATGCTGGCAGATAAAGGACATGGACATGCTCCTTACATGGACCAGCATGGCAGGGTCCCAGGGCCTGTGTGATAGAAGAATTAGATGGAAGGCAAGGTAGGAAGAGGGATGCAAGATCTTGTGAAATAAAGCTGTCTTTTGCACACTGCTGATAAGAATTTTGCATTCTTGAAGTGCCCTAGAGATAAGCAGAATACCCTTACCTGAAGCAGCTTTAAGTGTGATCTTTATTCCTTGTTGTTCCATATCTACTTTTAGCTAAACTTTAAAAAATAAATGGAATCAAGCCAAAACCTTTTTTCCTTTATGTTATCAAGACTCTGGTAAAAAAAAATAGGCTAAAACCTTGTTTTGGCAAACAACTGCTCCCATCAAGCTGTGAATGATGCAGAAGATTGACACCTGAAAATGACTGGTTGTAATTTAGTAACAAGACCAGTAAAGCAAAGTACCTTGTATCCTTGAAGGGTTATAAACCAAGAAAAGGAAATTGGAAGAAAAACAGTACCCAGTGAATATTTGCTCTGCTCTGTGTGATTCCTATAATTTATCACTGAAGAAAATCCTTTTTTATATGCTTAAAATTCAGAACCCTATTTACGTAGTTTGAGGTCCACTCTAAACAAGCAGGGTGCTTAGTTGAGCTTTTGTTGGCATTTAGGGACACTTGCACTTGGGGTGCATATTGAATATTCAAGTGAAAGCTACTCTGTCAAATATTGAGGGATGATGTATACTGTGGTATGGTGGCTCACTGTGACCAGTCGAGGGCTGAAAATCTATTTCTTTGTGTTTCTATTAAAGCACAAGCCAGGAGCAATACAGTATGTTATAAGGAATCTTATTTTCAGTGGATTTACTGTAAAGGTTTGCTTTCTTTCTCAAATCATACTAAGTTCCTGTAGTGTTATGTTGAAAATAGTCATGTGAAGACTCTGCAGAATTTCACATGGTGTTCTGTTAAAGGCCTCCAAATGCCTTTGCAAGCCCATTTCTCTGTCAATTAAAACCATTTACTAACAGATTTTCACAACTTAGTCTGCCTGTTTATATAATAATAATGAGTGGAAGAGTGACTGAATCTGCCCTGAGAAAATGGCCCAGCTCTTGGTAATGTAGAATCAGATCACTGAAGACAGATACCACATAGCTACTTCCTCAATTCAGTAAAAGCCCCATGAGAAAAATATCAGACAAATATTTCTGTCTGGTTTTACCTGCAGCTCTTTGTATCTTTGCACTTAATGTCATTTGTTCAAATCTTTCAAGACATCTGATCTGTAAAGAATCTATTTAAATTCCATCAAAACTTTGTCTCTAAAGGAAATAATTACCCCTGGATGTTCCTTTCCTCCCCGCCCCTCATTTGTTGAGTAGCTGCACACATGGGGAATAGGAGGAAACTTGATGCTGAGACTAAAGATGACAATATTTGTAGCCGTAAAGAGCATCTGTTCCAGGAATCCCAGGCCATGTTGCAAACAATGCCTGTTGCTGCCCTTCAAAGTGTACCGATACTATTTTACTTTCTTCTAAAGGTGGTACGACTGAGGCATAAAAAGAAAAGTGTTTTATCCAAAGCTGCATCAAAAATGAATGAAGAAACTAAGGGTAACAAAGAAATTCTTGATCCCATTTTCACAATTGAATTAGCAGGTAACAGCCCCATACTATAAGATGTGTTTAGTATATTTCTGCACAGAACTTTGGGTAATGGGTTGTACAATTCTCTGTATCTTTTACCTGTGTCTTCTGAGCTGTGTCTCTATGTCACCATTTTCCAACTCCATTTCACTGAAAATGAGGTACCTTGTGTGGCAAGAATGGGGAATTCACAAGCTTCCCATTAAACATGCTGCAGATGTATCTGTATGACTGTCTCTTTTAAGAGATTGATTGCAGAGAACAACTAAAAATAGATGGCAGGTTGAAATGTATTATATCCCTTTTCAGTTGAGTAGTGATTTCTAATGGGGATGGGCAGAGACAAGAAGAGTATATTTGGCTGATTATTAGGCAGCTTACAGTGATTAAATGGGACCTGTTCCCTTTGACATTTCACTCCACCCCCCCTATCAAATAGATGCTCATTCTGTCACTGAAATGGTTGCTGATACTAAGATTTGATTTATAGGACTGATGTAGGTTTTGTAAGGTATTAACTTACAGTGTTTAGAGGTGAGGGAAGAATTTTTGAACTAGCAAACTAAGAAAAAAATTACCCTCTGGAGGCTGTGGACAAGTTCATTATTGGACTGGCCTATATAAATATATCATTTTCTCTCCCTCTAACCCCATTTATAACATAATTCAATAGCTAAATAAATACTGTTCAGCTGCTCACTCCAGCATTTCTTATGCTACTGCATTGAAACAATTATTGCTAACCTCCTAATTATAATGTCTACACCTACACTAATAGAGCTATGGTGACTAATTGTAATGTTGAACACATTTCATATGGGAAGACATTTTCCTAGTGCTTTGTTGTTTAAGCATATATAAACATGTACAGAAGATATAAAACAAATATTTCACAAGGAAAGAAAAATGAAGTTAAAAATAAACAAGCAGTGATGCTATATATCTATAACATGAAGACCAAGAAAAGAGCATAGAGTGAAAAATGTTGAAGGCTGTTTGAACGTGGAAGAGTAAAGACTTATTTAGGTTCCAGGCTGCATGTAGAATAAGCTTTAGGAAACCATAGCTGTTCAGAAATTGCAAGATAGGCTTCTCTCTTTCTGTCTCAGTTGACCTTAAAACTACATTTGAGTTTTGTCAGAGGGGGTTTCTCTAGAGCACATACTGAAGTCAGGAGGCCCAGTTCCCACAGTCAGTGATGAACACTCTCTCAAAATGATCTGCCTCAGAAATACATTCTGGTACATTGATAGGGGTGTGAAAGCTGGGTCTGAAATTGTTTTCTGGTTGGGTTCTCTTTACTGGCACTTTGCAAAGCTGGTCTGTTCAAACATCAGTGTTACCTGGAATCATTTAGGTCCTTTAACTGAGTCTAGAATCTCTATTACATGTTGTATTTTTCTTCTAGAGGAATATAGTAAGTAGTGCTACTTCTGAAAAGCAATGCCTCAGACTTGTTAATGAGAATATTTCTATTTCTGCATATCCTGATAAGTATCTTGTGCCTGCTTCTCTGCACTTATGTAAAGCCTCCAAGTGCACCACACACGGTGTATTACCAGATGCTAAGCAGTCAGACATGGAAGGTCAGGGCAGATTGCACAAAGGGCTAAATCTCTGAAAAAAAATCAATTGTTAAGCCTGTGAACTCCTGGAAAGTTGACTGTTGAGTAACTCAGGAGGATTTTTCATTCTTTTCTGTTACAGATGTTACAGACTATACGAATAAGGCAAGCCCAATGCTTTTCATCTTGTTTTCTTAGTACAATGCTTGATTTTATGGAGACTTCTAATATAGTGAATGCAAAATATACTGCACTTGATGAATTTCATAACTGAACTTTTTCAGAGGGAAACATTGCAAGGTATTTCAGAAAGAGAGAAACTTAAAAGTTTCACTTAGACATTTTCAAAAGGAAATATTTATGATTTTTAAAGGATAATATTGAAAAGTGATTTTTTTTCTATATTGCACAAGATATTCCTGTGAGACAAAATTAATGTTTGAAATGTTTCTTTCACTGAAAATATATATATAAAAAATCAGGATTAATGGTGAATAGAAAATCCATTGTTTGCTCAGCTGCATGATACTGCATCCCAATACGTGACAGCAGACAATAAAAAATTACAAATGCCCAATGATCAGTACCACTTGAGAAGAGTCGATGATGAAACATCAGATTCTCTTCTAAAGAAGTGGGTGAAAAAAATTTAATAACTTAGCCCAAGCAATAATAATGAAACATTATAAAAATGAGTTTGTTATACTATGTTTTCAGTTGTATCAACAGGCATTTGCATATTAGCTTAAGTAATTTTCATTCATTTTTCAGACTGTGTCAAGACAGAATTTTCAAAGGTCAGCAATAAGGATTACATTAATTCAGTGGAATTAGATGTAATTAGAATAGTTTTGAAAACAACTGGATTTCACTGTGAAAATGCTTTGACTTTTTTAATTCATATTTTCGGTAAGCTTATTTAAAGCATAACACTCAACAAACACCAGCTGTATACCTCAAGGTGAAAAACAATGGTAGGACACTTTTTCTCTCACATTTTTATTAACAGAAAAGTAAAGAACTACAGAGTTTACTGCCTGTTTGCAAACATTATGTGATTATTTTAAAGTTAACTATACCTTAACTATACACATAAATCTTTACAAAAAACAAGTAGGTGACAAATAATGGTTCTAGTTTCTTATTTTTTAGCTAGTTGGCTAAGAGTTAGCATGTATTTAATTGCATGGGGTAAAACTGAAGATGCCTCTTTCCTTTATTTTTTTCCCCTCTCTTTCCTTCTCTCTTTTTCTTTCCTCCCCTAGCTAGTCTTTTCTAAACCCTCATTAGAAGCTATGCACCTCTGGGCATTCAAATGTGAAATGTCTTATTACGTTTATGAGAAAAGGGATCTCAGGTTTGCTGAATATTGTTCACCTTGTAAAAAATTGCAGATGAAGACTTTTTGTGAAAGTAATCTCATTTATTTCCCAAAATTAAACTACATAAACTATTTTAAGAACTAATTGAATAACCTTACAAAGCAGAATAGAAGGAAAAAACAACAACAACAAAAAATCCAGAACTCCATCTCAGTAATTTGTTTCATTCATCCAAGGTATTGGTCCAGAATATACTATGAAGTAAAAGAGTGATCCAGATTCTGTTCTCACTATACTATGCCATTTCAGGGAGATCAAGGGTTTTTTTTGTTATACAGTTCTTAACAAATATCAAAAAGAAGGCACCATTAAATGGCCATACAATGTGAAGGTTGATATAGAAAAACAGATCCACAACAAGTCACCTGAGGCAAAAGAGAAATGCTGTCATTGCTGCAAACTTTCACGAGTGCAATGTGCATCCAGCTCCATTGGCCAAGTGGAAGGAGTGCCACTTTCTAAATATAGATGCCTTTCTCATGGAAATCATACCCTTGGAAAATCATACTCATGGAAACATGCTCTTCCTGATGCTTTATAAGAGAATTGATTATGAGTAGTTAGAAACGAACAAAATCCAAACTTATAGAGAAAAATTAACAGTTATTATATATAGTGTCAGATGTAAAGTCATAGTGTATGCATTACAGTACTTAACTGTAATCCAGCAAAATGTATCTGAAGGGAGAGAAAAGACAGGCACAAAATGAGTGATTCTTGTTGTTTGAAATAACTGTCATGACATCTTGGTAACAAAGACGATGATCTCGCAACTACCATCAGTGAGAAAGCTAATCCTGAAAGCTGGTAGGAGTAGTCAAGCTACTAGGATCATAAAACAAGTGGTTGTGACCTCCCAGGACAAACAAAGTAGCTAAATGAGAGATGGTATTCTGGAATTCTTGATAACACAAAAACGTGGGGTTTTGAAAGCATTAAATGTAGTGGGAGGTCTAGGTACTAGAGGCTTGTCAAACACACTAGTAAAATATTAAATTTAAAAAAAAAATTTTCTAATGGAAAGTCTCCATGCCTGACATTATGTATTTTTAATTTAAGTTCTCCTTAGAATTGATAAATATGTATAACTTACTGGAGTAGAAGTTCATGACTGCCCTAGAGGTGGTTTTCATGACCTGATTGCAATTAGTGTAGACAAAGAACAAGCAGTAAAATGGTGATTCTTCTAAATGAGTAATTTTCTATGGTTGAGAAAAATATAAGTGGAAATAACTGGGAGAAGAAATCAGACACATATATGAATGAAAAATTGGCATTCATAATGAAAATTTTAGATAAAAAAAGACTAATGACTTGAAGATGCTGAAAAACTTAGCTGCAAGTACATCTGCATTGAATGCAAAAGTAAAGATAACAAATAGGAATTAACAGTCATATAGTGAATGGAGAAAGGAGAAAGTAAATAGACGTCTGTGGAAACTGAGAGGTATGAAATATGGAAAGTTGATAGAGGGATGTGATAGCTTCAGAGCAAGTCTAAGGAGATTAAGTAGGTATGTAACACATTAAGCAAAAAATAATTCCAATAATAGTGAAAGGCCATAAAAATCCCATTAAGAACAGCTGTGGTAAAATTGTTAATACGTATGTGACAATAATTATGCAACAATGAGATAGATCCTGTAAGAAATATTTCTGAAGGGTGGTAAGTCTTTGCTAGATGCAAAACATCAGCAGACTTGGAAAAATTGTAATCAAAGGTCTAGGTCTACAACTCAGCGGTCTACAGCTCTAATGTAACTTCTTAACAAATCTTGCTGGGCAAAGTTCCAGAAGGTTAGAACAATGCTATTATTGTGCCAGCATTCATGAAAGGGATATAGTGGTTGAAATGACTGTATGGCAGTGAGCCTGACATCCGTTCTAAGCAAAATAATGAAACTTGTGATATAGATTAATTTAATAAAGAATACCTGACAGGAATATAATTAATGTCACTCAGCATGGTAATGCAGACATTACTAACAGACAAGGAATCTTATTTGATTATTATATTCTTTGTATAAAGAGCCAACCAAGTAGCCATTACAGACGTACGCTTTTGTAAGGCATTGTACTGATTGCTACACGATATTCTCATAAAGTATTAGCACTATACTTATAAAAAGCTCATTACACATGGTGTACACATTGACTGAGAGCTTCCAAAAAGTCATTAATGGAAGATCACAATTCAGTTCCAGTTTCTAGTGAAAGTCCACAGAAATGACTATAATTGCATTCATTTGCTTTGAAAAGATCTGGAGAAAATATAAAATCACTTCTATGAAATGTATGGATGCATCAAAAACTAGTTGTGAAGTGGCTAACGATGAGGTAATGAGTCAAAATAGAAGAATTTGGATTATTCTGTAAGGAGGATGTTAAATGCAAACAATGCATTCTGTAGTGGTAAATTTAATCATGCAGTTATAAAACCAGAGCACATAGCCTGAAACTAAAAAAAAATGGTATCTATATCCTTCAATGTACTGTCTGACAAAAGAGATAACAGGATGACAAGTAAGAATGGTGAGCATAGCCTGCATAAAGAGTTAAAATAAGAAGTCAGCCTTTCCCTATGTATTGGGGAAACTGAAACTGGATTACTGCATGCATTTTCTGACATCTGAGTTCTTAAAGGACATTGAAAAATTGAGTATAAAATTTCAGAAGCTCTTCACAATCTAGTCAGATTTTGGTGTTCTGACCTTAGTAAGAAGTGGGATCACATTTCAGCAGCAGGCTTTGGCCAGTCCTTGGGTTATGGTGGTGTAGCAGTGGATTGAATTCACAAGGCATAACTCCTAACCTCCTTCTCTCTCCAGCTGATGGACATAGCAGTAGATGGCTATGGGATGTATGTGCCCGTTTTTCACACAGATGCATCAGCAATGCTAGCTCAGTGCTCTCCAGGGAAGTGTGTGAAGGTGTTGTGCCTCTGTTCTTCATGTTTTCTCCTCAACAGGAAAGGGCAGCGGTTCCTAACTTTGACCCTCCTAGTGATGGTTGCTGGAGGACACATTTGGCTATCTGGGCTGCATTCGCTGCTCAAATAGCTGTTTCTTATCTCCTTTAGGGAAAAGGCATAGGCCAGATGGTAATACAGGGTCAAAGCACTGCCAGTACAGAATCACTGTGATTAACTACATGCCCCCACAAATAGTACATGCTTATTTGTCAGAATGAAATCTCCCTTGTGAAATGTTAAAACTTTACCTCATAATAATTCTGTTAGAAAAAAGCTCTTTTTAGCCACCAACAACTCCACCTGATTAAGTAAGAGTGTAACTGTTACTGGGCATAGCAGTGGAATTTATTCTTTATTTTTGAAAGTAATCCAGCTTAACATCCCCTTAACCTTTACATAAAGCTCATGTTCTTAGGTTGGAATCATGCCCGTAGTATCCATACTTCGTGGCTTCATATGATGTCCTGACTACCCATATGTATGCCCATCTGTGAGGCTGGCATGGTGCCCTCCCACAAGTTGCTGGACTCTTGCCCTGGGACATGGCTGAGGACTGAATGCTTACTTAATACTTCATGTGACTTCCTGTCTGTGTGGATGTGTGCTTGTGTGTGCTGTAACCCTCTTGTTTGTCAAGGACAGGATGGAAGATCCTGCCCAATTTGCTTCAGGCAAAATAGGCTAAGTGCAACTCAGAACATCTTCAGGTAGGGGGCTTTTGCTAGAAAAATGGTAAGCAGTTCCATTCAAGTGAGTTGGATTTTCCAAAGTGAGTATCAATATCTAAACACTGCTTTTTGTTAGAAAGAAGTGCAAATGCTACAAAAAAAATCAACACTGAATAATATTAATGATATAGACCATTGACAGACCCCAGCATAGCTTTCATGATCTAAACATTAAATGGAGGAGGACTGGAAAGGTATCCTTCCTAGAGGCTGGATTTTTGAAAGTCTTCAGATAGCATTCCAGCTTGCTTGGCAGGTTTTATCTTGCCAGCTTTGTTTTTCAAGTTGAACACAATTGTTGACTAAATAGCTAAATAAAATTCTGCTTCTCATATCAACTGCTTCTAGGTGGCATCTCACTGAGAGTACACATCCAGGCTCACTCCACTTCATCAAGATGAGTGATTCCAAACTCCTGTCACTGCCAAGCCCTACAGCTGGTGGCTCAGACTCTCCCCAATTAAATGCTCTGCCTGCTGCATTTCCTTTTCATCACTTATGCGTGTTTCCTCAGAGCTCCTATCAGGCTGTAGATCCCTTAGCATCTCTTGGCAAATGTTACTATAGAGTACACACTCACAGTCTTGGCTTCTGATTGACTCCTTGGGGACAATATATGAAAAGACGAAATGCAGTTGTAGTAGAGGAATTTCTAAGGCAAAACCACTTAAAAAAACCTCCAAACCCAAAACTTTTGCAGATTTATAAAATTGTTCCTGAAATAGATTTCCTATTGTTTCCTGGAAGATGAAAATTTGGTTTCTGCTCAGAGAAAGACTGTACTCTGGCTCATGTGCTCTTCTGGGAGACTGGCACATTCACCCCACCCATGAACCTTTTTGTAGAAAAAGCTAGTGAATTAGGCTCTGATTTAAAGGCCTTTTATTTGCCATCTTGGTTTTCAATTTCCTATAACTGTCCATCAGCCGTCCTTTGACATCTGTTTCAAATGCATTACCATAACCTGTTTGAGATGTAACCTGATCAGGCATAGTGCAAAACAGAATTCAAAATGCAGAATGATGCGGTGTTCACAGCCACAGCCCACTCTGTCAAACTGCATGTTCCATGTGCTGGTTTTTAAGACAACTTTCATAAATTACTTAGGTATCTATATGGGAAATGAACTCTGCTTATAGTTTTGGTCTGTTTATATGGGCTGAATTGCAATGAAATCCTGGGTAATTAACAAGAATAAAAAGAGCTGATTGTAGGTCATCATGTATCCAGTCTTGAAAATATCCTTTAGTAGAACCCTGTCAAATGTAAGTCAAAGCACATTTTTCTCATAATAGTCTATTTGCTGCATTCAGTGCTTGTTGATTTTGGAGTTTGATAACTGTAGACACTGATTATCTTTCAACCTGCTAAATGGATGACTCTCAGCAACTGAGTAACATACATCTTACTAGTATTATCCAAACAACACATTTTAGATTTGTTGCTTCTATGGAACGTCGTAAAAAGTATGGATGTATGACTTACATGTAACTTGTTGACTCTTGTAAATTGGTGGCTGGCAATTTTAAGGGCTTTGGTGTCTTAGCTGTACAGTCCCATTGATCTTATACATACCAAAAATATATGTAGCACACACACTTGCACGTATGTAGAACTATATATTCTCTACGTGAAACACTGTAATCAATGATCAAGATTGTCTGACACCTTTTATTGTAAAACTGTATTATAGACAGTTGAACTGTTCAGCTTGAATTTTTTATATTGGTTATTTTTTTCCAAAGCTATAACTTTATGAGAGTTTTGCATAGAATCGGTAAGTTATTTATGAAAATAAGACAAGTGGGCATTTCTGGCAAGTGACTGGAAATGAAACATCTTCAGGTATTTTGAGTTATCCTCTTTTACAGGTTATAGATGCATCTAAGTCAAATACCTTATATGTTTTTTTGAATAATTAATTCATGATATGCAGGACTGAGCAGTTTACAAAAAAGGAAGAAGAGTAAAATAATGAGAAACATGAGTGCAGAAAATAACACTCAAAACTTCACACTGTAGCTTCATTGTAACATTGTAAAATTAAATTAGATGGTAAAATGAATGATCAGAACTAAAAGTCTGCTTTGCTTAAGTGCCTGAGATGATATAATTTTTGTGAAAGACTGGATATATCTTACACGTTTTATATGCTAATTGAGTCACATTTACGCCAAGATATTAAAATGTATAAATTGCATTCTATTCATGTAATTTCTGAGATTAATACCACAATTTTTAAAAACGATCTATCTATTTAAAGATAATATTTTTTTAATATATACAATATGCATTTTTCTGTGGAGTGCAGCCACTACAGTCCACTGTAAGCTCATCCTTTTCTAATTGCAGTAGATAAATCTGTGGTAATCTCCTTTGCAAGTATGGCATAGAACATGTTATAAATACTACAAGAAGGGCAAAATCTACTGTGCGGTAAAGGTCAAAATGATAAAACCCATAAAGAGTATAATAAAGCCCATTGGCTGGTATTCAAGCAAACACTTAAGTAGATGACAATTTTTTAGCTTGTGAGAAGTCCCATTAACTTAAGTGTCCTGCTGAATATTGTCAGTAACCTGTATTTTGCATATTACTTTATTTATCTTTATATTATTTAGACATTACAGTTAAAATCTTATGCTTTGTGCTGATATCTGAAATATTTACTAAGCCTCTTCTGTGTAAGAGAAATTAACTAAGACTTGGAAAAAATATTTAGGAAAAAAATCCATCCATACAAACATGTAATTTGAAGTCAAATCCGAACTCCTGCCCTGGTTTTCTTCTGCTTTTGAAAAACTTCTTGTTAAGAGCTCTCTCCTTATATTTTGCTTCTACTTACATCAGGTGTCAACTTTGAGAGAGGCGGAGGTAGCTGAAGCCCTCCACCTTTTTGTTGCAGCACCACAGCCCTGTGAGGAACATCATGGCTATATCCACCTTGAATGTCATTGTGTCATGTTGATCAGCGGAGTACCTGAATTTTGGCATACTGCTCTATGTGCTTACTCTGATCACTTTGCTTATCTTTACAGGACATTCCATATATCCCTATAAATCTAAGTATAAGGAAACTGTAGTGCTTCCTTAACCCAAAAGGCTTTGTGCCCCTGGGCAAAGAGATATCAAACCAAGTCTGCTGATGTCTATGTGGCAGAAAATTCAACTCGGTTCTTTTTTCAGGTCTTTTGAATTTACTTTCCATTTCCAAAAGATGACCTTGATTTTCTTTTTGCTAACAGAGATCTTGACTGAGTTGCTCTTGATATGTGCAAATGTGAGAGAGGATTTCATACCCATGCTGTGCATTTTCAAAATCAATTTCACAATTGCTTTGTATCTCACTTTTCAGATTCCAAATTGAGCTAAGGACTAGTTTAAAAAATTGTTACAAAAATGCTTTCCTGTGAGAGTTTTGACTAATGTAGAATTTTCATAAAGTTATGAAATTCTTAGAATAGGCAAAGTACTGCAGAAATGTTTCAGAAAAACCCCAAACCAACCAAACTTCCAATAGCTGAGAAAATTAAAATAATTCAATCTGCATTGAATTGGTATAAAGATTTGGTTTAATTTCTTCTTATGGGAAAATATAAATTTGGAATGTCTTTATTAACAATATTTTTTTTTCCAAAAAGCTTTAAATTAGATTGTTTTAGATAGACTATATTTTGTAGTTGCACTGTGCTTTTGGGCCTCCTTCAGGTTTAACAAGTTTGCATACTTGAGACTAGCTGCAAAATACTGATTTTTACAGATTGTACCTGTGCTGTACAGTTGTAAATAATGTGTCCAAATTCACATCCCTCAACTAGGGAAACAGCCTTGGTGCAGGTGAAAAATCTCTCACAGTAAAACTCTCAGACTGGTCCCTTTTCTTAGGCAACTCTGAAGTCAGAAAGTCTTGACTCAACTACAATATGACTCTAGAATGAGGATATATTCCCTTTGGAAGGAGCAAATTATTTTCACTTCAGAGAATGCACTTTGTCCACGTACTTTTGAAGTTGTGCAATATTATTGTTCCTGTGTTCAGGTTTGTTGTGTGTTCTGGCTAATTTTGGGCTATTCCTGCAATGGACTACTGAAACTTCCTCTCAGCCCTGTGTTGCCATTTGATACCCAAGAAAAGCAGAGGGGCTAGCCTCACTAAACTATAACTGACAAGCAAACTGAAGAGGTGTATGGAAGCAGAAATAAATCTCATATGAGAAAAAAGAGTAGCAACACTACATGCCCTGCAAGCCAGCAGTTTTCAGGCTCCAAGGGAAGTCTAGCAAGCATTCTAGATGAGATGTCTGTAAAAGTCAGTGGAAAAGAAAAGTAATTTGTCTCTCTTCCCTACGAAAGCCTATTGACTGAAACAAGGTAAGCGTTAATCAAGGTTGAAGTGTGTCTGAAAAATAAAAAGTTAGTTGACTTTTTATTGAACCCCCAGGAAGGAAAAAAGCCACAGACAGGGCCACTTGTTTAGCCAGTGTATCTGAGAAACATTGCTGTGATTTGTATGCTTCCTTTTATTGGAAAAGTATTTGCTGAATATACAGCACAGAGTCATAATGTATATTTACTTATTCTTCAAATATATTAATAGTAAGGATTTCACCAGGCATTTTAGGTCTTGTCTGGCTCTCCTTCAAGTTCAGATCCAACTAGGGATATATTCTGCAAATCCATCCATGAGTCATATCAGCATGCTAGCATGCCCAACTCTCAGTTTCTATGATTTGCTGGAACTTGCTATTGCGAATTAATGTTACTCTAATGAAGTATTTTGGAACCTTTTTTTCCCACTTGTTTAAACTACCATTGGGGAAGTATTTGAGGGGCAGTACAATTGACCATAGCAATGCCTTCATGGTTATTCCTCCCTAAAGAATCTGAAAAGGATATTACCTGTCCATGAGGCTTCCTTTACGATGTTAGAAAGCATGTAGTAAAATCTTTACTTAGGCACTTGCTGGTGTTCACTTGTTAAATTGTATTTTAAAATGATTTTCTTATTTGATGGCAAGTTTTTAGTCATCACCACATTGGACTATGTTGCACAGTTGCACATTACAATGGTTTATAATATTGGTCTTTAATTGCCCCTTCCTGGTTTTCCTTTTCACTTTCTCTACTCAGGACCCAAATATCACCATCAGCTAGGGGGAAATAGCAGTAGAAATAATAAGTAAAATTCATTTCTGTACAGACATTTAGCATGACATGTCTGTGTTTTGAACAGCTGGACAAGGATGAATTTCATACACACAGAAAGCAAACTGAAGGCAAACTGAAGGCAAATTTTCAGCATTCAAACTATAATGACTGTGTAGCTGAACCCTTAGACCCTAGTACACAAGCCTAGTGAAGTCACAGCTGAATGGCTCTGATTTTCTCACCTCAGACTGATCACACCAGATAATGATACACTTCAGAAGAATAAGTTCATTTTAGCAACTGGGTTATTTTTCATAGTAAAGGCCACATTTAACAAAGTGTCCTGCATAAACTGTATGCAGATTTTTGAGGTGAAATCTAAGTCTTATTCAAGTCATTGAAACCAACTTGTTTATTTTTCTGTGAAGCATTCTGTGAAGTCTTGTAAGACTCAAGAACTGTATAAACAACTGTAATCCTCTGCAGGGAAAAGTGTCTGTAACTAAATCCTGTCATAATGTTCATGAAAGCATCCTTACTGGAGCACATATTCCTGTTTCAGGAAGTGCAGTGTAGTAGGTGTTGAGCAATTAGCAGTTTACAAAGAATGCTCATCATGAAGAGGGATGAAAACTGCTACTTGACCACTGGCAGAGAGGATGCTTTCCTTCTCCTTAATACTAGAGGTCTGTCCATTTTTCTTCTGCCCACTAACCTTTGCAGTAGTGATCTGAAGCATAAAGATTTTGCTTTGTTTAGAGGACTCCAGGTTGTAGTTGATCAGCCCAGTCTTCAGTGATTCAATTTTTATTTGATAAAATTAAATTTCCATATGTTGCCCTCAGATGGAAGATGTTAGTTTTAGCAAGTTTTGTCATTTGGTGTCATTAGTGGTAGTATACAAAGCTCAGTCATGTTACTCTCTAAGTTCTCTTAAAATATAAAATGTCTTGTTTTAATATGTTACCACCACAAGTGATATCTGAGACGCTAGTCTACGCCAAGCTTTGACAAAGATGAAAATCGTGCTGATGTCAGTGATACTAGAGATGTGGAACTACAGTTGAATTCTGGATGTCATACCTTCCTAAAACAGGAGGCCGTGAGTAGCAGAACTATACAAGTCCTTGAGTAGCATAAGCTCACAAATACTGGCATGCAAGAAAACTTTATTCTTTTCATCTGTCTGACTTGATGGGAGTGTGTATTTACGCCTTGTAAAGACAGTGGTATATAACATTTGAAATCAATGTCAGAAGACCAAGACCACTATATCCTGCCCACAGTGTAGAGTAAAGCTATACTGATCTTGGGGAAAAAAAAACCACAAAACAACGATTCTTTATTTCCATTATTTTTCTACCTGAACTTCACTGTCAGAATACACTTGCAGTTGAAATGATACCATAAAATATTGAAGTTGGTAAACAGGTCATATAAGCCAAAGAGTACTATCAGAAACCTATAAACTAGAAAATTAGGAGCTGTATTGCTTGCAGAGTCTAAATTAACATACGTAGTCTAAAATAACATATATGCATATATTGTCTTTGCAAATTTTGAAAATCTATTAAAAATTTAAATAAAGGGATTATTTATAAATAGCTTATAAAAATATAATAGAGAATACTTTTTCTAATAAGTTGTATCAGTGAGATTTATGTATATAATGGATTATTTTATAATTAAGCATTCACATACTGGAATATATAAACTTTGAAATAGAGGCCATGTGTACAGCATTCTGTAGCATCTCTGACAATAATTTCTTAGTCAAATTGGATATTTAATTAATATTGTATTATTTGATAAAACATTTCTATAGATGCAGATCTGATCTAGGTGCCCTATAACTCTAAGATACAGTGCTGTTGCTCTTCAAAAATGCTGAGAATAGTATGTAACACTTGAGGACTAATTTTTTGCTACACTGTGATCTTCAGACCTGTTCCAGCAGAAATATCACATGGGTTATATCTTGATGCAATACTATAGAAGGTGGAGAAATTAAAGTAGGAATATAATACTTCACTAAAGGGCTTTTGCACTCTATCCATCTCACTAATCCTATCCTCTTCCTTAGAGCAAAATTCATCATCTATATTTTTGTTTTGTTGTTGTCTATATTTCCCACCCACATGAAGAGTCGGTATCACTGTTTTTTGGTTATAAATAAAGTGTTATTGTTAGAGCTCATGTCCAGTCTACAGGCTCTGTTCCGGTTTGCAGCTAGAATATTTTGGACTTGTATCATCTGATGTGTATTTCTCTTCACATGGCGGAGGCAGAGTTCTTTCTAGTTTCTTAGAATGCTGTGGGTGTGAAACTAAAATGTACCCTTGAAATGGTTTAGGCGGGTACCTAATTTTGAGAGAGAAGGACAAATTTATATTTTCATAGTAAACATTCAGTTATATTTCTTCTAGACCTGAGCTCTTCATACTTCTGTGCCTGCATTAGAGCAGAACGTTGCATATCTGTGATTGTCATGCAGTAAAATATAAAATGGGAGTAACTGTCTACGTTCCTTTTCTGAATCACACAGGGTTGTTTTATGTTGTCCAGCACTTTATAGTACATCATTATTTATTATTTTTCCTTTGCAACTCTCATCTGCCAGAAATATTCAGCTTTATTCACACCCTCAGGAAACACAAGGACACTCTTCTACACAGTCAAGATACATTGAAATTTTGCTTCTTATATGTACAGAATATCCTTTAAGGGACAGCATAACATTGTGCTTTCTGCCAATGTAAGAAAACTGGTCATGCTACAGAAAAGCAATGATGGTGGCACAGGCAATCTACTTTGTCCTCCAATCTTTTCCCTGCTGCTGAACAAAGAAATTAAAATTATCTTGCAAATCAGTTGCACAAATAAATTTTGTCATCTGTTAGATGAGATTGAGTTAGAAATAGTTTCCTTGATAGTTCTTTATCTGTCAGACTAAGTCCTAAAACTTGACTGGAGAGAGAATTTTAGAACAAAAGTATATACTGGTCTTTCTCCCAGAAAAGTTGGAGACATGTTAAGAAATAAAATATTCATAGAGCTAATAACAGTACTTGGGTGTCTCAAAATCCAATATATGCCAGTACAAAGTACAAGGTACTAACAAAAGCTTTAAAATTACATCCTTACTACCTCTATAGATAATTTTGAAAGTTAAAAAATACCACCTCAGTGGAAAGGGCTCACAGTGTGGTGTCTAAAACGTAGAAATCAGTTAGAAGTGATATTTTCATGAATGGTGTAGATAGCTAAGGAGAGTTTGTCTGAGCATCTCATGACATTGAATAATGGCAGTTCAGTGACTGGTAGTTAACTGGTAAAATCATCTGACTGCTCTTGTATCATCCTGTTTACTTAAATTCTTAAATATCCTGTACACTATTTTTCCTTTATTTGTTTTACAACTTGACCCTCTTCTAATGGGTTGGTCTTGAACAGTCGATATCATGCCCTCAAGAATTTCTGTTATGATGTAATATCATATTTAGCAGCTTCCACATATGAACAGCAGATGGTTTGAGCTGAATATACATAAACATATGTGACTGTATGTTGCCATCCTTTAGTTATGATTAACCCTTCAGCAGCTCTTTGCCATTTAACAGTCTTGTTTGGAAGTGGGAAGGAATTCAGACTGTGAAAACATGAATATTTTCTCCTGCTTACATGATTGGTGTTTTTATATATTATTGTGATAGCTAAGAATAATCTGCTTGACTGGTCAGTGGATACAAAAGTCTGTTTTGTTTCCAGCTGCTTACAGCTCCTCTGTGTTTAACAACAGACAAACATGGGAAAGTATGATTTGGTAAAAGTCACAACACATCATTTGTGAAACAATGCTTCCAGCCACTGCTTCCAACCACAGTTTTATTCATTTTTAGGATTCTGTCCCACTTTACTCCATTATTATTTTCTCTTTCTGTTTTATGCAATAACAAGAAAGTCTACTGTTCTGGTTGTTGGTAACCCAGTGATTTTTTTTTTTTTTTGTGCTAAGTCATTTTACTCAGAAATGTAGAAGTGCACTACAATCTTCTTATCAAAATGCTTGTGTTGGATAGTTGGATATTGACATTGCTTCATGTCTCAGGTAATTACCTACAATGTCAGAAACAAACAGTCATGACTTACATGAGCTATGTTGAGTGCATGGCAACAGAAATATGAGTATATATGCACCTGCTTTCTGCCTCTCTCAGGAAACTTGCAGCTGACCAAATTTCCTCAAAAAGATAATTCTACTTCCTCTGGTGTGGAAAAGGAGTTACCTGGCAGCCTTGTGGTGCTTCAATGGTTGGGGTGCTCCACAGCAGCCCTTCTCATGTGATGTGGGACATGGTGCAGGGTCACCATAACTTAGGATAGATCTGTCTCTCTTTAACTACAGTATAAACTAGAATGTGCAGTTTGGCTTCCCTCCTTGAACTGTAGGCATTTAAACCATATCAGAACTTGGCTTGAAAATATTTCTAAAATGTATCTGGTAATACAGATTATCTTGATTGCAACCTACTCCTGTGTTTTGGGATGAGACTCAGACATGCAGTAGCGTGTCCTACCTCCTTACCAATGCTTTGGCTTCCATAGATCAAGAAGGAAACTACACTGCTTTCTATCTATCAAATCACTTAGTCTAGGTAAACATTGAGTGCCCTGTCTGAATGCCCTGATTAGGGCCGGAATTTAAATAGCTACTAGTGTAGTAGGAATAAAGGCAAAACATAGCTTTTTAGTGGAAAAATATCCACTGTTAGTTGATTTGTCTACAAATACAGCAGCTCAGACTTGCAGTAATGCACTGGAAGACTTGCAATACACTATTTCATATGGCACATATGGTCCTTTCTGTTCTATTTTGTACATACAGGAATTACTTTCTAACATGTATTTTCCTGTACCTTTATGTTTGCATTAGCTGTTTTGTTTGCAATATTTGAGAAAGTAATAACTGCTTGCCAAATATTAGTATTGTAATATGGTTAAAATATACAAATAGCTTTCACTAAAGCAATCACCTTTAGCCCCTAAAGTACTGATTGTGGATAAAGTGTAGCCAGACAGGTGGTGTTTCGGTTTTATTTTTGTTTGTTTTTTTTTTTCAAGAGAGAAGATTTTTAATACCAGCATGATTAGCTGCTTGCATCTTGTAGTTGGTTCTATTAAAAAATGGTTTGTGAAGCACTTTATGAATATATCTGGCTCAGTTTACATATTCATTAACAGTAAAAGCCTGTACAGAGAGAGAACAACAGTAGAAGAGTTTAAAAAAAACATTCTAGTAGTGTTAGAAAATTAAATGGTATTTATAATCCTTTTAGGCTGACCATATGCCTACTCAGAAGCCATTGGTGCTGAATGAGAGAAGGAAATAGCATTTAACATCTGGCTATCTCTATCCAGCTCCGCACCTACCCAAATATCTAAATATGACTCCAAGGGCACATTGGAGGACGAATTAAATGACAGAAAGGGAAATAGGTATCTGATTCTCAATTATTTTGCTGCAAAAGCTGAAGAAAATTAGACATCAAGCTATTATGTATTTATAGCTGTTCATGCCTATCAGTATGCTGCTTCAGTGAAAAAACATACTCAATCAGGCTAACAAATGAAATGCCACATTTTCTCTAGACTTCCGTTAATATAAACTGGTGTTACAAAGGCTATTGTAATAAGGTTTTATTAACCATAAGTTTACATAATTCAGTATACCGACTATTGGTCATAACATCTTCAAACAAAACTAAGAATATGTAAAACAGCAAGCAATTACAGAGATGCATCGAGGACGGAGGCTTACAAAATGCAACACAGTACTGAAGAAACAAATATAGTAGTTGGCCACAAGAAAATTAATGTAAATGGACTTTATTTTATTTAATTGTTGTACAAAACCAGAGTAAGAACATTTATTTTCTTGTCAAGTGAAGGATAATGACAAATAACTACACAACTAAAATATATTAAGACTCCTTTCAAAATAAACATGGTAGATATTGTGCAAGAAAGAATAAAGTCACTGAAAGTTATTGAAAAGGAAAAGATTTTTGTTTGTTTGTTTGTTTGTTTGAATATGAAGTATAGTAATTTCCTGTGTGGAATGGAGATTATTTTTCTGCCAAAACCTCAAAATAACTCAAGCTGCATAGATATGTGTTTCTTTAATTTTTTTCTCACTGTTTAACCTTTGCTCTAATGCTGGACCAGTTCTGTCAATGAGATGCTTCTGAAGAGCAGCAGTCTGCATCTTATCACTGTGATTTATCTCAGCCATCACAACGACTCTGTACAGCAAAATGAGAAACCCCTGGGCTACAATTGCTACACCAGCTAAAGCTGACAAGGTGCTAGGTTGGTGGGAATTTTCAGAGAAAAATTGATGACTGAGGGAGCTAATACTGTGATGCTGCAGGGCTGAGAGAGAAAGAGACATCTGTTTGTAAGACAAACAGACATGTAGACATACACAAACAGAGACGGTAAGGATTTTTATTTAATCAAGGCTTATCTCATAGATAACAGTTTAATTTCATGTTATTGCCACCAACCTTAGCCTAGATTTGCATTCTTTTTCCATCCAGTGTCATTTTTGCTTTCTTTAAAATATGTTTTACTTCAATTTTGTATTGCAAAACCCCAGGGCCACTCTGAGGTAGCCTGTTTCTCTCCTCTGCTACATTTAAAAGTGGAGAGAAGATTCTAGATACAGATGGATGAAACCAGTACCCAGGGTCAGCCAGTACAATCTGCAGACATTCAGGAGTAGGCAAACTGGTGACAGTGAAAGAAGGTGAGAGATTTTAAGGACAGCAGCAAGTATTTGAAAGTTTGATCAATCCCGTTTTTTTTTCCAAGTAGGTTGAATTGTGTAGGATAAAAAGATTTCAGAGAAATAAGTCACAACAGTTGTAACTGTTCTTCTCAAATATAGCTCAGATTCATAGAGCTATTTCATAGAATCATAGAATCACAGAAGGGCCTGGGTTGAAAAGGACCATAGTGACCATCTAGTTTCAACCCTCCCGCCAGATGCAGGGCCGCCAACCACTAAACCAGGCTGCTCAGAGCCACATCCAGCCTGGCCTTGAATGCCTCCAGGGATGGGGCATCCACGACCTCCCTGGGCAACCTGTTCCAGTGTGCCACCACCCTTTGGGTGAAAAACTTTCTCCTCATCTCTAACCTAAACCTCTCCTGTCTTAGTTTAAAACCATTCCCCCTTGTCCTATCACTATCCACCCTCGTAAACAGTCGCTCCCCCTCCTGTTTATACGCTCCCTTGAAATACTGAAAGGCCGCAATGAGGTCTCCCTGGAGCCTTCTCTTCTCCAAGCTAAACAAGCCCAGTTCCCTCAACCTTTCCTCATAGGAGAGGTGCTCCAGCCCTCTGATCATCTTAGTGGCCCTCCTCTGAACCCTTTCCAAGAGCTCCAGGTCCTTCCTGTGCTGGGGGTCCCAGGTCTGGACACAGTACTCCAGATGGGGCCTCAGAGGAGCCGAGTAGAGGGGCACAATCACCTCCCTCTCCCTGCTGGCCACCCCTTTTTTAATGCAGCCCAAAACACAGTTGGCTTTGCGGGCTGCAAGCATGCACTGCCGGCTCATATCCAGCTTCTCGTCCACCAGGACCCCCAAGTCCTTCTCCGCAGGGCTGCTCTCAAGGAGATCTTCCCCCAGTTTGTACAAATACCTGGGGTTGCCCCGACCCAAGTGCAGCACCCTGCACTTGGCCTTATTAAACCTCATTAGGTTTACACGGGCCCACTTCTCCAGCCTGTCCAGGTCCCTCTGGATGGCTATTGTTTAGGTAATTAGGCATCTAGGCATCTAAGACTCGCTGTAGTTATTTAGTTACATCTCTAGAACACCCTGGCCCAGTCAATTTCAGTGTGGAAAGTTTCTCTTCCAAATCCCTTCTAGATCAGATCATAAAGCTGTTTTCTCTGATGACAGGTGTGTACTGTGAGTCCATGATGAGAGTTCTGCTCAGAAGGAAGAGCAGCATGCACAAAATACAAGAGAATGCACCATAAAAATATGTTAAAATGCAAGTTGTGCACAGACTGCCAAAAATTTTAAGGGAGAGTTTTTCTTTCCAGAAGGCACAAGTTTTCCAGTTTTCTTTTAAATTTCATTTTCTTTTATCCAGAATAAAGCTACATTCCAAACTTTCACAGTCCTGAGTGGAATGGAATTTCTGTCTCTAGCAGTTCTAGTAATGCAAAAAAGGTTGTATGTATTTTCCAGGCAGATGCAGCATTAAAGTTTTTGACTGACCATGTTTCCTTTGGCCTAGGAGAGTATGAGTGCTTTAGGCTGCTGTTTCTCAGAACGTAAATTATCCTTGCAGTGATGAAATGTGTATCACATGCTCTTTCTGGTGGTTGGTACAAGATAATTCTTTATGTCATATTTATACAGTATTTGACAGTAAAGGAATTACGTTTGGTGAAATGTGTAAGTTCTGCACATTTGTGAGGTTTTTGTAAATGATATGTAAAAAACTTTTAAAGTGTTACATACTATAATTATGATCATTGTATGTGAGTACTTGCTTAGAAATTGCTGGTAGTTATTACAGTTTTTCATCTTTGGAAGTATCTGCGTTACTAAGAGATTTTTCATAAATAATTTTTTATCTACTTGACAGTATTAACATTTTCAAAGAGCAGTCACTATCCATATGACCAGCAGTTTGAGGCTGTGCAACTGAAGCTTAAATTTTGCAGAAGCTTTATATCAGTGCAAGCCAATGTGCCTGCAAACTGAAGCAGTCCTGGCCTGTGTTGGACTGCTAATTTCCACTCTGTGCAGCCCCTTCCTTTGTGCAAGTACAGGTGACTGTGTGGGTAAATGAAGCCATTGTGAGCTAAAATTAAACTGTTTTTTTTTGCTGGCTAATATTAACTCGATTCTCCTCCCTATTACAGATCACTAGATCTGTACAGATCACTTACACATCCCATTGTGTAAGGGGGTAACATGGGTTCAAGAATAAGCACTTGAAGCAGACTGAGAACAACACTCCTTTCAACATCAAGGACAAGCTGTTTATGATTACAGATTCATTTTCAGAAACAGTTAGACCTAATTACCTTATTAACTAGATTATACAGGGTCAATTATTTTGCCAGCACTGAGCATTTCTTTGGAAGTATCAAGCAATAGAAAGCTGCAGCTTAAATTTTGCCTCAGCTGTGTATATCTGTTGTGCCTACAATATTACTACCTTTGTTTTGGCCATGGCAGTGCTGATTATTTCTCAAATGTTAATATTAACAGGTGTCAGAAAGTTTCAGCTAAAAACCTGAACTTGACTGCTTCCTAGGCAAGTTCAAGACTTTCATTTTATAACAATTTGTTGACATCAGTCATTTCACCAACAAGAGAAAAATGTGTATTTTGAATTCATCTTTGATTGCTTTCACTGATGCCTAGCCTTTAAAGACTGATACCTGCCAAGGACAAACATGTTATTTGGTGAAATCCTGTAGGGTTTATGCAGGCCTGGTTGTAAAGCAACACTTACGCTAGACTTAAAAGCAGCTCATACTGTGACACTGTTCCAAAATGATTGACTGTGGTAGTTACAGATTAGTTGAAATGCATTACAGGATATGCATTATATATCAAGACATTATAAATTATGAGAAACTACTGTCAGGCAAGCAATTATGACAGCTCATCTGGCAATGCTAATTACAAAAATGTCTGGAAAATACCTTATCTACATTTATGAAGCTTCCTGCATTGATCAATGAAGTAGATATGACAGTGTGAAAAGGGGAGCTACAATTACTAAAACCTCAGTTAAACAGGTATCTAAATGGCACTGGAAAACTATTCACAAATTACACTAGTGCAACCCACGGAATGAGTGGTGTTTGGAAGTGCAATTTGTGACCTTGGAACAGCTTTTAGATCCACGAAGTACTTTGCTCAGGTCCTCTGGAATGAATAAAATCTTCCAACATAATTGATTTTTTACTGTGAGGGTGGTGAGACACTGGAACAGGTTGCTCAGAGAAGTTGTGGATTTCCCCCTCCCTGCAGGTGTTCAAGGCCAGGATGGATGAGGCTTTGAGCAACCTAGGCTAGTGGAGGGTGTCCCTGCCCATGGCGGGGGGGTTGGAACTCAATGATCTTTAAGGTCCCTTCCAACCCAAACCATTCTAAGATTTTGTGTTTCTATGACTCTATGATTCTGTGATGATGATACTGAAATGTAACAGCTAACTAGGAAACAAGTTGTATAAAAGACAAATGAGATCCTAAAATGCCTTTCATAAGGTACATATGAATGCCACTTTAGAAAACACTGTTGACACTTCATCTCAAATCACTAAGTACCATTCTGGGTGCTCAAATTCAAGAAAATTAAACTGAAATCAGCATAAGTGCAGAGGAGGGTAGCCGAGAGAATGAGAGGCTTATCTTGCTCAGAAAAACTGATATGTAGCCTTACAAAGTGAAGGTTAAGGGAGCAGACAAGTCCTGTATGGAAACATACGGAGATGAGATAAGAAATATTTGAGCCAAAGTCAACACCAGCAGTGGAAGAAATGGTTATTAATGGCTCAAGTACACATTTCAGCTGGAAATTAGATAAAGGTACATAATCATTAAAATGTAATCATTTTTAATCATTAAAAGTTCTGAAACAGCCTTTCAAGCAGTTGGTCCAAAAACCCTGTTTGTGTTTAAGTTGGAACTTAGTAAGTCTAGTAAACAGATTATTTGGTGTGATTCTTTGCAATATAAGCAGGTGGGACGTGATGGCATCAAAGTTCTTTCAACTTTAATGTTCTTGTTGCAATGGATTACCTTCTAAAACCTGTTTTTCAGTCAGCTTTCCCATCCCTTCCAATACTTTTTATAAACTAAAGGGATTATTTTTATCCTTTGCTATGGAATTAATAGCAAATCAATGGTTATTTCCATCTACCTTCTCATCAGTGAGTCAATGATGATTAAATATATCTGCACTGCATTATGCAATATTGCTGCTGTTCAGACTGGAGTATTCTTTTTTTGCTGCAACAATTTGATTAAAAAAACAGAAAGGAATCAAAAATTGAGAAGAAAGTTGTTTTCAGGTCTACTGTCTTTGAGAGTGCCATGGAAAATCTGCTGTTATTTAGAAGCTACGGGTTATATATGATTAGAAGGGCAGCCTCTCTATGTCCGCACATTCCCTTTCTACATATAGGAGCATAAGAGCAGCTAAAGCCATGGCACCATTTAGAATGGAATAAATAGAAGTGAGGTACTCCTAGCGTACCCTAGTTATAGATTATTTCCCTGATGCACAGAAAAGAATTGTACATTTCCTTCTTGAAGCTTAGAGTGAACTCAATCTACAGAACTGTAAGATATCACGGTATCAAACTCCTGATTTGTGGGATCTCTAAAGTGGATATGCTTAGAAATTTTGGAATAGTGAGAATTATTGCAGATTTTTTTTTAGATTTCTTTTCCCTCAGAATAATATATTTTAAATTGCTAGTCACACCTTATGAATCTTTGAAATGCTCTTTTTAGTTCATAAATTATTTCTCAGTCAGATACTCAAACCTATGGAATATGTAGATATTAAAAAAATAATTTGTGAGGGTAATAGAGTACTTGAGAATCGTTGCATTCTAAATTGTTAACAAATCTGTCACAAATAGTACTGCTAAATTTTTAAAAAATTATATTTCCTTTGCATTTTACGTAACACACTAAGAATATTTGCTAGTAGCTGTTGCTACTGGGAGAGGGATAGACGGTCATTAACTGTTAGCTATCTCATGTATTGGAAATTTGTCAAGAACTGTAACAGTAACTGTATGTCATTAGAGTCTTAGTGTCATATCCTAAATTACCTGTAATGCTAAGCAAAGCTAATAAGGTCATTCAGCACAGAAATAGGCTCATGCTCCTGTATATGTATTGTCTTTACGCTAGTTTGAATGCATCTGATTGCCACTTTTACTTAATCATTTAAATGCAACTATTTTCCAGTTAGCACACGTTTTGTTCTCTACTGGTAGGATAATAAATAGAGATTTATTGATTTGAAGAAAATATCACAGGCTTAGAAGACATGATACTTAGAATGGATATCACAATTGAAAATATATTCTGTTACTTGGGATAGGTTGTATTTTTAGCCTTGGGAGAAAAGCCAGAAGGTAGTTCAAAGCCTGACCTTTACTACTCAATAATCAGACCTATATATAGTGTTTTACTGTACAGACCTTCATGAAAGAGCACCAGGTCCTTGGTCTCCCTATTCTGCTCACTGAAGTAAAAGGCTTCAGTTATTGAAAAGGACACTTTGCTTGCAAGCAGATGTGGTAAATGTTATTCTAAAAGGAATCCATTCATTTCTTGGATTTAGGAAGAAGGCATCTTCACTTAAGTGCCTATTTTGCTAGTTCTCTCAAAATGGCATATGCCTTCTTGGCTCTATACTTTTTTGCATATTCTTTCTACAGTAAGTGAAACATTTGCAGCCTGTATCTGTCTGTATTTCTGCTGTTTCTCCCTTGTTGCTCCTTTTTTTTTTGAAAAAGAAATACCTGATTCATACTGGAAGGATCTGAGAAAATAAAAATATACCACTCTTTTTTTCAGCTACGCAGCATTGTTCTAATTGAGAAAGTCCAGGATCATTAATCATCAAAAAGGTTCCAAACATGTTCACTTTCTTATATTTAGTACATCATAAACAGCAAGACTGACCTATGTGCTAAGCTTGCTTGCTGTGAATGTGCCATATCTCCGTAAGTGTTTAAAATTCAGAAGAAATAGAAACAAAGCTCTGTGTTACAGTGGAATACAAATTTTCAGGAATACTCCGTGTCTATCAGTAGTTTCATCACATGGTTATAATTTCATGACAGTCTTTAAAACTTTTAACAGTGAACCAATACAGAATATACTTGGTTTAAAAGTATTGCAAAATTTTCTGAGTAAAATCACCTGCCTCATATCATTGGTTTTTCATCTATGGCTGTGTAGAATGTAGTGTTTTGGCTGGAATTAGTGATGAAGAAGAAGTACAAGATAGTTCTGAGCCAGATTCTGGATCCAGAGTTTAAAAAAATTAGACAAAATAAATTATAAGATAGAATTATTTAACTAATTTTAAATTAGAAGTAAAAACTTGTCATCTTTCAAAGGTTTGAAAACCAATTCCAAATCTGAATTATGTTGTGATTGTGTATTTCATAAGAACAAAAACATATTTATGTTACACAGAGCAGTTACTCACATATGTTTACATGTGGAAAAGATAAAGAAACAGAAAATACAAACTTGCCTCCCATGTTCTGAAAATGCTATCTCTTGTTGAAGCAAAATCTCTATTTTAAAAGATGTTACCTGTAAATAAGATGGGCAGACACTGCACTTTCCTGACCCCGTACACAAAATAATTTTGCATTTCCATTAAAAATATATAGCTCGTGGGACTCAGCTGACAAGCATGGCCATCTTCGAAGCCTGAGGATTTGCCTCTTTGGCCAGCCTGGTTTGTGTGTTCTTTGGCAGCTCCTTCTTTTGTTAATAATTTACAGCGGTTCTCAAATGGTTTCAGACAGCTTCAGTACAAAGTTCCAATTGTATCTTAAGGAGAATCATATAACAGTTATGGACAGATTCTAGTGCAGTTTGAAATGAAAACGCTTACAGGTGATTAAACATTTTCATGATCTAACCAAATGCTGATTTGTTTTCAAAGAAATTCCTGCCTGACCATCTTGAAAGTTTCATGGCGGATTAACATTATTATATACAAAAGCACTATATAAACAACTGGACTGACATGGAAACACATTTTGAGGCGGGAACTTTTGCTCCAGCTCCTCCAAGAGCCAGTGATATCTTAATCAGAAATATCTGTTTCTTGAAGATCTTTGCCAACAACAGCAATGTCTGACTACTCTTCTGGTTGATAATAGGAATATTCAGTAACATCTTGCCCTTAAAGAGTCTTATTTTAAAAATGAAATTTGCATTAAAGTTTTTCCAGTGTTCCTAGAGGTTATATCAAGGATCTAATAGGAGGCTTCCTTTTTTTTAATTACAGATTCTCCAGCAATGCTGTAGACAGGCTTGAGCAAATAACTCTGCTCAAATTATTCATAACTCTGATTCACTTTATTCAAAATCAACCCAAATGACTGATTAAATATTTATCCCAGAAAGGTAAAGCAAGTCTCTTTCATTAAGGAATATGGTGGTTAACTTTTCTGGAATTTAAAATCTGTTTCTACTATCTGTCACGTTCATATTCATACTTCGATATGACATTAACAGAGCGCCAGATGAGCATCCTATGTATTTGGCCAACAAGGTTCAAAAAGAGAGTATGCAAGATAGAAAATATTAAATTCTGGCTTCATTCAGATAAGTAGATATTTTGATACTTTTTTCAGTGGAACTAGATTGCTCTTTGCAGGTCTGTTGGGCTTTTATGTTTTTTCTTGAGTTTCATCACGTCCATTTCTTTTTTGTCTGAAATGGCAGAGTTAAAAAAGACCCTGTACCAAACACCCTCTGTACTGGCAGTCTTTAAAAAACTGATAAGTACATATGAACCAAAAATTCAGGGATGTTGTGACATTTCATTTTCACCTTCAATGTAAAATGAAATGAAATGTGAGCAAAATTAATTGAAAAGTAGAATGAAATGAAATTTTGAATTACAGTTTTCTTCAATGATAAATTTTCATGCTAACAGTTTATTAGGAAGTATTTTAGTTCAGAAGAAAGTCTTGTATCTGTTATCTATGAAATCCTGCTTCAGTGAAGTGATTCAAAATGAACTACAATTCACTGTTGATACCAGAAATTCATTGCAGTGTATATGCATCAGTGACATCCCAGAAAGAATGATACCTTTGGAATTAAGTTTTTACTTTAGACTTCAAACTATAGTTTATTTTCTGGGTTCAGCTGATCATATCTGTAATAGGTAATACAGACATAATTAGGACCCCCCCATGCACAAAATAGTACCGAAAAACAGCTGTGGCTGTGTGTTGAAAGTAAAATGTAAACTTCCCTTGCCAAGTGCTGTCAGTTCCATTTGCTCTTGGAGTGGTCATTCATGTGTTTTATTTTTAATTCCTGTAGGATGGGTACTTGCCTGGATTTTATGCTACTCAAGAATTTCTTGTGAACAGTCTCCTTGGGTCCTTGGGCCTGTCACTGAGCCTAGCATCTCTTTAGGAATGTAACCTCTGCATGTTCCTGCAGGTATTCAGCACTTGGCTCAAATTTATTTTTATATTAGTTTGTAAGTATATTCCTCCACTGATCTTTAGTCTTCATATGCAAATCAGTTGAGTCGAATTTTCTTTTTCTACTTTTTCCATTGAAAAAATAGAATTTTATCCTCCACGACTCTGACACCCTGTAGACTTCTAATTTTCTTGCAAGTAATATATAAACATAAATTTTTCTCTGATATATATTAATATACTTGGTTCACTGTTTATATGTAGTAAACAGTCTAAATTCTGCATAACAGAAAGAAATAATTTGCCATTGGATGTATTTTTTTTAGTCCCAGAAGAAAATACAAAACTGTAACACTTCCAACTGCTTTCTATCTTGATGGTAGAACAAACACCATTACACAGTGGTGACACTTCTGACCAGAAAGGAGAATGAAAAATATTAGTCAAACATGCCAAATGCACACTTTTAAAATAAACATAGAATACTATTTCTAATTGTATCTCAAGACTAGATGTAAATGACAAGGCATTCAGATACTATTATTGTATCTTGTCACCTTAAAAAGACACTATGTGTAGGGAAATGTTAAATAAATGACGAAGATGATGCCATCAGTTTCCAAATTAACTCTGTAAACTACAATTTTATTCAGTTTAAACTTTTTAAAATGGGGAATCTTTGTGACTGAAGAAAAAGAGATGATACTTCTAAATCCCAACATTCTGATTTTATTATTAACAAATCTTGGGTTTTAGTTATTTTCAATTTTTTTTATAATTGCTCTTTACATTATATTTGGTTGTGACAGTCATGCAGAGAATCAGCTTAATAGAAAGATCTATTTAGATACATATCTAGCATTTTAGCAATCAAACAGAGTTCATGTATTTTAACTTTATTTGTCATAGTTCAATACCTCTTTGACATGCATTAAAGACATCATCACACATTTCAAAATGTTTTGACAAATCTTGTCTCTGTAAGCACTTTGTGATAACTTGAATGTAAACCAGTTTGGGCACTATTGCCCGATGGAATACGGTGCAAAATCTTCAGATTTTTATTCTGGAATGTGAAAAACCTGCCTCATCAAAGGCAATTACAGTAAGAAATGCCAGGCTTTATTAGTTCGTCTCTATTCAGTGCTATTTCCCCAAATATGGCAATCTACTTTGTCCTTCAGGAAAACAAACCCATTATGCCCCTTTCCTGCCTGTGTGATATATTAGCTGATATTAAAAAGCTACTCAAAATTCATGCTCACAATGGACACGTCTGTATTCTTGTGTTGACAGTCAGAATTGGATGTATTTTTCAATCACAGCTCATCTGAGTTAGGGTAATGTGCTTGAATAAGATTAATTCAGGCTGACAAATCAGATGTTCTCTGTGTTTTAATCTAGGATGATCTTTTGTGTAGTTCTCTATTGTAGCTCTCTGCAATATTTTTTCTTTTTTTCAATATGTACTTGGATGAACAATGACATTTCAATTATCATCACTGGACTCTGTGTCAGCACCTGTTGAAGGAAATGGGAGTAATTTAGCCTCTTGGCTATTGCTTTATTCTTTCTGTGGATTCAAGAAGATGTAGCTGCACAATGTACAGTCAGGATACATTAAATTTTTTTCCTGTAATGGAAAGAGTTAAAGACTACCAAAAAAAAAAAAAAGAAAAAAAGAAGAAAAGAATGTTGTGAGTCTGAGAAGCAAAGGATGGACCATTCTTTTCTATCCTACTCAACTGTATAGTACTCTGTTTTTCGAACTTTGGAATTGACTTTGCACAGGAAAATGTTTTTAAAATTTTCTTGTAGATAAATTAACTTCAGAGGTCTCGTATAGAAATATATTGTTTCTAATTATCACATCCCATGAGTGCTTTGTAAATAAGGGATCCATTCAACTGTAATTATATCTATTACATTGTCAGAGTTCAACAAAATGTAGGTTTGTGTTGAAAGTTAGGCACAGACAACTGATATGCACATATATGCTCTGGCTTTGAATGGTAACACCTTCTACCTTCTACCTTTCATTCTGTTTACCTAAGTGGTAAGGATAATCCACAGTACCTAACCTTTCTAGAGCTGATTAAATAAAAAAATCAGAATAGATTTAGTTCATAGGCATAATATTACACAGACATTCAACATTATAATATTTTGCAATAGGCTAGTAAAACTTAACAGGGCTATTAACTCTGTACCACTGTCACTAGTTCTTTGAACATAGACTGAGTATACCACATTCAAAGATGATAAAAGAAGCTTCCATTTCTTTAAGGAAAATTAAAGCAACAGGATAAGGCATTTTCTGTTCTATATGCGCGAAGAAGTATATACACTAATGTAGATAACTACTCATTGTTTCTTATTTTTAATAAAATAGAAGTACTTTCATGTAATTATGGTTTAGTTAGGATAAATATATTTAAAACAGATTTGGAAGGGCATTTTGCATCATCATGGTGAGTCTCTTGCTATGCAGGCAGTCATGTGATATGATTCTTTTCATTGCTTATGCTCACCTTTCCAAATAAGGTTCCAAACTTTTTTAAGAGGTGTGTTGCAGTTTTATTTCTGCAACAAAAAATATAGAGCAAGAATATTGTGCTTTGTGCCCGTCCCCTCTTAAATTGGAAAGAAAGAGTATGCTAAACATTTTATTGACAGCAATTTCACTGTGAATTCCAAGTGCTGATCATCAATTAGAAAATAACCTGACAGTAATGGGGGAAAAGAAAATGTATTTATATTCCCTCAAGACACATTTAAGGATTGGATATAATATTTTCATAAGAGTACTGTGTTTTGGGGAAAATTCATCTTCAGATTCCCTTTCACTCACACATGAAATCCTAAAATTCTCTAGATAAAGGTAAGCTTATGTAACTAGTTGATCAACATTAGATGCCTGAATCACTGAGGATACTAGTCTGCTGCAGTTCTTGGCTAAGAACTAAGATTTTTTTATTTCAAGCTTAAGAGTTTGTATTTTAATAAATGCCCTGTTCAGCCTTGCAATCCAGGTGACAGCTGCTGTACTCATAATGAGATAGGTATAACTTTATGAAGCATTTTCTTAAGATATATGAACTGCAGAGTCATAGTCTTACAGATCAGTGAATCACAGGGTCTGGACACCTGCTGTATACTTTAGGACAGACTCAATTTCATCTTCTAAAAGATTTTGTGCACCAAAGGCTTACCTCTTTTTTTCCACCTATAGTAGTTGGTCTAATACATGATATTTCCTTTCCAGGCAAACCATGATTTGCTTGTATCTTTAGGTGAAGTTATCTGGGATAACAATTGTATTAGTTATTCCTGAGACATGCTTTTGGCCAACCTCTTCTCAAAAATTCCTGGCACTGGACTCTCTGCTCTACTTATCCTGGGAGACAACTGAAGCAACATCAATTTCTTGCATGTTGAAAATAGTTTTGGAGTAATCTGTCAACTAAACTGAATGGGAGAAGTTTTTGCACTAATTAATAGGCTTGAAGACGCCCCTAGACTTAGGGGAACTTCACTGGTTAGAGGGTGAGTGTTATAAGGCCATCCCAAAGCCTGACGTTCTGTAACCAGTGCTGAACCCCCCTGAAACATCCTTTTACTCCAGCCATACGTTCAGGATTGGTAACTGAAATTTAGTTGTCATGGGAACCAATAGGAAGACTTTTAATTGTCCAGAGTTATCAGAAATAAGGGAAAACAACATGGATAAGGTCTGAAATGCAGTTCTCATTAGAATTCAGGAAGATCCTTGCTCCAGTGGAGAAATACCTGTGAAAGAGAGGATGTGCTGCAGTGTAAAAGTCTCCCCAGTAATGTTGAAATACTGAAGAAAAGCTATTTTTTACTAAGGATCTAAAGCTCATAGAAAAAACAAAAAAGAAATTAAGTTCCAACAATGGGAGTTTGTGTTTCTACAGCAGAAGCTTAAGAGCTGATTAATATCATGTCTGGGCATGTGTCCTGCAGAGCCAGTTAAATGTACTGCTTTTGCCTACCACTGTGGTCTTCCAATTTTTTTCTCAAAGTTACAGCACTTTTGCTGATGGAAATTGCTTTTTGCTTTCGGCAAAATAAACAGATATGAACAGATGGAGCATCACAGAAGCAAACCAATGTAGTTGTCTAATATGTCTCTACTTATGGAACTATTATGTACAATCAGTCATGTCTCCACACAGGGGCTCCTTTGCTGTTAATTCATAAGCAAAACGTCCATGGAAGCCAGTAAGCGCTCGCTGAGGGGCACAGGAATACCAGGGAAACTACGATAAAAATATATAGTAGAAGTGGACTAGCAGGAGCCAGAGAAGTTTTGAATAGACAATTTATTATTTGCATTTCTTTCTTCCTAGTGTATTGGCTTACATTTTGATTTGCTGAAAAGGACTTCGTATAGACAAATGTATGCATGAACTATAAAATGCTCATTGGGCACATAAAGCAGGATTTAAAAATATAACTCTATTTTAAATACTTTTAAACTAACATTTCCAATGCTAAATTTTGTCCAGCACCTGAAATAGAAGCTATCAAATTAATAAACCTTTTTCTGTGGTTTTTGGGGTGGTCTTTTTAACCATTTGGAATAGCATTTAACCTAGTTGAGTTTTAAGATACTGAGAGAAATTCTGTTCCAATTAATTTGTTCAAAACAAATTCAAAAAAGTTAGGGAATATCCTGCTCCCACCAAAAATATTATTTCTGCCACACAAATAATTTTTTAGTGCTTCCCTTTTATGTTTCTACTACCTAGATTCTGGGAGTGAAATAGAAGCCTATTTCTCAGCTTGCCATCTCATTTGATATCAGTGCAGATCTGGGAAAAAAATCAAGTGCCCTCTTTTTTTGGTACATGAACTTCTGATTTTAATTTTATTTCAGTTTTAATTTTGGCAATATGCATGTGCAATACGTCAGTATTAACAAATACATTATCTATCGTTGGTCATGACTATATATTCAAAAGACATCATATATGAGTGTTAGGGGCTAAACTAACAAATTGCTTTGAGTGTAAACCTATGTTAATGGTCATATTGCTAACAGACCAGATGTAAAAAACAGTATTTACAAAGGGCTATAGCCATATTTGTTCTAACACATCTCTCTGTACAAAGTGCTAGGAAATGCTTGGTTTTGGTGGTGAAACTAGTGTTCAACATAGTCCCAGATCAGGAAATTATCCTTGTTCAGGATATAAACAGAGGATTAGGTTTAGGAATGTATCATTGATCTGAATGTGATTTATTAAAAATAAATGCAAGTAATTTCAACTATTAATAGTTTTTATCTATTTAACTCTTTTTGTCTAAATTTAAAAAAAGTTTTAATAATATGATTTTAACTATTTCATAGTAAGATCATATCTATAAATTATTCAGTGTTTTGTCTCTTATAAGAATAACATGAAACAGTAGATAATTCATTATTTCTTTTAAGTTTTGTACAAGCATTAACTGTTTAATCTTCATGCTGTTTCTAATGGTACTCTTAGATGGAAATAAAATGAAAAGTCTTAGGTCAGAAATTGTGATGAGATGATAAACAAAATTTGAACCTTTAAGACTGAACTTGATCCATGGTACTGTCCACTAACCAATGGGTCTTATTCCTCTTTCTGATGGAATTCCCCCTAGAAGGCTCTGACTTGCTTCCAGTTACACACAGAACTGAAGTGGTTCTGCTTTGTTTAAAGTCTATTGTCCCAGGACCAGGATGTGCTCCCTAGTTGTCCACAGCTTTATAGATGGAGAAGTTACAATTTTTTGCTTGTTTCCATAGTAACATAACGGATGAGCCAGAATTAAGCTCAATGTATTTTGTTTCAAGAGTATGAATATATCTTTACACAATTGTTTTTGGTGTGCTCAACTGTAAATTTTGTTTTCTACCATGAAAATCTGATTTTATTAAGTGACTGTTCTGAATGGACATACTAGACTATGTTTTTTCCTACTTAAGGAAGTCATCAACCTCTCACACCAGTCTGTTAGATCAAAGCTAGGTCATTCTAATTTAATTTCTTTCCAAATATTGACTCCCTTTTCTTTGCAACCTCTTGATGCTCCACATTTTTTTTTATATTCTTCCTTTGAAATGTGTTTTACTGCATTTTGGTCTTTTGCTCCCCAGTTCTGTTCTTCTGCAAAGGGATATATTTCATAGGCCTTTTTATGCCAGTTTTTAGTAAGAGTTATAATAGTTAGAATATTACCATCATTTCCATTTTGCAAGTGTATCGCCCTCAAAGGCTAACCCTTTCAACTTTTTCACAGCGTGCATTTTTTTTTCATTTTATAGCTTATACTGTGGTGTATGCATACTTGTTCCACTAACTTTTTTCCAAAGAGGCATTTTTGTACATAGTAATGATCCAAATGTAAACTCTTGTTCATTATTTGCCTGAATATTACGTTACAAAGCATATAGAAAAAGGTCCAGTGAAGAGAATTGTGGGTGGAATATTCTCAAGGTCATTAATTGTTATTTATTTTCATCACCAACCGTTGTTGCTGCCATGAATAATTAAATGTCTGAAATTTTACAGCATTGTCTCTTATGATACCTGAAAATGTCAATGGAATTAATCTTTTTTAGTTTTTACTTCTTAAACCTTCATGTCAATTTATCTTCTCATGAACTATAAATCTGTTCCTTTAAAAAGACAAAATTACAATATTTTTACTAAATAATGACTAGAAATAGAAGTCAGAATATCTATAGCCCTAACACCTTCAGCCTGGTTTCATATCTTCAGGCTACACTATGGAAATAGTGCCATATTCTTTGCTGTTTAAAGACAAAGATAAATTATGTGATAATTTAAAATTTTATTTGGAAAAATAGCAAAAATTAGTCTTGCAGTTGCTGTTTTTACCCCTCTCTATAATAATAATGCCAAGCCCTGATAGTCTCCTGTTCTTCTTCATCATTCATCAGAAAAACACCACAAACAAACAAAAACTCCAAACCAGTGGGAATATTGACTAAAAAAATAATTTCTGCTTAAACATCATTATTCCCAGCTTTCAATTAGGATTTTTGGCTGTTTTTTTCCTCAATGTTTAAAGGAGTTAGGCAATAAAATTATATTGAATTAGGTGAAAATTGATCCCATAAATTCCTCCAATTTCTTTCATATTTTTATTCTGAGAAGTTTCCTAAGTCACACAACACACTGGTTTTAGCAGTTAGTCCCAAACACTCTAATTTCTACCAGCCTATTCTAGTACCTGAATGTGATTCACATTTTTTTTATAATATTGAGATACATCTATATTGATCTGATGCTTTATTTATAGTATCACCTTTCCTCATCTAATGAAATGCGACTGAATTGCCCTTGGTTCCCTGCTCAGCCGTTTTATTTGTCGTGATACCATCAGTGAGAGCTGTGAGTTATCACTAGTTCTCTTCTAATTGTTTCTCTCATAAGTGTATAAAATGTGTTTTCATTTGAGGAAAGTGTATCCACTTCTCTTTTCCTTTTTTTGGGGGAAGTCTTTTTCTGTTCATCCTCTCAGGCCTTTTAACTGCTACATATATTTGCAAACATACCCTGCTTAACTATACCTTTGGCCAACAGGGCTGAATATGTCTGTTTTTATCAGCTGCTGAACATTTGGCCCATTTCAGTTCTATTGCAGGTTCTGCCCTGTCCTCAGGACTGAAGATTCTGTCCTGTGCTGGAGTATTTTGCAAGTCTACAGACTTCTGTGACTTTACCAACAGAAGGATGGTGTCTGTAACGGTGTCTGAGCTGTCATGCTATGAGACACAATCCAGCTACACAGAGGAGGCCAATGCCAACAGGAAAGCCCTGGCTGGCAAAACCCAGAGTGCTTTCCCAGTAGGACGCATGCACAATGAGTGTGTTTTACAGACTATTCCGAAACTTAATCTTATTTCCAAAAGAGCATACTTCCTGTATGTATTCTTGACGGATAGCTGGCTTGTCAGTTGATTAGGTTATAGATAGAAATATATATATAGAAATATAGCCCTGCAAGTGGATATGCACTAACCAGAGATACGTAACCATGGCCACTGTGTTCTGCACTGTGTTTAATTCCTTACACCTGTTACACTGTACAGAGTATCTCAGAGCCTCTGCAGACACGTAGATAGTTTCACCTGTGGGATCTGGAAGTGCTGGAAGTACCCAGTAATGCTTATTCCTAGGGAAAGAGATTCTTTGTCTAGTATTTTCAAATATTCAATGCATCCAACTGTTGATGAGTAAATAATTATAATGCCACTAATATCAATGGAGACAGTCTGGTTTATACTAGCAGAGTTCCAGATTAGATATTTTCCATTTACCAGTGACAGTAAGGGACAGAACTTGGCTTGTGGCTGAGTCCCCTTACCTCTTAGTTACATAGCAAAGATTCAGGGACTCCAAAATGTATTTGTCTATTGTCAAAATAAAACGTTTGTGCTGTGCATTCTAAAGTTTATTTTTCCACTAGCTACAGAATAATTCTAAAATACTCACTGAAAATAAATTGGTAAACACTTCTATTTGTGCTTAGTTTCCTGTATTTTATTTCTCTCCTGATTTGTTTCCGCTGCTTTTCCGAGAGCATTAACTGAATTAATGGTTCCACTGTAGTGCTGAAAATTTCACCCAGATAGTGCTGACTGCTCGTAGGATATTTGTTGCATCTGCTGCTAAATGTCTGTCACTTGCAAAGCCACTTCTGCATCGAAGACCGCTGTCTTCTCTGTCACTCAGACACTCTGCTCACCCTCCGGTTACATTTCCTAATCTTCATGATGTCATACTTTGTTGAGTATTACCTTCCACCTTCATGGTGTCTAGTTCATAGCTCTTCCATGCTTGCTTTGTGCACATCCTGACCTTTCAGTGTCATATCTAAATGCTAAATCTTTTGATGACTGTTTAACTGCTTCACAGCTGTTGCATATATGACAAAGGATTGTAACAATCTAGATATTTAGGATAGTACCACACTAAAGACGAGTAGAAAAAACATTTCTATAGATTTCTCTGTTCTCTAGAGAAAAAACACAGCACTGCTATCTAAGTGCTTGCTTACTCGTGTCCTCTTCCACCTTCACTCTGTGCAGTAGGTGCTAATGGTTTTAACAACATTTTTCTTGTAGATTAGAACTATTGTTCGAATCACTTTTTTTTCAAATTATTTCAAATTGATATGTCCATGGAAAAATGAGTATTGAAGGCCTTGTACCTAAAACCTCAAAAGAAAAAGGCCATTTCCCTCTGGTTTTGGTATGAGCTTGCTTTTGCTGAGAGGTATCCTACCAGTTCTCCATATATGTTTATCTGATTACATTGCAAAGGCCACAGTAAAAATTCGGCTATAACCAGCATGGTTGCAGGTCTATAAACATACCAAAAATGTGACAAATTGCAAGTTTATTCTGAAATAAATTCATTCTGAGTGTTGAAATGTGCTCTGATCACACTGTATATATTCTTATTCTCTAAAAACATTACTTCAGAGATTTTTTGCTTTTCTTTAAATTCCAAATTGATGGATCATGCCATATTTGCCTATTGATTACTTAACTTTCTGAGAAGAAAAAAAGAAAAAAAAATTTTTTATGCATCAAAAATTTGATGTTTGGTTATACTACAGTTTTGTAATCTCATTGTTGGTAGTCTACAAAATTGTCCTTTTAAAAATTTGCCATTTTTGACTAAAGAAGTTATTCAAAACCAACTACTTCAACTACTACTTTCTCAACTAATCCTTAAATCAGAGGAACCTTGGCCAAAGTAAATTGAACAAGGCTATGTAAAGGCAGTCCTTTTTAGGCAAAATGAAACATAATTTTCAAATATACATAAAAGTAAGATCCTTTTGCTACCCTACACTGATTACATTTATTAATGATTTGGAATAGAGAAAATGGAAAGGAATTGATACCACACTATTTCTGTTTTCAATCTGTATTTTTACATAATGAATGCTTTCCTTAAAAGCTTGAAATGAGAAATTGCAGTTAGGCTTTTTTGAATATTGCTGAAAATATTTTAACTATATTATATGAATACAGTGAGTGCCTTTCAATAGAAAAGATATTGTCATGCTGTTTATAAAGTCAGCAATTGACTAGATTGTGTATCAGATGCACTTACCGTATTTGATTTGTCATTTCGATTAACAATATAGACCACCTGTTCCTTTGCCAATGTATGATGCTGGATAAGGATAGCAGTGCTGCTGCTTCTGTAGCATTTACTAGCTATTGTGTTTTATTTAGTGAATCATTCAAGAAAGGAAAAATTACTTTTATTCATGTTAATATTCTATATGAAATTGTATTTTAAATTTACTTTGGTGGGACTGTACCTAAAGGAACTGGACTTAGCAGACTTTTATTCACTCTAAGAAAAAAAAAAACAAAAAGGAAGACAACCAAATCAACATAGAGTTGTATGAATGAACATGCAGAGGTTATCGAGTTTCTTTGGGTTTGTTGTGGTTCTGTTTCTTTCAAGAATTACTAAGGTTTTTACTTTTCTTTTGTGTTCATAATGCTCACATTTACAATTTGCTCACTTTGCTTCTGACCTCAAAGATGCTTGCTACCAACCTGATAGGAATGTGCTGCAGTACAGTATTTCAGTAGATGCAAGGCTGCACAGGGTATTTTCCACACAGAATGCTCCTCCGATATTCCTAATTCTAGCTTAAGAAATGTTTATATTCCCTAGTGTCTTCTGATCTTAGAAGCTCTTACAACTGCTTCAAAAGCAGTGAGAGATATTGAAAAAAATCTCCTGCCTCTTTTGCCATATAAATTATTTAAATGGACCAAATGATAGGGGATTACAGAACGTATTTTATGACATTTACACATGCTACATGTACGTGTTGTTGACATACAGGTAATATAAAAGATACAATAACTGGCTGAGGTGTTTGACTTCATATAAATATTAGAGTAGACTATTGATTACTGAGGTTTACAGCTGAAGAATTATTTCAATAGCAGCCTTGTGTAGTCAGCCATGGAAGAGCTTCGCTGTCATGGAAAATAAAACTGATCTCTGAAATCTCTCTGGCTGAGGTGGTGTACAAAGTCTGGATTGAACACCTTCTGGTAGAGAATAAAATATTCACCATAAATTGGGTATCTGTAGTCACAACAACTGCACTGTTTTAAACCACATGAAATTACTTTTTTGTATGACAAAGCTGATACAAAAGTTATCATTAGAACAAGTCTTCTGAAAGTATTTGATGTGACTGCTCTAAAAGATCTTGGTTCTAGAGACACTGGCATAACATTAGTCCTACTGAAATCAAAGAGAAAATCTGTACATGTAGTAAGATGATGACATGTTTGAGGCCTGAAATTAAATGACATACTTTATTAGGAAAAAACAGATTTGTTTTTCTTCTTTGTGCTTCTCAGCTAACTTATATATAGGAAGATGGGACACTAGTGGAACGCTGAAATTGGAACGATCTGATTCAGAGGAAAAATTATTATACCAATAACAAAAATTATTTTTATTTTAATAAAATATTGTATTTTGTATAATTGTCTTCTTTTTTCACCTATAGAAACAGTGGGAGACTTGAAAATTTTATATGTAGTCAAATAAGAGATTTGAGAGCAGTGATTCTTGTAAAATATATTTCATTAAGCAGCCCAGTATCAGTTATTATCACTATCATTATCTCCAAACATTTGTTTGTTTACAGTCAGAAGCATATATTTTTCATCTTTCTCATGGCATGTACACAACACATGCACTTTTATTCAAGGTAAGTTATGTAAACATACAATGCATATGAAAATAGAGTGCTTAGTACTTACACAGTGCCTGTCATTGCCTTAAGACACAACAGCTTCAAGAAACTTTCCATTTGAGATAGAAAGAATAAAGGATGGGTACTATGGAGAAATTAGTTTGCCATTGTATGTTGGCAGCTTCTGTCTCAATATATCCACTTTCCAGCCCACAAGTCTTCCAAGTGTAAATGGTAGGGAATAAAAGGGCTGTGGGAAGCTTGGACAGAAGACCTAGGTTCTGTGCTTGTCTGGAGGGTTTCTAAGTCCTCTGCTAGCTCCAACACATAAAGGATTTACAACAACAACAACAGCAAAAAGACAAACATACTTTGAAACAATCTGATTTTTCTTCCCTAGCAGGGTTCATCTCTAATGGGGCTTCCCTACCAGCTGCTTCTTTGTGCTGCTGTGGAGGTACACAGCCTCTGTGCATACAGTCCAAGCACTTTTCTAGTTCCCTTGGAATTTGCAGAGCTTTTTCACAGGAGGAGTGGATTGTCCGTCTGTATGCAAGTAGGGAATTCAAGGAAGCTGCCAAGTCAGCTATTAGCAGACAAATGAATGACGGTATATATAGAGTTCATGTTTCTGGATGATGGAAATTTCATTAGAGTTTATTTCCACTATCAATTATTAAATAAATTCACTCGGTGTCTTTTCCTTTCTTGCCTTACCGAAGACAAATATACTCTGAGGAAGTGTGTGCTAACCCTTGTTATGCAGGAGCAGATTTGGAAATAAGAGGTATTATATCCCTTTCGTGGACTGGGGATTTCCTGGAGTGCCTCACTGAAATTATGTGTCAGATGCTTGTTTGTGCTTTTCAGGAATGAACTGATGTCAAAGGAGTACAAAACTGTATTAAATAAACATTTAAAGAAGAGTTGCAAAATAGGTAGCAGGGAGTAGCAAATTCTTAAAACCCTTGGGCATACATCCAAGAGAAGTGCAACTGAGTAAAGAGTATGAAATTAGGGATTTAAAAATATAGCAGTCTCTGATATTGGGTGTTCCAGCAATTTTACTGCCTAATTGAAAGGAGAATATTAACACTAAAATTAAACTTCCAGATTCTTTCTCTGTAATCCTCAGGCTCTATGTCCTTTTCTTTCTGTCTTCCTTTATCTTGGTCTCTACACAAAGACTTCAGAACTGAGCATTACATGGTAAAGCGGACAAAAATTTATCCTCAGCTGAAATATACATACCTAGAAAGTTTTAGTTGGAATAAGTCATTGTTTTGAAAGAGAGCTCATGTTGTTCCATGTTATTTTCACATTGACGCTATTTGTTCTGTTTCTTATTTTTATTTTCTTTTTTTTTAGTAGAGTTGCTTGAATATTTTGCTTAGCTATAACCCTTAATGCAGTCAGCTAACAACTGTGTAGCTAATATAACCTAATAGCTAATGTAAAAAAACAGCTGTGAAATAAAGAAAGGATACTCTTAAAACTGAACCCATTGCCTGCTGCTATGGTAAGAATCTAGGGGAGTTACCTCAAGGCTGTGATTTGCTCATGACTCATGCTGTTCTTTACAACACCACAAAGGTATACAGTTAGAAAGTTTTCTCACAGTCTACAAAACTTTCAAATAGTACTTAGGGAACAGTATTCTCCTGGGAAGAATCAGTGTAGGTCTTCTGAAGGCTGTAGAACTACTCAGTTTTAGACCAGGTTAATTTGTAATTACTGAGTAATAGACATCAGCAGGATTAAAATTATCCAGGCTGAGGCACCAGACTGGATGGGTGTAGACTCTCCTCCACAGGATGTAATTCAAATAAATCCATTTCAAGCCTTTAGCAAGCTGGTACATCACACAGTTTTAAACAAGAATACAGCAGAATTTCACTATGAGAGTGAATTAATGCAAGGATTCCAAACGTTTACTGCTGTCAAAATTATTACATTCCATAGGGAAAAGGAATATTCATTAATCTTTACTAAAAAGCCCAAACAAATGAATAGGATGTGCACGGTCAAGGTATAAATCAGATCCCTAAGAATTCCTTGAACTATTTCAACAATTCCTACAAAACAAGCTAAGTTGAGAAGGTTCTTATACTTTCTGTGCTCTTAGGTGTTAATATGTTGATACACTCTACAAACACCTAAGCATTTAGTCATCTGGATTTTTGCAAACTGAAACAAAAGCCCTTGGAGCCCAGACACACGCATGAAGACAAGCAAGTCCATTACTGTCTGTGGCTAACCAACTAATCTTGAGACAGATAAGCCAATCCAACCATCTGCCAAACATGGTTGTTAGTCCACTAGAACTGCCAGAATCTATAGAGTAGCACAGATGCTTTTTTTCACTGCAGCCTGCACCAGCTCATGTTCTAGTTTGTTGTCCTAAAAAAATCTCTCAAAGTCCCCTACTGCTAGTGATACTGGCCACTTTGTGGCTCTGGGTCAACAAGATGCCAAATTGCTACACAGAAGCCAGAGAAAATCAATGTAGCCCCAAAAAATAGAAATGCTGTTGCCGAAGGTCACCAATACTACTGAGACTGTTCCTATTTGGGAATGGAGTTTAAAGAGGCAACCCAGAGAAACAGCAATAGATGGGAATAAAAATGTCCAGGTTGCTGTTCCTTCTCTGACATATTGTACATACGCTTATGACAATAGATACCTTCCATTGGTGATATTTCTTTCCTCTCCTTAAAGCAGCAATTGGCTGACCAGTGGCACTGGCTGTATGGACTAGAGCTAGGCATAGCTTGATTTGGGATGAGGAACAGAGCACAGTTTTGCTTATACATTCATTCTTGTCCTGCAGGACTTCACTTATTTTGTTCTGACTTTCTGGACTAAAGGGTTAAAGTATCCTATAATAGGTATTGGGAAATCCTGTGACTGCATAACTTTTTGAGCTATCTGTGTTGTTGAAAAAAAAAATATTGTGCTGACAGATGGAGACCTATATTTGCAAAAGTTCACCACCCACACTGAGGATCTTTGCAGCTGGAAGCAACATGGATGGGACTTCTGTTTTAGGATTGCTCTTTCTTGTAACATTAATCAAATATTTCTGTCTGAACTGTCTAGACTGATATGCAGGCACTACCATGCTTATGTCTTTTTGAAGAATTCCAGTGTAATCTGCAGATAGATTTCAATTTTAACATGAAATGAGCCAGAGCACATTGAAGTTTTCTAATATATGGGCAGTATAATGAATTGCTGCAGCTGATCCTCAAGTTGTTATTAATTAATGTGGCAGAGATCTGTGTTTTTGTATCTTCAGCTGCAAAACGCAAATCCCTGTTTTTCAAGTGGGTAAAGCCTTATATTTACTAATAGCACCCCTCCTACCATTCATCAATTTACAGTTTCATTATACATCCCCTGTTCAATTTTCTCCATAACACCACCCATTGCAACATTATTTTGGGGTGCTAGATTGTGGTGAAATGGACTCAAAGCCATCTGAAGTTTGTCTTTATCTCACCCCTCGTCTACTGGGTGGAATAAGACAAGCATCAGCCATTTTATGACCATAGTCACCTCAGAAGTCAATGGGAGAATTTTAGCTGATTTGGCTGGATTTGAGATATCCTGCTCCTTCTCCCATTTCATCATCGTGTGTTACCTGTTGTTAGTTTCTAAGTGCCACTTAGCAGAGCATGATTGTTAATCTGTCAAATCTGTTCTCCTTTTCTGGATTCATCCTCCATCCAGGTTTCTTTTAGTAAAGAGTCTGTTTTGGAAGAATGCAGTACTGGTTCTTTTCTGAACCAGTTTTACTGCTTTTACTGAAGAAAAGTGAGGAAAACAGTGTTCTCCACCCACTGTAGGAGAAAAATACTAGCACTGCCAAATAAACAGAGCACTCACATAAAGGAAAAAAGAGTAAGAACAGTTAATCAAGGAAAATTACTTATAATTGACCTAATCTGTATTCTTTTAACACTCTCTGTGGAACTTAGTTCACCAGGTTTTCTTAAAAAATAACCTTTGTTATCTGCGGCCCCCTGGTTAACCATAACTGCCTATGAAGAAGAGCTGAATTCTGAACTTGTCCCAAAAGGGTACATTACCTGTTTGAGAAAATAAGATAATACAGATGAAAAAGGGACACTGTTTATAGTACTTTTAATGCAATTGGCTTCAGTTATAAAGAAGATGCCTGTGGAAATGCTCTGCTCCCTTATATCAAATTCCATATATACCAAGTGAAAACAGGAGAGTAGCCACTTAGCCACTGAGCAAAGCTTGGTGATTGCTATAACAAAACAACGTACTCAGTTCCTACTTTCATTTTTAGTTATCCAAGCACTTCTGGATGAGAAAAATGTGAATGACTTATTTTCTATTCCTTAAAATGAGGAGTTTTCAAAAGAACCAGAAAATGAGATGATACAATTTTTGTCTCATTTTAAACAGCATGTCAGACAAAAAGCCTGGCAAAGTTATGTTTTGACAGTGAATATTGCTGATTATTTGGGAAAGATGTATTGTTTCTAAATGATTCATTAAGCTTGAATTTAACTCTCATTTTATTCTCCTACAATTCTTCATCCTCATCTCTGAGTGCAAATCACAACTTCAGTTTCTAGTAAATGAAACGCAATTTTGACTAGGAAGAGTGATTCCTTTGCTCTTTAGGAAAATGAGGAAAGATCAGATACTGCACTTCCACTGTTAAGTGGCAAATTATTTGCACAACTTGGAAAAACTTGAAGATTATTAAAATGACAATTGCCAGAATAAAAGTTTGAAGCAAATGAAAAGAACATTACGATGCATATCTGTGAGAAGACCCACTGAACAAAGCAAATCATTGAGCATCAGAATTGTTATCTATGTTAAAGAAAATAAAAATAGATTATAGGGACAAGAAAATAATGTCAAATGAATGTTCAAGGAAATGAAAAAGCAAAAGAAAATGCAAACAATTTTCTGTTCTGCAGTTAATAAGACAAGGGGTAATGGTTTTGAACTAAAGAGGGTAGATTTAGATTAGATATAAGGAAGAAATTTTTGACAATATGGGTGGTGAAGCACAGAAAAGTGTTACCCAGAGAAGTGGTAGATTCCCCATCCCTGGAACCATTAAAGGCCAGGCTAGAGAGGGCTCTGAGCAACCTGATCTAGTGGAAGATGTCCCTGGTCATTGCAGGGTAGTTGGACTAGATGACCTTTAAAGGTCTCTTCCAGCCCAAACTATTCTATGATTCTATGATTCCTTGATTCTATGATTCTAAACCTATGAAACAACTGGAAATTTCCCTAAAGTTATGGAAACACATGGGAAGAAAAGACTAAAGAAACTGAAAGACCTGAAAAAATCCCTGAGATTTCTCCTGCTTCTGAAGTTGAGTAGATGCAAAAATGATGTCCAGTCATCCCTATTATTTTCCTATGTCATTTGAGATTTATAATTCCTGATTCTTTACATTCTTAATCTATTTTATTCATGATGGGATAGTAATTTGTGTACACCTGCTTAACAAGGACTATGATTTAAGAAGGAAAAATGAGCATTCACGTCTAAGATATCTGATCTTTACTGAGGAACTAATTCCTATAAGCACATGAAATTTTGAGTATCTCAGTGAAGGATTTTCACGAGATAAGTACTTACTACTTTGTGTGATTTAATGAGCCTTTAAGTTTCTAAAATTGAACATTGAAAAAATAGGAGAATCCCAGACTGCTAGTTCCTTGAGAAAACATGTTCCTAACTGGCAAGTTCTTGGCCTTGAGTTTGTAAATATGTGAAGGAAAGGGTTCTCCCTTCAACACTTCCTACATGTGCCCATAGAGGCTTACTGTTTTATGTAATTCTCCTGGTAAACCACTGCTTGAATGGTGAATTCTACTAAAAAGCATTGATTGCCTATGAAAGCTACTTCTTAGCCAAAGGGAAGGTGGAATTTTTTAGACTTGAAATCTGTGTGAAATTTTGCTGAGGTAAATAAGATCAGTATATTTATACTGAAGTTTAGCAAACATTGCTTGAATTGTACTGTCTGCCCAGTTTATCTTTTATGTTCGTATACAACTAAAAATATCATGTCTGTGGCATGTAATGTGACTAAGTGTCATACAAAGAAAAGTCTCAAACTTGGTAATGAAATCAGAAGGTTACTGTAAACCAAAGAGGTACATGTAACAGTTCTGGAAAGAAACTAAGTGCAGGTCCACAAGGCTTTTTTGTACACAGCCTAACAATACTTTTTTCTCAGTCATGTACATCTCACTGAAGTTTCTCAATGAAATGTAATATATGGATATTTTCCTGTTTAACATCTAGGTTTTCTATTTTTACTGCAACATTTTCCTGTACAAAACTATCAAAGGTCAGTTACCCAAAATTTATCTCATAATTTAATGAAAGAAATTAATTTTATAAATCAGTGCTGACAAGATTTAATTTTACAGCTGCTTTGCTTTATGAGATTGTTGAGGGTTTTTTAGTTATTTTTAAAGAACATTTTTATGCCAGTCTATTCATGCCAGGATATCAGCTGTAGCTTCTGATTAAGTTCAAAATACGTTTTATTTTGATGGGAATTGTCAGTTTATTGTTTTGTGTGATGTATAAATTTTGCTATAGACTATTAAAATATTCAGATAGAAATCATATATGAGACAGATCCTTTATGTGTACTTCAGTTAAAATACTGATTAGGCATAATGCTCAGTATATGTTTTCCAAGCATAATGAGAACAATGAAGCTCTTCTCTTTATGGGTAGAAAGTACATATTAAATTGAAAATCAGCATCACTGATCAGAGACAGTCACATTTCACTGACAAGGCATATCTTGATTTTTTGTTGTGTATGTATCTATTTTGAGTTTCTCTGGCTGAACAAAGGGTTAGGATGAATTATGCTGCATCTAACCAAAAGTTCCAGAGAAATAATAATGTTAAAAACAATAAACATCTTGGGCAAATGAAAATTCTTTTTCAACCCAGAACAAAGTATTTGGTTTTGGAAATATTTAAAATAATTAGCTACAGATATGGTTTCAAAATTAAAAATAAAAAGTAGCTGTTGTCAAACAGCAAAGCAAAACAGCTGACTGTTTAGAACATTTACCTTTTAAGATTTTGTGATGTTTTGTTTTCTTTGCATGAACTTCAGATTCACAGACATGTTTCAGAGATCCCCAAATGTCTTGCTTTTAGTTGAAAAAATAGGTGGGAGATAGATGCCACAGAGTTTTTCAATGTATTTATATTAAGTGCTTTTTTTTGGCCACTTCACCTATGATCTGTTTGCTTTCCTCTGATTTTTCCATTTAAATAATGGAGTCCTCTCAACAAAGATGGGTGGCCAAGCCCATCTGAAGTCCATGGAAATATCCCTTGAGTTTTTAAGATAGCTCAGAAGGGAAAATATATTTGCAAAGAAGTCTATTTCTAACTCTCTGCTCTCCAGAGACACTCAATGTCCAGAATAACATATTTCTATTTAATTGAGCTACTGTGGAGCAGGAACTCTAGGTAGAGTTTCCGAGGAACACCATCAGGGTGGTTTCAAGTTAAGAATGGAATTCAGGTGGAAATGGTAACTACACTTTGCTCGCTTGGTGAATCTTTGGTAGCAATCTGGGGAAAAAAGGGTATCTAACCATTAGCAATTTCAAAAAGTCAGAAAGAGGAAGAAAGGTTGTGTCTTAACATTGAAGCAAAATTAAAACTTTTATGTGAAAAATAATCTACCTTAATGAAGTATCTTTTCAGGTTGAAAAAGATCACATCAGGATATTTATTTCCTGATATACTAAACCGCAGTCTCAATATCTCAGAATACAAGGACTTAATAGGAAATGGAGGGCAGACTGTAGACACGTCTGGTTTTTTTTTCTAATGCTCTGTCTCTAATTTTGGTGGAAAAAAAAGAAAAATACTGCTTTTAGGCTTACATGCTCTTTTCTGCCTTGGGTGAAATGAGACAAAGGTTTGTATAACCACATTAAAATAGGCCTTAGACAAGAAATATAAGTTCAATGATAAGGGTAAAGTTACAAATCAAACACAATAATCATCAAATTGTCATGACTTTGGGACACATCATACCCTTCATCTGCATCCTTTGTAATTTAATAGAGCTGCCCACATACTCCGAGGGAATATGGCTGTGAAATACTGAAATACTTGCATATTTATTCTCTGGAGACTTATGGGCAATTCAATAATTGACTTTGCATTAGTGAAAGTAATAGTTATATTATTAGATTTATTTTTTTTTTCTAAAAAGTTCCTCTGCTGGTTTGGCTCAGTCCCTCTTTGGATCGAACACCAAATAGGACACCATTACTGAACTTGATTACTCAGGAAGGTACCTACTTGCTCCCTTTTAATCACCAACTATACCAGTGCACATGGAACACATTAAGCAGGCTATCTGGAATATCTTGAGACTGATGTTCTGTCCCTTTATTGCTAGAGAGAAAAAAAGGCTGCCTGAGAAAACTGAGTGGATCGAGCTGCTTGGAAAAGAGCAGCATTAACATAATCCACTGTGAGTAATAATGAAAATGTAGCCAGCTGTTACACATAACAACCTAGTATGATTTCCAGAGGCTGGGCAAAAATTCTTCAAATAACAATCATGGACATTCGAGCTAAGGAGGTGAACATGAGCTCTCACTCTGCATATTAATTTCACCTGAAGGAATGCAATCAAGATGGATAGCACTATACGGGAATGATTCTTACTGCTAGGCAGGTTAGAAGAAACACTTCTGGTTCATGCACCCTTCTTCAGTGAATAATTCAGTGGAAGCTGCACAGTTCATCTGTATTTTGAATAGCCTAAAACATTAGCTTTGTTCAACATTTAGACTGACATTTTGTGGACAGAAAATCTGGAAGTCTATTTTTTAAAACCCTAGGATTGTCAGTCAGAAGTCCTATCAGCACTATGTAGTACAAATATTAGCCAATGAGTAGTATCTATAATGCTCAGAAATTTTAGATTCTAGTTTAATTTCCAAGCAATTAACATTTTAAAAATATACATTTTAAGTTATATAGTGAAATCAGCAGCCTGAATATTGGGAGTAAAGGAGAATTACAGGGAAGTGATATGGCATTTCACCTACAGCTCTTCCTGAATTTCATCTCAATAAAGGGGAGGAAATCTCACTTCCACCAACATCTGAAAGATTTTTAGCTCATCATTTCTTTCTGTTAATATAATTTTCAAACCAATAATAATGCTTTAGTGATGTAAGCAGTTGTTTATCTAAATTAACTTTAATTTTGGATCAGATTATTTTCAAGGTTAAAAGGAAATAAAACATTTAAAAGAAAAGTGTTTGCAGCACTCATTACTGCTGAGTTTTTTGTGGCGTGTTGACTTCTCTGGCTAAGATTTCTTGTACTATTGATTAAGACTTTGTTTGCTCAGTGTCAAGCTGAGTACAGGAAATAGCTTTAACTGAGAAGAGGACTGATATTAGGCAGGATTACACTGACTTGCAATAAGATTTTATTCTGAATTATATCCTTATGGTTAATTGATATATACTCATGAGATAACAGAGCACTTGAGTTTAAGGAAATAAGAAAGGTATAGTCTTTATTGACATTAAAAGCCATGTAGATTTAGCTAAGGTTTTAATTTGTCAAATTTTTGCAGCTCATACTTTAGCTGGAAAGCATTGAGTTGTGAGATATAGGCAGCATGCAGGAGTTCAGAAATTGATTTCCCTTATGAAACAGACAAATCCATCACATGAAAAAATGTTGTGTGCCTTTAAAGGCATCCTACCAGCAAAAAAGTAAGATTGTTGAGAAAAGAAATTTGAGAAGGGGCAAGAGATAGGACTGTAGTTTACTAGTCTTCTTAGAGGATTTATCTTTACTGCCTTTTAAACCAGTGCCGTTTTCCTCCCACAAGAGTCTTGAATTAAAAACTCCAGGATTTTTAAAAGGCTCAGGCTTGTACAGATTTTTAATTAGGATATGTGGTAACTTAGCAGATTGGGTTGGAAAGTTGCAGAAGAGAAGAGTTCAACAGTCAAAAAGTAAGAGAAAACAACCAGTTAATTCTTGTTGGTCTCATAAGATCTCCTTCCCTCATTTACATTGTTTAGATAGATACGTCACTGAATCAGCAGATAAGGAAAGGTACCTCTAAAATGAAAAATTACTATGTAGTTGCTGTCTGAATTTCAATCCCCTGAAAAACTCATTGGAATTAAATTTTAAAGTTAATTTGTTAAAATACATTAAGTCCTTACTAAAACTTCAAAACTTCAAAAGCTCAGGATTTGAGCTTTTTATATTGATCAGTTCTTTAGTTGTGGGGTTTTTTTTCCCTTTTTTTATTTTTTTTTCCCCTGGAGATAGGTCAACTAACAGAAGAATGCTCTCACCCCAAAATCTTGGTTAGAACTAGTTTCACATGCTTTAAATGAGACATAATGTCTGCTGTCACTATTGTTGTTATTTACATTATGAGGAAGAATTTCTTCTTAAATTTATGCAAGTATTTTTTCCCTTCACTTCGCAGAGAATGGTAACCTAAGTTCCCCATATAACCTCTTTGTTCCAGCAAATTTATTTTAACAATATGGATGAACTAACCTGGAAAAAAAATATTGGTTGAGTGTCAAGTGTATTGTTGAACTTGTCTTTTGTCATTTTCAAAGAGAAGCTGTGGAAATAGTATCCAATAGTTGAACTTACTAGTAACATTGTCCACAGTGTGTCATCTGTATCCACCATGGGTACCTAACTGCTTGCTATATAAAAGAACATTTAGACATAGAAATTTCCGTAGCAATAAAGATATGCTTTAGTTTTGCATTATTGCAACATATCAAATCATGAAGACGACTTTACTCTCCAATTAAAGCAAGAGTAAAATGTGTTTGCATTTTGTCTTCTCAGTCCCAAGAAAGTGACACATTACTGATGGTGTGGAAGACTCCAGCAGAACTTACCCTTTCTCTTAGTGAAATAATTGAGATAAAAATCAGTCACGTTATTTACATTGGAGAGGGAATATGTTGCCCTTTTTTCTCACTTTCTACTACAAATTGACTCAGTGGTCTAAAATTAATGTAGTTCTTTCTGAATATTTCTCATGGTTTGAGCAATTTGGCATTTCACTTTGCTGAAAAAAGGCAGTCTTGAAAAACAAAGAACCTGACACAGTAATGACAGTGAGTCAACGAAAGAGGAAACTGCTGTGCTTGCTCTTTCCTTACTTGCTAATCTATATTTTCTAAACTGAGAAAAGGTTACAGACTGTATAATAACTGTGCTTGTACCCACGCACTGCTGCTTTGTATATAGGGATTGCAATATTGTGGGAGTATGAGGACAATTCTGATGCATTATTTCATAATTTATCTGTAAAGAGCTTAAAAATATTTTCCTCAGGTCTGTGTTAATAGCATTATACAGCATAAAAAAAAGAAAGTAGTATTGCAACAATGTGTTGTAATTGTAACTGACTTGAGGCACTGGCCAAGGGGACGAAAATACAATTTTCATTCTGACAATTCTGTTTGCATAATTGGTAAAATACAATCATGTAATTATTTCAGCAGAAATCAAATACTTAGGTACCTATATCCTATCCCTTGCTGCTGAATTTTGTGCCCAAGTTGACTGTGGAAACAAATGTAGAGCTGGAGGAAAAAGTAAACTGCATATGTGATTTGTTAATACGCTAACATATATCACACGGGATAACACCAGGAAGCTAGAGAGAACTCATTGGAATAGAGGTGTGCAGTTCCGGAGTTATGCGGACTCCTGAATTCCTTACAGAAGTAGCTCTTAAATTAATTCCTCCTGGCTAAGGTTATCAATTAAAAAGCAAAACAGATCAAACGACAATATTTTATGTCTTCCTTACAGCAATGTTGTAATATAAAGAATGTTTATGGAACCCATGAAATATCATGTATTAAATTTATATTATATGCGTATTATTTATACGTAACATTTATATTATGTACATGTAAATATAAAGCAAAATTTTTAAATGATAGTAAAGTTTCCTAGTGTTTTACATCACTTTGGAAACTTGGAGCTTAACTATGGTATGGAAAGAAAATGTCAGCAAAAAATCAAAATAAATGTTCATTAGATTATCTGAAGCAAGTCTAAGAGAAGTCCTGAAATAGACATTATGCATTAATGGAAATATATATAAAAACTATAGGCCATGTAGTCTGTATGGGCATTATTATAAAAATATTTGAATTAGGAGTTGTGAGTTGGGTGCTTATCAAAAGAGGACAGTGTGTTTTCCTGCGAGGGAAACGTGCCACAAACACACATTCATACTCAAATGTACGTGGACTTGACTTCCAAAGGACGTGTTGTTTGTTCCTGCAGTGGTGTGATGTGTTTGAAATGAGCAAAACACAATGTCGGAGCTTCCAACGAGATCATGTATTGACTGTGCAATTTCATTTGCATCACTGGTGAAATGATGCAAGCTTTCATCTAACTTATCTGCCACAATGGTCAGAGGGGCAAAAAGGAGCAGACAAATTCTTGGTTCTTTCTGGAAAAGCCTTAACATCCCTTGTTATCACAGAAGAAAGGATTAGGTAATAGTCTGCACTCAGACTCATTTCAATAGCCTCTAATTGAAATATTCTGGGTTTCAGAATGCACTGCTGCTGATTTTTGGCTGCTCATTATATCTCACAACTCACATATAGCATATATAACCCACTCTGTGCTCTGTCAGCCTCTCCTGGTTTGATATACACAATTAATTATGTTATCTCATATGCATAAAACAGGGAGAGACACAGACTTTTTTTTTTTTTGGTCAGAGGGAAGTATAAAGTCTAGTTTTTCTCTTTCGTTGAAATGCTCAAAACTGACTTTTCCAGGAGGATTTACTAGATCTGTAAAGTCACATGAAAAACACGGAGGCACTTTCAACTTTTAAGATTTCTGTAAATGTCCAAAATCTTTATCAAACACATGCATCCATCTAAAACATTCCATTAAGTGTTTCATTTGTAAATGAAGACAGTGGTTTGCTAAATGCTTTAGAACTGTTATGATCACAAGAAAATAATTGCTAACAACATGACACTTTGCCATTGACAAGTCCAGCAGACAGGTCTGGGGAAAATAATTTGCTTTACTCTGCTAAAGTACTTTTGCAAAATATCTGATCACTCTACCAGGCAAAAAAGCATTGCAGAGGTGTTAAGCAGTAGGAAAAAATACATGCCCAAATACACATTTTAAAGAGCTTTAAATAAGAAGTGGGAAAGTGGAGCAGTAAGGCATGAAAGAAATAATTGTCAGAAATGTGTACTTCAAGTTTTCCTTTCCTTTCTCTCTTCTTTCTTTACCTCATCACTACAAAAAAAGTTGAAAAGTAGAAATAAAGCATTTTTATGCTGTGAATGCTGAACATCTACAGAAAATTCACCTCTGTGACTGTAAATCTGAGAGATGGGATTTTGATATGTACTTCATAGACTGTTACACAAGTCTCAAAAGGATATGTATGGACTAGCCAGTGAAAATAGAGCCAATTGCTATCAAGCATCCTTTAGAAGGCATCAGAGAAAGTGAAAAAATCAGAATCTAATTACCCATTGCAAGTATATGCAAAATGACTTTTTTTTCCTGTTTAATCTTAGACACGGTGCAAATTTCTTTTATCCTCTTGCAGGGCTGCAGTATGGATTCTCAAAACTCTGACACATCTGACACACACTTATTTCAGTTTTGGAAAAGTTTATACAGGGTGCAATTGCATTCTGTAATTCTAAGAGAGGGTTAAAGTTGTCATCCTCTTTTTTTTATTATTCTCAATAGCTACTACTCTAGGTCAATACATTAATTTCAGCATTTTTATATAATTAACCACCTTTTGTTTAATTGCAATATGTTCTAGTGGAAGGACAGATTGCTTTGGACCCTTCAGATGTTTAGACTATCAGTACTCAGGTATAATTTTCCACATATGCTTTCATTCAATCCCTAATAAGTAGGTCACAATTTATCAACAAAACTCGTCTCAGCTCACTTTTAGCACCAGATTAAGTGATCAGAATTCGAAAGTATCCAGCTCCAAGACAGAATGAGATTTTTGAAAACCTGAACCTGATTTATGTGCCCAAATATGAAGACTTGAAACTGACAATGACGTTCTAGTCGTAAATTGTTCCTTTGCCTCTGTATTTTGTCATGAAATATACTGAAATACAGGATGACCACACAAATCAAGAGGTCACTGAATCCGAGATAGTCAAGGTGTATTGGATCATCTCTGTGACATTATTAAAAACATGTAAAGTATCTATATGGTCTGTCCTGTTGCTGATCTTTCAGCAACCTCAAATAGTATTATATCCTCTTTGCTTATTCTCACAATGCATTTAGTGTAATTTAGGATTATTGCAGTAGCCATCTAAGCTACTTAGGACAATTTAAGAACCGTATGTCTACCGGGCAAAGGTTTCCATGTAAGACATGTACTTCTGGCTTTCATGGTTATCCCCATCCTAATTTTTTGTAAGCCCTTTTTACTGGGGTCTATGTGGCCGCTGCTTTGGTCCTCACGCAGGGAATGAGAGCTAAAAGTAGCTTTTCATGCTTTCAGTCCCAGCCTCCTGTTTCAAATCAGCATTTGGAGAACTGAATAAGTTTTATCAAAAAATAGACAGCATTTCTGTATTTTGTATTCCAGTATTTTGCAGGCAGTTCCAGTCTTTCTGAGCTCTAATTATCAGTTTCTCAGCAGTTAGCCTTTATTTTAATAAGGATTAAGTATTTCCAAGTTGTAAATATGCTCAGCCAAAGTATTTTTCTTACCCAGAAACTGTCCATCTTCTACAGCTATTTTGGGCTTTGGGGAGCTCACAAATGGAACTGAATGTGATCTATTATGAAACGTGTTAAAAATAAAATGTTAGAAATAGCACGTTTCTATCTAGCAGGGAATGATTGATTATAGCAGCGTATAAAAATCAGAATGTAGCAGAATAACAGTAAAGAACCACATTAGAGTTACTGCATATAAAACCAGAATCTTCTTTTGCTTACAAGGGTGTAGACTTTCAAAAAACACTGAGGTGGCTGCCTAGAAAATATTTTGAGATGTAAGTACAGAAATGGTGATATTTCTTACAGCATATCAGATTCATTTGTCTTTTTTTAGACATATTTACAGCAGTCAGTTTTTCCAATATTTACGCTGAAGAGTATCTACTCTGTTATTTATCATCTGCTGTTGTGAAACCTTTTGCCATCTTAGAAATGTCTGATGATAAAATGCCCATAAAATAATTTTTAAAAGCCAGCTTTCTTACCCTGATATTATACCAAACCTTTCTGTCTTCCTTTCCTTAACACGGAAGAAAATAAATAGTACTAAAAACCAGACTACCTTTTCATTTGTGGGGGTTATTATGATCTTGATTCCAACTTGTTTGTTCTAACTCTATTCTTGACATCATAATCATATCCCTGGAGCAAAAATAAATTTAATACTAGAGCTAGCACCTGTTAGATCCTAGTAGCGTTAAAAGCTGAGTTATGGTATCCTGCTCTGCTGCTGTTGTAGTGGGGTTACTAAGAACTAGAAAAAGATAAACAAGGTTCATTGTGGCAGTGAAGAAAACACACCACCAGACTTGAAAATATGTCACAATTTCTGCCTTAAGGCTGTCCTGTCTCAGCAATGGAACTTCATTGCCTGGTTAAATATACCTTTGTTGAATATACGTCTCATAAATACTGATAGAGTATTTGAAAGAAGGACAGCATAAAAACTGGAGAAGCTACAAACCCTGATTTTACGGTATCTGTGTCTTTTCTATGATAACAAAGTGAATGAATTGGGAGTGTAGTTTTACCACTAGCATAGATGATCATAATCTATTGATCTCAGTCAAGTTTTTTCTCCCATGTCACAGGTGAATTTGACCTTGTATTCAGTATGTGACATTGTGCAGCCAAACAAATAATCATGAAATGCATACAGACTGAGTTTTTGTTAGACAACTTTCAGAAGTATTTGTATGATTCTTTACTCAGTTCGGTCAAGTTGCCTAGCACAGAAAGTGATGGTTATGAGGAAAGCTACTGTGCATAGTCCCCAGCAGTATGGAATTAACAAGACCTCTGATATTCTGAACTGAAATTCTCCTTCACGTTCACACACTTATAGACACATTTCAAAGGTGACGTTTCTTTGCATAGTCTCACATAGGCTTTGTGATATATTGTACTTCTGTTTGAATTAAAAAGCAGGCACATGAACCTGTACAGTTTCAACCTTTTCATTCAGAGGTTTATGAAACAATTTGAGTCCAAAATGCTGAAGATTCTGCTGTTCCTATTTCTAAAATTGAATTTATGCCATGCTGGGAGCATATCATCTTGTGACCGATTTCTGTGAGCAAGCATATGAATGTTAAAGGAAAAATGAAATGAGGACTTTATGGGTCTGATGCTTTCAAGAGATGTAGGAGTTCTTCACCAATATATTTATTTATCCTTAGGAATAATTAGTATTAATTGGTATCATTATAAGAACGATGGTTTCACCAAAGCCTTTCTCTCATAGTGTGTTTTCTACCACATCTTCATCTTCTGAATAATTTTTCCCAATTTGATCACTTCAGAATGTCCCATTTTTTTGCGTTCTAGCCTCAATAGAATATAACAATAGTAACTAGAGTTGGATGGAATTTACAGATGCAAAACTTTTCTATCGAAAAAGTTTTTAATTGGAACAGAAATTTTCTTCAGTCAGGGTGAGGTAAATTTTGCTAAATTATCCACTAGAAAGTTTATAAATTCAAAATTTTCTAAATTGTTAGTCCAGAATAACATTTCATCTCAAACTTTTAATGAATTATAGTAAAGAATTTGTAAATCAGAAGCTTGATATTAAACTAAAGCACATCAAAAATAACTATAATGTTTCCACCAATTTACACTGATTTATGGTCTTCAGCTTTTCTGGAGATTTTGACTGTTTGTCCCAATTTATAGTGGAAAGAGTTTTTCTTTTTTTAATTTCAGAAGTGTTCCAAAATTGGGAAAATTATTTCCCACCTGGTTCTAATAATAGCATGTTCGAGTGGGTTGTGCTTTCAAACCTACTGTGTCTGAGTGCTTTGCCAACAGTTAAATCAGGGTAACCTACCTTACGTTCTTAAAATGCCTGGCTCTTGTGTAAGTGCACCAGAAAACTATATGGGTAAGAATAAATGCATAGCTAGCGGATTGGTCCCCATTCACCAGAGAGGACTAAAGTTTACTTTGCCCTTTGGATTGAGTTGAGCATTTTCTAAAATGGTTGTTAAAGAAAGTAGACTTCTAGCCTAGGTCCTCGCTGAAGTTTTTGGAGTTGTCTGCACACAGTGGGGAGCACAGAATATTTTCAGAAGAAAGACAGATATATAGAGTCGCTTCACTGGCAAATTGAAGAGGTAACTGGCTGCTTAGCATATTTAATCAAGGTTGTATGCTTGAGACACAATGGGGCTCTTATATTACAGTAGCTATTTCTAGTTTTGTGGCTGCATTTGTGGGTATTGAGCAGTTAAAAAAGAAGATGCAGGAAACAGGGAATGCTCTTGTGCCTCCAGCTCTGGAAGATGTCAGTCCAGTCGAGATCCAGGGTCATTTTCTACTTCAGAAGGTCAGGGAAGATTTAGTCGTGGCAGAATTCAGAAATAAAATAATTTGGTTGGGGAACTTAAAAAATTAAACACAAACTCTGTCTCTTTTGATTGTTGGTGTCTCTTTGTGTAACCGTGCGAGAGAGAAAACAAACCTTTCCAGCTTCTCTTTTTAAGCTAACAAAATCTGTTTCCCAGTGGTTGTATCTGAAGAATTTAAACATAAAAAAGAAAACTGTTGCTCTCAATGATTTTTCCTAACATTTGAAAGTCTGTTTCTTTTTTGACTCTGTCAAAGACTTTGGGGGAAAAAAGTAAATCAAACTCTTGCTCATCTAAGCGGGTTTCATTTTTTCTGGCTTGTATATATTCAAACAAATCTGTTCCTCTCTTTCACGATGGTGGGTTTTCTTGTCAAAATGCTCAAAGATCTGTTGCTCTCTTTAAGCTGAGAAAACTGCTTAAGAGAATTAAAGTTCTGTGTGACTACCTGTTAGTACATACTTTTTTTTCTAAAATACATGAATCTTACAATTTGGGGTTTAAGGCATTACAACTTCTTTCATGAGAAAAAATCACTGTAAGAAAATTCTTAGAAAAATCTCATGAAAATGTATGCATCTCTGATCATCACACATACACTCAGAGTTTGAACAACATTAATTTTTAAAGTACAAATCACTCAGTGCATTTGTGTGATAATAATGCAGTACAGTAACATTAATATAGAATTTGCCATGAAGTTATTTTTAACAAGATTTTGGGCTTCTGTTTAGTCAGCAGAAACCTCTTAAAAATGTATATTTCATAAATATATTAAAGCATCTATAAAAAGATTAGCTTTATGGGCTAGCTCAGATGATATTTTTTTCAGGCTCAAAATTCCTCTCTTTGTAAAGAATAAAGTATGCGAAGTTACCAGTTGAACTTATCTAAAAAAATCTTGTACTGGGAGAAGAACCTTGAAGATAACTGTGAAATAAAACAAAACCAAATACATCCACATGAAACCCATGTAAAAGGTTGATTGCCAGACACATACACTTCGTGTGAGAGCTTTTTTCCTTTTTCCTATATTTGTTTTTAATTTCTATTTTTAAATGTGCTGAATTGGGTTCCTGACTTTCTTATATGTGTGTGTGTGATGCACCAGGGAAACCTAGACTGGAGGACTAGGGAGGGCTCCTTCTGAATACACTTGGTGAGGATTGTCTTACTTAGCTAAGGATGCTCATTGGTATTTCAGCTCTCAGAACAAGTTATACAGGAATTTTTGACTTCCAGACAGGGAACTGAATGAGCCCCTCTCCTGTTTCTTACTGAGAGAATCAAAGATGGGCTTCAGGAGGGGTGAAGACCATGGTGCACAAGCTAGTTCCTTTTTACTGCCTGCCATGTCTGTTACCTGGAGCAGAGATTTTTTGTTATGAGGAACATTGATATCAAATTAAAAGTGGACTTGAGAAGGATCTAAGAAGCCACATTTAAATGCCAATCATGCTGAAGTCTGTGAGTTTTGACAGTGCTATACTCCAGAAGTTGTAAAGCAGGAGAGCTAGCGGCAGACGTGGGCCTCATTGCCCAGACACCTCTTCAAGACTGTATTTGGTTCTTAATATTGCACTACCCAGTTGTCAAACATTTTTACAAACTCTCTAATAAAGGGGTTTTGTTATACCTTTAGCCTTTTTATTTTTTAGTGAGCAAGTAATTATGCTAAAAGCCCAGGACAGAGGAACTTCAAATATATGCAGACTCAGATAAGCACCTTTTAGGGCTGCCCAGTGACACTTAAATCTCCAGTATCCTACATTACTGGTGTACTATGAGAAATATACCTTATTTTTTTAAAATCTAACTAACCTTTCATACTCCCTTTTTTCCTTGCCCCCACTGTGTCCCTGCCTGCACCACACTGAGAAGGAATTTAGCTTATTTTGGGGTTATGTGTAATTTTTAATTGAAATTTACTTGTTTGTTTGTGGAAGGTGATAATTTTTGATCTGTTCATACACTGACACGACAGTGACTTGCTGCAAAAAATGAAAAGCCCAGATTTCCCCTGAAATTATTTAAGACACATTTCTGAGAATCGTACCCTATGAAATGAAAATTACTTACATTACTTACCCTTAGAAGCAGTGCTATGATCTTGCTAGGCTTAAGCTTCATGTTGGAAAGCATTAGTGCTAGAAATCCAATCAGCCTGACTTTACTGGAATGAATTTGGTCTCTAGTAATCATATTTTTCAAGGTCTCATAACCAATAAATTAGCTCCTGATTTGCAGAAAGTTAATTGCTCAGTGTGCCATGTTCTACCAAATTCCAGCTGTTTATATGTTTCTACTAGGAAAGAAAATATTTTTAAAAACTTGCCCTATATGTCTGTATGCCTATGTACTAGACCAGAAGATGTTAGGTAAATATTTTTGTTTGTCTATGTTTTCCACATGTGACACATAAAAGCACAGTCTGAGGGTATTTAAGAGCTTGTCTTGTCCAGCTCCCTGATGACGGCAGGATCAGCTGTGTCAAATCATTCCTGTCAATTGTTTTTAAAACCTGTTTGTGCCGGGGGATTCAATGCTGAGGGATTTACAGTGTCTAAAGGAGTTTCTTTCCCAGGGCAATCTACCAAAAAACTCTATTGTTAGACTTTTTTTTTTTCTAATGTCTAACCTAGTTCTTCCTTGCTACTTTTGAAGTTTATATCTTCTACTACTACATCTTATAATATTCCCAGTCTACGCAGACAATAGTTTTATTACATTTCTATTTGTAGCACCCTTCCACATATTTGAAGACTCAATCTTGAGTCAGCGAGAAGAACCAGCCCTTCTCTTTCTCAAGGAGGGTGTCAATTTGCTATAATTTAATGTTAATTTCAGTATTTGTTTTTCTTGCTGCTTTCATTTTTCTCTTCATTGGAGCTTCACCACTGACATTTGCCCAAGGTTCTGTGGCCTAGTGTGAACCCAGCACATGCTGAAATCGCTTAAGGAAACACCAGGCTTACTCACCTTCAGGCACATGTCCTTGGGCCTGTCCTGCTCCACAGAAAGGTTTTCTGCTTGGTGCACAGTTCCACTATGACAAGCATGCTTTGTCTCATGCAGACATCACACACCAGAGGCACAGCTGATATAATCAGAGATGCTGAGATGTGAAGTCTGACTTTTAAATCAATCCCATTTGTGTTGAGTGTTTTTTCTTAGTGTTCTAATTTTATCACATCGTGAATGCTCCAGCTGGAGGCAATGTCTGTCAGTTGATTTGAGGAAATTTTGTTTTATTTTTAAACTCAGAACAGAATAATTGTGGTCCTGCTCAGCCAAGGCTCTCATAAAAATTTTAAGGATAATGTTTATGGAGTGTTTTAAGGCTTAAATAGTTCTGAATCTGGAGATTGTATTGTGGTGTTTCCTAGGAATGCTGTTTCCTATGACTGTCATAATTGTTTGCTGCAGTGTCCACCTGTGTTGCTTGATCTACTCTGCAATTTAAAAATAAACAAACAAGTTGTATTACAATTCTTTCAAATTATGAAAATTTGTACAGGTATTTTTCCACTGTCGTGCGAATGTTCAGCTGTGGAAAGACAGACTCTGGTACACCTATGTGTGGGTCTGTGGCTCTGAACACAGACAATGGTCATTGGTAAGAAATCTTCACACCAAAAGGAGATTTTGTTTTTCTTAGAATCTCTCAAAGCACCAAACACTGGTCTTTGACTGAGATTACTGCAATAATGAATTGTGTACATACTATTTACCAAGGACTACTTTAAGAAGAACACTTACTCTGTTCTCAGACTATGCATCACCAACAGAGAATCTGAATTTATTGCCATTTAGGACAGCTGGCATAAGGACAAATGAATCCCCAAATTAAATGACTTAACTATTAATAATAATCTAATGATACACAAAGTAGAGTCTTAGCACAATATAATATTGATATTATCTGTAACTAATGTTTTTTAACGGATACACCGGGTCACTCTCAGTAGTGCAAAGTATGAAACTGCAGGGGTTATACATCCAGAATAACTTGACAAAAAACAATTTATGTGGCATGCTTGACAGAGTCAGTGTATACAGAGAAATTAGACTGCAATGAACCACGGTTTCTAATCTTTTACTTTAAGGCAATCCCATCTTTTGAAGCTGATCTCTCATGGCAGTCTCTGGACCACTTCACAATGTCCTTAAACTCAGCAAATAATCTGCTTTCTTATTTATGTCTCAACTATTTGACTAGAGCTGATAACAATGTGTTTCCATTCATTGCAGCTCATCAAGAAAAGATATTCCTGAACAAGTACCCTGTTAGCATACCACAGCCTTGGCTGTAACCCCTGCCACTTCTGAAATAAAAAACATCATCCCATCTCGAAGACTCTCCCTCACTTTATCTTTCCACTCAGCTTTTCATGCAACATTGTTGTGGTTCCTTAAACAAGTGGGGGCACATTTATGAAGTGCCTAGACTAAAGAAGCTCTTAAAAAGCCATAAACTCACAGAGCTAGATAGAAACAAACTGTTCATTGTGGTATAAATTGTAAGAAAAAAGTGTGGTATATTGTGCTGTACCAGCATAGTAGTAAACTGTGTGACTTTTATGAAAACTATATTTAACATGAACAGTAAAATAAAATAGAACCTTAATACTTTTAATGTCTTTCTCTTTATTCTGTGTAGTTAAATTTTCATAATATTCAAGACGAAGTTTTATTTATGGCTTAGTGAGGGAGGACTGAAAGACAGAAGGTGCTATACAGAGCACTCTGAAGAGCATTTCCAACTCTGGCCTGTCTTGAAAGCTTCACAAAGATCAGCACAGTTCTCTTTCCAGCTGTCACATGAAAACTCTGTTGAAAGCTACCAGCAGTTCTATATTTTAGTGTATGGTTTGCTTTATTTAACTTTATAACCAGATGGGAAAAATATCTTTCAGTTAAAGAAGCATTGCAATTTCTGAAGTTCTTAATCAAACCTAGATGAACACTCTACTCCTTGTAGTAAAACCATCTTTAGGGAAGCTCTTTCCACATCGGGGAACCCTGTTCTCCACTTGCTGCTGTGTGAGTCAGTCTCATTTTCTTCTAGTTGTATGTGACCTGTACTGCCACTACCTTCCTCTACAGTTATGTTATGCAGGGACGTAGATAAGACTTGCTTTCTTTCACATTTATAATCTCTAAACACACGCCAAGGAATGGTCACTCTGGACAGAGTTTCCTTATACTTGTCATCACATCTACAATGCCTCTAAGCTTGCAGCTAGAACTCCTTGAAACTTCTCATCTACGCAGCTCTAACAATAGCTGTAAGATATCCAATGCCAGGCAAACAGAGTGGAGGGAGAGGTCATTCCTTTCACAGAAGGAATAGAATCACATTCCAAAGTACCAAAGGTGGTTTTGAGGCCAAATTATAAGAAAAATAGAAATTAGATACCAATTTCAACGTGATCATTTGTAATTTTGCATAAAGATTTAGGTTACTGCTCACAGAGCCTAAATTAATCTATAAATCTCTACACATTTGCTGTCGTATCTAAATGAATGAAATTTCCTTAAAACAGACAGATGATGTGGTAATGGACTTCAGTTAGAAAATTATGATCTTGATACTCATAGATGTTGAGAGATGAATTATTCTACAGGAACAAAGGCAATCAACCTATAACCAGTTACACACACACAAAGCAGAGATATGAGAAAAACAAGTAGAACAATTAGAGTGAAATAATCTGCCAAGGAAGGTTTCTTAGGCAACAATCCTGAGTTTCTCAAAAACAGATTAAAGCAAACACCCAGAAGAAAACAATTCTAAAGACTTTTTGATTTCTACTCTGAAATTGAGTTCTTTACCACTCTTCTTTTTTTGTCCTCTTAATTTAGTGTCTATTCTGTATGCATCTATGTTTCCAAAGACTGCCTTTAATTGCATCGTTACCTATTTCAGAATGCATATTATATGCTTGGATATAAGCAAAATTTCTTTAAATCTCTGTTAGAAAATTGAATTGGAATGACTACTGGAAAAAGTTCAATAGGGATACAGGGAGGAAAAGAAAAGAAATTCCATGCTCTAGTAAGGTTCACCATTGAGTGTTCGAGAAAGTAATAATTTTTCTTATTCTCTACAATAAGATTTGTATAATTCCTATAAATTTCAAAAATATAAGGGAATAAAATCCTATGCTCAGTGACACCTAGTAAAGTAGGTATTTCTAGTTTGACAGACGGACCTGTAAGTCAATTAACAGTGTTGTAGGTTAAGACTTGGCTGACAAGTGGAATAATTTGCTATAACAGATCACAGTTATGTTTCTCAGGAGGTCTTCATCCATCACCTGTGGATGATGTTTAGCCTTCTTAACATTCAGGTCATGTGGCTGGAGTTAGGCAAAACAATACGGAAGCAAAGCTGCTTCATGAGAGCTCCACAAAGCTCCCACTGCCTTCTGAATGCTGGTATAGGTGGAAGTATACATCTGCCTTTGAAGAGAACCTCAGGTACTTTACAGAGTCACGGGATTGTTGAGGTTGTAAGAGACCTCATGAAGTCATTTAGCCCAAGCCCTCTGTTCAAGCAGAGTCAGGCAGAGCAGGTTGACAAAGGCATGTCCAGGGACATTTTTAATATCTGCATGGATGGAAACTCTCTGGACAATCTGTTCAACTACCCTCACAGCAAAAAAAGTTTTTTCTTCTGTTCAGATGGTATGTAAGGATTGATATATAAGGTATGCAGGATTTATATTTTTGGCATTGTATGAAACAAAGTCAGTATAAAGACATTAACTGACACCAATGCGGCTACATGGATTCAGTCTGCTGTGAAAGAAAAAATGCACATAGAGGCAGAGTAATTATTGACTTAGCTCTTATATTTGAGAACAGGAAGAACACACTGCACTAGCGTGACTCTATGACGCCCTATTTATCTGGTGATAGGTAGACAGGTTGGTTGTGTGATTCACTTCACACACTGGGAAAGACAGAGTTCAAATACAAAATGAGTTCTTAATGCTATGTCCTTTCTCACTGTTCTTCAACCTTGGTGAAATACATGTGATCAGCTCAATTTCTCAGATCTTATACTGAGTCTGGGATTTGCTCACTGTTTGTATTTTTCTAATTAACATTGCAAATCCACAATGTCTCTAATAGCATAGCGGCTCTTCAGGATATGATTCCCTGTGGGAAACTTAGGATGCTTTTGAGCATTTGTATTATTTTAAAGTAGCAGTTTGTTGCCTAAGTCCATTTTTGCTGACTTAAGTCAGCAGCTTTGCTTTATCCTGCAGATGAAAATTTCCCTTTCTGTTTTGCAAGTACACTGTCAAAGGAAACACAGACAACATGCCCTGTGAACCCAGCCACAGTCTGATTGAGTCTCATTCAAGTCATGGAGTGCAGCTCCATGAATTTAACTTTTCAACTGATCTCAGCAGCACTGAAGTAGGTAGTGTAGGAATAGAGCCAGGCAAGTGTCGTCTACACATGTCATGGTGACAGTGACTCCATACACAGGGTACTGAATCTGAACCTGTGGGTGGTTTAACATCCAGGCAGACTCAGGAAGAACACTGCAGAGACCACAGGAAGGAGAAGCAATTAGAGCTGCTTCAGTCTTTCACACTTTTTGGTGCAACCTGATAACTGAACAGCATGTAGTTCCAGGAATGAAGAAAATAACCAGAGAGAAAGAATGGAAGAGCTAAAAACTCCAAGAAACTCTAAATATTGGAGATTAAATTTAAAGCTTAGATATGGGAGACCAATGGAAAGAGATTCAGACAGCCCTGTCATTCTCTATTTGCAGACAGGATGTACCAGAAAAACCAAAGGTATTCTTAGTTTGTAATAGGGTTTAATGAGTTTCATGTTTTTCATTTTGACTATGCAGGGAAGATGACTGTGAACTTACACTGTTATAAAAACAGAGTCTGCATAAAATGAGAATACACAAGAGACATATAACTCATTATCCTAATTTTCTGAGCATATAAAACAAAAATGAGTTTGTACAAACACTTTGAAGAAAAAGCTAACCAAGTCTCCGGTAAGATTTTTATTTGGGTCTAGGAGTGGACAGACAAACTGGCAGATTGCTGGGAAATTCTGACTGAATCTTTATAATAAAACAGTGATTTCTAAAGTTTCAGTTTGAAATAAGATGGTAACAATGTTATCAATATAAGAAAAAGAACTAAAGGCAGTGATATTTTGTGACATCTTTAGAATTAGAAAGATAATGGCAGAGCAGATTTATGCATAAACAGGAAACTAGCAAAAGTAGTAACTGGTTAGAAAAATGTGGTAGAGCCACGGAAAGAGAACTTGTTATTAGGGTAAACACGTATCTAACTAACTGTGATTTTATCAGGAGCAGGCACCCATGTAGTCTTTCAGCAAGGTAAATAAGCGTGGGCTGAGAACCACACTAAAAGAGTGAACCTGCTCCTCATTGCACAAGTGCCTCGTTCAGTGATAGTGCATTCATCTGTAACAAGTACTATATTGATATACTCCTTGAGTGAACAGAGGAATAAGAAAGATGGTTACTGGAGAAAAAGATGACACATCCTTTACGTATTGATGCAAAATAATCAAATGTTATAAAAATACTATTTTCTGCTATTTCAAAACGGAAAATTTGAGGGATAAAGGATGGTGTGTATTCAAAAGGTTGCTCTTTCCCTTACAGTTTATACTAACAGCAGTACTGACAGATGTACAGTTTACTCAACAAGCAAAACATTTTGATTGTGGTCTTGACTGCACAAAGCAGTGAAGTTGCCAGCATAAAAAGAATGCTGTCTTCCTCTTATATCTTCTGTTTTCAAAGCAACAAACAGAGCAAGTTTCCAACCTCCAACTCTCCGATCTTACATTGGTATTACTTTAAAAAAAAAAAAAAAGATCTTTAATGACAGCCGGCTTAGACTGTAAACCTGTATTCAGTACAGTATCATTAAAATATTTCTGCTGTATACTCCTCCTGTAATTTTAATTTTTCTTGGTTTAAGATACACCACTTCATCAATGACTGGTCACGTAATAGCTTAGCCAGAAGCAAAATCTGGTTGAATTGAATCAGTAGCTTGAAAATGGGAGTTCTGTATTGTAAAATTAGGTAGGATAGAGCTCACTCTCACCCTGAACAATCAGTGTATACTAGCCATGCTAACAATAATATTAAGAATGTGCATGATGATCAATAAACAGAAGTTTTTTACTGTACTTCATTTTGCTTTGCAAAAGTAATGTATAGCATTACAAATTTGTGTGTTATTGCTGTTTTGCTCCTAGCAGGTTCTTTAGGTGAAGCTGAGTATAATTAGTATTTTACTGTGTAAGTCATACTGATAGCAGGAAAGTAATTTGATCTCTCCCTGGTGAGTTATTGCAGAAAAACAGGCAGATGATCTTGTGGTTACATTTCTGCAATCAGTGATGGGAGCTTCCTGTCACTGCAGTAGGTTTCTTGTATGAGATTGGATCAATTGCTTAAAATTAAGCCTTCCACGGTGTCCTGAACAGTGTCCAGAGTGAAGCCAGGCTTCTTACAGAACTCTTGTCTCATTTTATCACCTGACAAGAGATAGATTTTCAGAGCAGTTCAAAAGCCAGAGAGTCAGATTTTATATGAAGCAACATGACAAATGCCAGTGATTAAAACAGTGCTGGTCCTTTTAAAAAATCAGGTCTTTAAAATACCTATGTCCATATTCACTCTTTTGTCTCATTTCTCCACCTCTAAAATGGAGACAATATTGAATGCATCTGCATACAGCATGAAAGGCGTGACCATGAAGTGGTTTAACTTTAATGAAATAATTAAGTGTTCTGGTGGTAAGAGATTATTAAAAAGCTACATGGAGAATAAATTAAAAACAATTAAGAAAATAGAACTTTTCCTTCATATTTTTTTTCCAAATATCTCCTTATTCCCACTTTCTCTTTACAGGAAATTTTCAGAGTGAACTGCCTTTACTGCTTGTCTTTTCTGGAAGGCTGCAGCAAAAAGAGGTTTTTACTGACTTTCGTCCCCATATTCTCACATGTTTGTAAATACCAATATCAGGGACAATTCTTAAATTGTTTACTCTCGATTGCATTATATACTGGAATATTGCTATTTTAGTCTTCCCAAGCAGCACATTCTCAGGAACATAAATTAGACATGTATCTTTTTTGCCCTAATTGCAAGCTCCTGGGATCTCTTTGTGAATGAGATACTGTAATCTAAGACTGGTTTCAGAAAGCAAAATGTTAACTGTGGTATGAAACTCATCATGCGTTCTGTGGAACTTTTTCCTGTTTCCTTGTAAAATCTGCAAATAAGGTGAATGTGATTATGCTTTCTTTCTGTTTTATGCCAAAGAATAAATTCTCTCTGATTTAGAGAACATAAAGGCATAGTGAAGGTTTTTAGAATAAATCTTTCATGACAACCATAGCTAAGGATACTCCTGAAAGATCCCAGCAGAATTGTCCAGAGGACAGCCAGTAACCAAGTGTTTGCAGGATTTATTTTTAAATACAAATCTGTGGGTTAGTCACTTAACAACAAAACATCAAGGCAGTCTACCCCTTTTAATTGTTTGCTTAATGATAACTAAGCTTGCAGATACATCCTACCTGAATTTGCCTTCAGTGCTTCCCCTCTCTGTACCTGTTGGTGATAAATAATGTCGGCTTATGTGGTCTATTGCAAGGCTATTTATAATATTCCCTGAATTGGTTGATATTTTTAGTCATGTTTAAAATACTAAGAGCTGTTGGCTACTGCCAAGACAAGTAAGCAGAGAATACTGTCACTGTAGGGTTTGCTTTGTCTGTTGCTGCTTAGGAAACAGTCACAAGTCATGCACGGATTGACAGGGCCTCTCTGCTACTCTTGAAAACTATCAGGAGGGTTGTCATGTAGTTTAGATTACATGCATAAAAAAGGAGAAAAAGATGGAGATTCAGTATTCAAAGTATTTTTTGCACTAATCATAACCTTTGGGCTTTTCAGAAAAACTCATATGTAAGGCTGTGAAATCTTTTCTACATTTATCCAAACATAACAAAACTACAGAACAGTGAACAGATAACTACTTTAGAAACAGTACTACTGATATTAGAAAAGGTGATCAATAATGGTATTAATAAGAGCATCATCATAGGATCTGGTCCAAAAAATGGAAGACATTATCCTGCCCAGTTTTGTGCTTATCCCAATTTAAAATCATATGTAGCACGGACCAATTGAAGCTATTGCTTCCTCAAGAGTTATGCCTCTTGAGGAAGCAAGAATATTTCCCTTTGTCTTGTAGGGGAGACACTCTTTCGTGTTCATAAATAAAACCTAATACTCAGCAGCTTTCTTGGCCATGAGACCTATCCACTCCCACAACTGGCAGCACAAGCTTGCCAGAGGCATATGCTGATCATTTTTGGAGTGATAGAACAGCATATCTCATTCTCCCTTCAGTGTTTCCCCATGGAGCTCAATTCTGCCTGAGTTCCTGCAGAAGAAGAAACTTTCCCTAGTCTCCATGAAAGAATATAATCTAAAAGGAGTCATGTGCAGGTGATGTTTCACTGATTTGAAAGCTGTTCGTACAGTTTATTGTAACAGGAGGCAGATTGTATACCAGCAAATAGAATATAATGAAATGGACCCAGAGCTTAAATTTCAAGCTCACAGATTGGAAGGAAACTGTAAGAATTGTTTCTTGTTCTAGTTTGTTAAGATGTGATTGAGAAAGTGAACTGTAAACTGGTAATTCTTTGTGATGCACAGAATTGCTGTATTGGAACTATAAATTGTGAATGAATCAAATCTCAGCAAAGTCATGCCAATTTTACTTTCATAGACCAATAGACCAATAGACCTTAGATAGACCTTAGATAGAAATGATGAAGTAATTAAGTCACAAAACGGAGTCATTCACACCCTACTAACATTTCATAAATCTTGACATGCTGATAAAAGATTTTCTTATGAGTACCTTAAAGCAGACATGTTCTGACAAGCCTTATTCCACATTGAGAATGCATAGAAACCACACGGAAGCAGTTGGATTCCAGATAATCCTAGCCCCAAGCATACATAAAATGCCTGTCTGCAATTAGCTAACTTCAAATCAGTTAGCCAGTTACTTCTCGTTGGCTAAGCATGACTATATGAGACTTGAAAGCAAATGCCTTCTGATCTTAACAGCAAAAATGCATTGTAGTACTAGTACAAAATAGAGCTAGAGACATTGAAAGCAGAATACTACAAAGTACTGCCCTTTGACAGTCGCAAGAATCACCTTTCTTTTTTTTAATTTTCTTAAAACATCTGAACATCAAACCTTTTGATGGTCTGTGTACCTGGTAAATTAGTTTAAACTTGTAATTTTGATCCATATACTGACAGAAAAAATGCAGAATCGTTCTCTCAAGAAAAAAAATGTCTTTGTAATTAATCTTCTTAGTGAAATCAGAAGTATCAGAATTTTCCTAGAATACCCTGTCTCATGAGATTCTCTATCCAACCTTGAGTACTTAAGTAAGTACTTACAAGATTTATGTCTCCTGTTAGGGAACTTCTTTTTAGCCCTCAGCTCCCATCCCTGTGATTCCAAAGGTGATTGGAACCAACAGGTTATGAGGTCAGTAAGTTAGTGCATGATTAAAATATTTGGGTGTCATAAGAAATGACAGAGACTTTTAGGTCAACAGAAGCTATTACACTGATCTTTTTAATGGTTCTATTTTATATCAGGTTTTTCTACCTCACGTACCTAATTCTACAAAGTACTTACTTGAGAGCATTTTTACTACTTTCATAATTATGTCTTATATATATCACAGAGTGACCCTTGAAACAGAAGTAGCGCAATGACTACAAAGGCTGCCTTGCAGAGAGTTCACAGAATTTCTCATTTCTCATTCTTTTTTTAATACATACTTAACACTCTCTGGCCATCCCTGGTAGTCATTTGTATGCTAGTTGTTTTAAAAGATCTTTCTCATTTCTGCAAAATGTGCTGCAGTCAAATCAAAACACAGTTAGTGATTTCAGTAGACTTTGGATCAGTGATTTTTTTTTTTGTCAGTAAGAATAGGGAAACAAAAAGTTTGGTTCAAGCTCAATTACCAAAATGCCTTTGAATCCTTAGGGCAACAAGTGCTTTCTTTAATCTTTTTTGGTGATGATATGGGCTTTCCATCAAAGTGTGATTGGAATCTTGAAATAAGGATGGGGAGGAGGAGGAACTTGGGAACAAAACTTCAAGGTGGATCTTGTGATCAACAAATACTGAACGTAGCTGATGTTTTGTGCAAGTATTACAACTGGATTTATAGACACATTTCTAGTTGGAAAGTTAATGAAACACTCTCAATATTTGGACTCTGTAACATGGCAATTATCTAAAATATTATATTTGTCATTCTTCATGTATAAATCTAATTTCTATGTATCCTACCACATTTCTGACAGTAATAGAATATTGCAGGGAACGTTACAATGTTTCAGAACTTGAAAAGATGTGAACAGCCATTTTCAATATACGTAGCCTGCATCACTGGCAACTCAATCAAATCAGATAGGGCTCCCAAATAGCTATGCTCTGCAAGTCCCCAAAATCAGTTTGAACACCCATGAACCTGGAGTTAATGCTGATAATAATTTTAGCTTGCTTCCATTCTAGTATATAAAGCATCAATACAGTAACTGCTTAGGATTTGTGTTGCCCTTGTTTGTGGGCAATATACTTTGGAGTCTAAACAAATTGTCAGTGTACCTTTAAAGCAGGTTAGAAAAAAGATCCAGCAGAGAACAGCTGCAACATTACAGTTACAGGAAACAGCTCTTTCTCTAATATTTCTATGGAGAGGTTTTTCTTGTTATCCTAATTTTCCCATACTTTGTAATTAAGCTCTCCCTAGGTCAGCAGTGCTCCCTTATGAGGCAGTTAATCACAACATGTTCATTATCTTGTCTCTTTTGACAACTCTTCCTTCTACACCTAGTATGAATTTGTATTTTAAGAGTTTTCACTATTTCAACTCCCACTAATGTGATTTTAGTATTTACATGCTATGTTGTAAGAACTGCGAACATAAGACTTCTTTTGAATCAACTCTGACTTATTTCTGGGTGCATGCAATATAACTTCAGCACATCTAAGATTTATTCTTAGTCTCAATCGCTTTTGTTGGCTCCTTACATAAATTTTTCTGCATTTTAATTTTCTGCATTTCTTAATTCTGCAATTCCCTTAGGGAAATGTATGCATTTTACATTCTTTCAAGCTTCCTAATATACCAACACTCTGCACTGACCTGCATTTTTTTATCTTATTTTTTGGCAGATCTACATTTTACATTTGGGGGGCAGGGAGAAATCTGGTTTAGATCAGCTTGCCATTCTGAAATCCTACATCTAGGACACATGGATGTTAATCTAAATAACTTGAAATAAAGCTGAGGCTCATGGATGCTAATCTTATGTTGGCAATGTAGACTTTTCAAACTGTCATTCATAAACTAGCAGACAGAAGCTGATAGAGCAGCCTAACTAATCCAGCAGCAAAGTCAAGTCCCCAGCTAAATGAAAACTGGCTAGGTGACAGTTTTCAGTCTTGTGTTTCTAAGCCTCTATGGAAGGACCCAGGGCCAAATTTATTCTGGTTTGCTTTTTCTACAATTTTCTTAGTAACTAAATCCCTAAAGATTCAGCTAGAAATAAGTGTCCTCTGCCCATTTCTACCCTGTATCCAAGAACTGGCAAAACCAATGGTGGAGGCAGTGAATGGCAGATTAGGTCTCCTGCTTGCTTCACCCCATTTGGACCGCAGCTAAGTGGTCCAAGCTTGTGCTGATCAGTCTCCTCATTTCATGCAAGTTTGGGAGAATATGCTGTAATGTACCCTTCCAATGATTGTGTCAATCCATATATAGAAGAGTTTGTTTTTTCCTTAGCTGGTCTTTGTGTGCCAGTTCTCCTGGCTGAGATTCTGGGACTCCCTTTATTGGAATCTGCTCTTCCTTTTTATAGAAACTTAAATTATTTTGCCTTCTGTTCTTGATAATGGGAACTTGACACTCTTCTTAGGTCAAACCTTTGTTAAATTTTTGCCAGGAGAATTTTAAGTTAAGCTTCTGATTACATAATTTTGTACTGGCAGAAGGCCTAATATAGCTGTACCTACAGGAGCTGAAAAGAGATTCGCTGTGATAGCTTTTGTTTACTTGTGCCACTGGTTAAAACTAGTTTGAAGAAAGCCTCTTTGCTAAGAGAAAGGGTATCTGCACTTCAGGATCTAAAACTATGCTTGTAGTTATCTTCTGCTGTGGAGCAGGATTCTCTAGTATATACCTGCAGTGAAGATGATGTGCTGCAAGATTAATTCACTTCAATAAATACAGTGTGACAGTTTAAAAGCTGAAGACTGAGATAATCCACTTATTGCTAGCTGTGTTGATGATATATCAGCATATATATGGTGATAAGAACATAAAGGACTTGTAGAATTTCTCTCATTCAGGTAGGCAAAACTTGTATTTTGCCAATGCCACTGCTAACTGTTATAGCTTAGATATTGTTTTCCTTGTTTTGATCAACCTTATCATTTGATTATATGTTTTCAAGTTTTGACACTTTTGGAGTTATGTGGAAACTTGAAAACAAACTTGTTAGCAAACTTTCTTTCCTTACAAAAGTTGATTGCAAAATATTTGAGTCTTTCTTATATTGTGCGATTTAGTATTGAGAATCAATGGTTCAGACTGACCTGCAACTTTCAATAAAGCCAGTGAAAGGCCCTGGATGTCAGGAAGCTGTTGAAAAGCAAAGTGATTTATTACAAAAACAGTTGGGTCCGGTAAACTGGAAAGGTCAAGCTGACAAAAATCTAAACTCAGAAAAGCTGCTACAATGTAAGAAAGCATTATCAGGAGGAAAATGAAAATCCAGTGAAAGTATTATTAGGAAAAACATAGTTCGGTTAGTGAAGAAAACAATGTAGTTGTCCTGCAATGTTCGTATTTCGGAAAGCTCCCTGTGGATGGCCTTTTCTATAGAGTAGGAGCTGGAAAGCTGTTGATCTTTCTGAAAGAAAATGTGGAGGAAGGATTCAAGCAAGATTCAAAATGAAGTGAGAGAAACCCATTGCAGAACAACTAATAACAGTAGATATTTGCTATTGTAGAATACCACATTGAAGAATTTCTTCTAGGCTAGGCATGGCAGAAATTAGGATCCTTGTTTCCCATCTATAAGGTGAGCATTGGGCTAATGGGGGAGGAGGGAACTGTGAGGGAGGGGAACTTGAAAATAATCCCTGTCAGATCCCTAAAGGATCTAATGGCCAAAACTGCTCCTTTTCAGATGATTCTCAAATGCTTCAGTGAAGATCTTGATTAGTCTGATTTATTTTTTGTTGTCTTACTCATGTAAATTGGGATTTAATTCTGGAGCAATCAGTGGGATTATACAAATCAATTAGCAAAGGAGCTTCAACATATGGTCTGGTAGGTTTATGGAGATTGTAGGGACTGCAAGAATTAGATGTTATAAATGGTTACTGTTTTTTTTTCCATTGTAGTTACTTTACAAGCAGAAGATTTGAGATCATTTCTGTAGAAAACTTTTCTTGTTTGTGAATGAGTTTTGTGGTTTTAAATTCAATATACATTGACTAAAGTTAAACCCTTGCCTTTGCATTTCAAAGTTCACCACAAATAACTGTTTAGTAAAACAAAGCCATATATTTCCTGACCTTTATAGAAGTTACAAAGTGAGCTCCATTCTGTACTTCTGAAGCCATCACTCTTAAGAGTTAAATTTTCTAAAATATAGCATGGATTGTTGCTTGATTAAGGTGTAGAGCATCATGGGAGTTCTCTTAAGGGGGATGTATCCTGGCTAGGGGAACTGGAGTGTATCATATGACAGCATCATGTTCAAAATTACACTATACATCAGACACCCTGTGAGGATAGCCAAAATATTCCTTTTTATGATGGAAAATAAGTTGTCAAAAATAGAGTAATACTGTGTTCTTGTTACTAATATTTGTACTTGAAGCCCTCAGTGGAGAACTTCAGCCTTCTGTAATAATATAACTGTCAACAGACTTGCCTTTCACATTTCTTATTTACTTTTTGTTGGGGTTTTCTGCTTGATTTAAGAATTTTTTTCCATTTCACATTTATAGGCTGTAGATTAAAAACTGTAGGTCAAATAGGGTGGAAAATCACTCCATTCTTTAAGCTTACAAGGATTCAAGAATATATTCTTTCACTGGAACAATGTAATTGGCTTATTATTGTGTAAGGAAATAAATTATGTGCTCAAGTGCTTAGAGTATGTGTTTAGATTTGAGATCTGTTAGTTAAGAAAATGCACCAGAAAGTCTGGGATAATAATATCAATCAGGAAAATACATTAGAAACTGGGCTGTGCGTCTTCCTCGGTTATTTAAACACAAAGGCTTGTCCTTGCATTTGCAGTAATGCTAATGATCCAGTCAAATATTTGAGTTAAACACATCAAATCTTGCTGAAACAAACTACAATTTGTGGGTTGTATTCTAACTACATCTGACCTTTCCTAGCCTGGCTGTGTTTTCATTTAAGTGAGCATCTGAACAGCATTTCATTGTTTCAAGCTGTCTTACAGATAGTGACTTTTCTGCCTAGGAAACATGTTCATGTTCCTGTTCAGTTTTGTTTTTTTTCAAATGCTCCCAGTGCGTAAGCAGTATGATACACTTTAAATACAAATACTCTGCTTTTATTGGATGAAAATGTTAATGCGGGCATTTATAGTGCTGAAGTTAGTTTTTTAAGTATGAGTTTGAACATGTGCTATAAACTTACACGTGCAACTGTAGTACATTATTTAGCTAGCAGTAGTTGTTTTCAGTGCCTTCTGTGTCTTGCTAACACAATACTTTGCTCCTTGCAAGAACAATGGGAACTGTGCTAAAGATATAATAAACTACTGTAGTTTATTCTGCAACATTCAGTTTTGTGACAGATCCCAATTCTAGACAAACTAGAGCTCTTGTAAAAAAATCAGGCTTTTCTGAAGCACAGATCATGAAGACAAATGATGTGAACTGGTTCTACCTCAGCTTACAAGTGAAACAAAATTACACCAATTCAAAGTCATCATCAGCATATGTTCCCATCTTTTTCTGACAAAATGTTTAAAGTGAAAATATTTTCTTCATTTCAAAATATGTTCAGAACTTTGCTTAAAATAATCTAAGTTTGTGTTAATAGTTGGAGAAAAAGGAAGGTAACATAAACAAAAGAAAGAACTATCCGTAATTTTGAAAACTAGTCAGTGTTATTTAGTAATATTTTAGATTTTACTTTACTTTCTGTGAGGAAAGTAGTGATCCTCCCCCCAGGAGCCTCTAGAGATGTGGAGTTAGACCTGTCCAGTATTTCAGGGGCAGACACAGTCATTCTGTGTTAAAAAGATTAAGTGATGTGTGAGTGTTATGTACCCAAGAGCATCCAATCACCTTTCTTTTAATTTTGTCATACAATTTTAAAGGCCAGGGGAGGCTCATAATCATCACTGATGTTTTGTTGTTGTTCTGAGACAAGCTACAAATTCTTAATAGAGACAGCATTATGGTTTGTTTTTTTCTTGGGCATTGCTATCCATTGGCTAATTAAGTCACATTAAGAAGCTGAATGATTCTGACTGTTAGACAGTCACAGCTTTTTCATCACCAGCTTCCTGAAAGCCATTTGAACTAATGACTAACCTTTGAGCCAACCTTCCCTCCGCCCCATGACACTCACATAATCCCACTTGAAACTCATGTCTGGTCCATTCCCAAAAGTAGCTAAAATTACACCACCACAGCTGTCTTCTGTTTTTTTGGTGTGGTGGTGGTTTTTTTTCCCCTTGCAGAATGTCATGTACCTTGATCTAATAACTCAGCTTCCTTTTCATAAATCTGATCCTCTCACAGAGCCCTGTTAAAATGGATTAAAGATGCCCTTATGTCTCTGTAATAGCTAATACATTCTGCAGTGGAAGCAGCATATTGGCATATATTACTACAATAATGAAATATATTATCCATGAAAATGTATTACTTAAGCTAAATACATGCATTCTTTTTGTCTTTCTGTTAACATATTTACATCTCTCTATGCTACCTCTTACAGACACTATATTTTTAGATCTGTTTTCAATGGAGCAAATATGTATCACAAAAATAATATGCAGGCCTAGAGTTGCATTCTTGCTGTATTTAATGAAAAAATGTAGTAATGAAATATGCTTTGTATTTAAAACTTGATTTCAGATGTTACAGAAGTTTTAAGAAAAATATACCAGTTTCCATTGAATATCAAGAAGTATCCAACTGTGGAGACAACTTTTTTTATAGCAAAAGCTTTAAATGCTCCACTTCTCAGACAATCAACCTCATGATAAGGAAACCCAAAGTAATATTTTCTGGAAAACAACAATTCCTACTCTGTATCGGGCCATCTCTTCATAATTTGTAAAGGACTGAAGTTGTATAACAGAAAGGACAATGATAACTGTTTATACCTGGATCAAAGAAATCTGAACAACTGTGAATTTATCTTTTTTTCTTCCCCCTGTCAGCTCCACTCCCTCCTCCCTGACTGTGTTGCCTTGAGCTCGCTAGAAAGTTTCTAAATAGGCAATGGTGTAAAAAATGTTATGCTTTGGTGTTTACAACTGCCAGGAACTTTCTATTGCATTCCATATTTAACAAAGATTTCATAAGACAAGAACAGCTTTCTTATTTCCCATGTGTAGGTTCTTTCTCATGGGATTTTACAGTTTATACAGATTGTGTTTGTTTATGGGAATATTTCACTAGTCTTCATTCTTCCTGGTACGTGTTTCTATTTCAACGTCCAGTATATTTTATCGCTTTTCTTCACTCTAATCTGGTTTTCTCAGCTCTTGTGCTCCAGGATATTCATTTCCCATCACTTTATTCCAGCAGTGCCTGTAGCTAGAAGTGTTCTTTGACATCTGCTAGACCAGAGAATAACAGCTTCAGGCAAGCTGGAATTCCCATTACTTGACAAATCTAAAACAAGGTGAAGCAAATAACCAACATGTGCATGGAGCAACACCTGTATCAGCAAGGTCTGGACTTGAGAACTTTGAAAATCCTTTTGAACGGTGACTTTTTCAGGTTAATTTTTAAATTACTGACTTAGCCATGGGAGCAGGGTTGTAGCAAAGAGGAAGATTTTGCTTCTCTATGTTGGTTTTTTTTTTTCTGGGTATGAAATGAGAAAGTAAGCCTAGATATTTTTTCAAAACAGCTTTGCACTTTTGCTCAGTGCACCTCTGCCCGTAGATGTCATTTATTGTCTGTCTGCCAGCAAAGACTGAAATACAAAATGTTTAGCTCACCTGTATTGTACAGGGTATGAAATAAAGAAGCTTATCATGAGACAGAAATTACAACTTAATCCCCAGCCAAAAATCACTTTTACTAGCATTTATTACATGTGTGCCTGAGAGTACTCTAAAGTTTTTTGGGATTTCCCCCTCGAACCCCCCTCTAGCTGGTCTGACATTTGCAAAAAAGTGGGTCTGTTCCTGTACCTGTAAAAGTTAACAAGAGTTTTGTCACTCTCACTGAAGTGAGTAGATGCAATCTAAGGTGTAGGAGGGAAAAAAAAGATGTGAAATCCTTTGTTATGCTTGTTTGGAATGCTGGAATATTAATCTTAGCCTGATCTCCTATGAATAATGTGAAAAGTATACTTAGAATTATGCCTTCTTACTGAGAAACTTTGGGGTTTTTATACTGTCTGCTTGTTCCTAATAAGGTATGATTCCGATAGCTAAGTAGTAAATGCCCCTGTTAACCTTTGAATTGTCCAAACTTAAAGAACTCCTTTTTGATTGTGATAGCCAGAATGGTATTCTAACTTCCATCAGAAACTCAAGGCTGGAAGTAGTGTGCTTCAGATTAATGACACTTTTATTGATTAATCTTTCTAATTTTTGATTAACTACTTGTTCATTTACAAAAGGAGCTACAATACTTTCTAATATATTAAGCTTTTTTAATGTTGATAGCACAGGTGACAGGTTTTAGAGCTAGAGGAAGCTGGTTGAATGTTACTATTTGCAAGTATGAATTCAAAATTCACATAGCTGGATGGCTCAGTCATGGCATTGTACCTCTGGGTTTGAATATTTTCAGTTCACCTAAAGACATTAGTTTGTATCAATGCTTCAATAATAACTAGCCCTTAGGAATTCCCATACTGGTCTCAAGTGCAGAATATTTATGCAATGATTCAGCAGGGATTCATTAATCAGCATTCACTACTGGTTATAATAATTATGTTGCCTGTTTTGAAAGTTTTAGCCATTAAGGCATGTAGCCAAGAACTATGCCATGTGACTAAGACTGACCACTTACATCAAGACTAAATAGCAAATAAACAATGAAAACCAACTAAAATACATAAATAACCAAGAAACATGTACAGAAAATCAAATGCACATAGAAAAATGTTTAAAACTACCAAAATTGTTTAGCCGTCATTGGGAGTTCGATTATTCTAGAAAACACACGTATTGTCTTAGGGAGAGAAGTATGTATCTACATCATTTGGAAACTCAGAACTGCATATGTAAGTGTATAAGTAGAGAGAAAAAATTACCAAAACTCCCAAACTTTGATTAATGTTCAATTATGTGGAAACTCAGCTAAGCTGCCACTTGATCCTAAACTTATACTGTCATCCAAGGGCTAAAGAAAGGGGGGGAAAAAAGGTCTCATTATGGTAGATTCTGTCCACATACAGCTTTTAAAAATACAACAGAACATTAGAATTCACAAAACCTCAAGATCATTGGAAATGACACTAATTTTTAAATTAATTGCAGGGGAAATGCTTGATTATATGCATAATGTTCTCTTATCTAGTCAAACCAGAAGTTAAAATGACTTATGGTTAATAATATATGAATAACCTCTCCAACTTTATTCATTAATGGTTTGAAAAGTCCACTTCAATTTGCAGACAATACCAGGCTGGTAGGGGCTGCAGGATGCCAGGATTAGAATTTAAAATGATCCTGTAAAAATTAGATAAAACAGTCTGACAAAATGGGATATGGTTCAGGGGGGTTGAGTACAGAGGTGTATACCTAGGTAGGGGTGTGGGGCTGATGAAATAGTGACTACAGAGCAGTGCATCATGAGCAGGAGTATCACTGTAAAACGTGCAGATTTCCCTACTCTGCATATGGCTTTTAGGTCTCTCTTGCAATGCTGTGGGTCTGCTGTGAGAAGCAGTGTTCAAATTCAGACAGTTCAAGAAAGATGTGAAGCAGCTGAAGACAGTCTAGATGAGATAGATTAAAGATAATTAGAGGCAGAGAAGCATGACTTCTGAAAAAAATAGCAAACTGAGTTTGTTAATCTAGAAACTAACAGGAAATCCATTGTTTTCATATGTGAACTATGATGGAACAAAGGAAAGGAATAAACTGGTCTCTGTCCAAAAAGACAAGAATTAATAGATAGAATCTGCTGCTTGGAAGATTTAGCTTGGGAAAAACTTTTAAAGATTAAGATAATTACCTGAGGGAAAGACTGCAGAGGGAGCTCATGAAGTCACTGTTTTTCTTCTGAATCATATTCTTTTGTATTTTTTCGCATTTGAAGGGCAAGTAGAGACGATAATGAAAACAAAACATAAATACAGAAAACTAACATCTATTGGGAATCAAAATATTGGATTATTGAAATGATTCAAAGAAAGGTAAACAAGACGATTTGGAGAAAAGTCAGGTAGCCACATACCCTGGAAATGCAGCCTGAGGCCACTTTACAATGGGGTTTGCGGTTTGCTGTTTAACTTCTCAGCATTGTCTATATTCTGCAGATACAGAGCTGAATCCCAGAATAAAGACTACTGGCTGTAACAAACTGGTAGCGAGCTCAGATGGCATCTACTGTAATCAGCAAGATTTTAACCTGAATTCAGGGATACTTCTGGGTTGAGAATGAGAATGAGAAGAAATGGAAATGGAAATCTGTCAGTGACCCAGGATCTTTGAAGGAAATCTTTAGGACATTTTGACTACACGTGGGTCCAGATAATCATATAAAATAGCATTCCTACATATGTTCAAGTGTCTATATAAAGAGAAGAGTTACTAAGGTTCTGTTTGACTTATATATTATTAAAAAATGTATTATATAATATATTCTGCATTAATTATTTCATGTTTCCCCTTATGTACACAGAGGTTTTTGAGACTGGTAAGTTTAAAGTTCTTGATAGGCACAGATGCAATACATTCAAGGGTTAGGGGTCCATTGAAAAGGCATTTAAAAGCTGATATTCTTTTTCAATACAATGAAAAAACACAGTGTATAGACAAAAATATTTGAGATGAAAAAAAATGTATGGATCATAATGACTCATAATGAGGCAAGCACATGTTTTCCCTTTACTTTGAAGTTTTTCCCAAAGTAATGGTAACTACAATATGACCTGAGTACTCAGATAATAAAGATAAATGAAAGGGAAGTGAAAAAGACACAATAAAAAAGTACATTTATCACTCAGGTAAACTATTAAAAATTTGCTTTTTTCTTTGGCTTTTCTAATTGGAGAGAAAAAAAATCAATGTGCATTCTGAATATTACTTATGTTAAAGTGGATGGATAGAGATAGCTCTTTTCTCTCTGCCTGCCAGGAATACTGAGGTTGACTCTTCCTGTGATGGATGCCAACTTGGTCTCATAAATGCCCAACAGAGCAGGTCCTCTTTCTCTTCAGATGTCTTAAAAGAAAACAAAAATCACAAACTGGTGATTCCAAGTACAAGGAAGACAAACTCCTTAGCCGTGTAGGACCATTGTAGTACAACTGTAGATGAACAGCCTCAGACAAAAGAATAAAGTCAACCTGTGCAATATTGACTGATACAGTATTTTTCTGCTAGGGGTAGCACAAGACCTCTAAATAATATTTCAGCTAAGAAGCTGGACCTTTTAGTGCCAGAACAGCTTAGCTGCTGCTCCCTCAGTAAAAGGAAGGGTAAGAACACATTGACTTCGACTGGAAACAGCATCTGATATGAAGTATATAGCACATGGTTATCTGTTCAGAATGGAGTGTGTGTGGTGTGAACTTATAATCAACCAAAAACCTCTTTCTATAGGTAGTATTAAATAAGTTTTTAAGGAACTTTCACTGGCAATCTAGCAAATACCTTCATTTTGTTTTGTATGAAGAGAAATTAGTGTTAATATTTGAGCAGGTGAGAAATACTGATTTGTTTAATGAAGAGGCAACATCAATTATTTATGATAGAACCTACAAATGTATAATTTGAGGTATTGATAGATACAGAGTTCTGGGGGAGGCCAAATATGCAAACATATGTACCTGTAAGAAGGTAATCTAGGAGGCATCCACTACCTCAAGCAAAGGTGAACTCATAATGTTCTCCATAGTGGTCATTCCACAGATAACTACAGCTTGGCTTTAGGATATAGATTACTGTCCTGTAGAGTATGAGTATGTCTTCTTGCTCTTTTGTGCATTTTCTTCCAAGTCTGGCATGCTGTCCTGTCCTTTCAGGAACAAGTCAAGGAATAGTGGCCAGCTGGCTAAAGTCTACCCTTTCCTACTCCTGTGTGAGCTAGCAGAACCAAAGGGTTACATAAGAAATGTACATATGTTTCTGAAATTGGAAAGAACAATTTACTTCTCTAATACAGCCAAATATTTTTGCTATGGAGTAATGGTCCTTCATACTTCTTCTATATACACACTGTATATTAAAAGCACTGTCCAGCTTTAAATTATGGAATACAGCTCCCTCATCTGTCCAACTCAGTGCATTAGAATAAGTCAAAGGCCAAATAAGTTTATGATCAGTGGTGTATCTTCCCTTTTTTCCAAAGGCTTTGTCTGCTTGAAGACCTATTTCTAATGTACACTGGTAGAATAATTTAAGTTCTGTGATGCTCAGTGGGTATGCTGAAATTTTCTGCAAGATATTAGTAATGATAGGGTTAAGGGTGAGCATCATAGAAAGAAATCAGACTGAAGTGGAAAATAGTCTTGTGTTTCACGGTCTAAAAAGGCAAGAAAGTCCATAAACATAGTGCTTTATTTGTCCCTTTTCATATAATTCCTTCTGATTGCATCTTTGTTTTATTTTCTTCTTTGCTTCTGAGTGCTACCTGCTGAACTGGTAGAGCTTGGCAGCCTTGACTTTCTGTAGAGGTGTTGCACTATAAATAGCTGCAATACAGACTTATAGGTCAATGTCATAATTCGGTCCTTGTCCCTCAGTATTCATCGACAGTACCCATTTCACTGTTTGGTATGTGATTAAAAATGTTAAACAATTGTGCTAAAAGGTGCCTGCTGTTATGTTCTGATGTGTATATTGCTGACTTGATATCACACTGTCAAAATCATCTCACGGGCCACCAAAAGTCATTTTGCTGTCATCTAGTTACTACTCTAATTTATGATTTTAAATTAGAAACTGAAATTACTTTATCACCCTTTTATTGGAATATAAATACTGAGACTGTCTATCTCCAGTCACTCATCTTTCTATTTAGCACATTGTAAAATAAAACATAGTGGTGAATATATTATAAATGTTCCTTTCTTTCACTGAGATCTTCCTTCCTGTCAAACTTAACACTGTCATTTCAGTTTTTGCCAATGTCACATACCCTACTCCTGAACAAATAGTTCTGTGAAAAACTTTAGCTACATGCCACCCAACAAAACCAAACCATCACTTTAGCATAATGCTAAAGCATACCGATTGCAAACTTAATGTCCTTACTCAGCATTGACATTTTGAGGTGGGGGGGTGGGTGAATCTTATGTTGCATGCTGTATCACAGCAATATCACAAGCGACTTCCAACCTAAAAAGTCAATAAGACATTTTGATAAAGGAGTTTAAACTTTTTTGAGTAATGAAGAGCATGCCCATGAACTGAACTGTTTGCATTGTTTATGTATCAAAACTATGTATTCTACAGTTGTCTTCGTGTCTTGTTGAAGTAGTACACAGGAGATAATGAGATACGTTGATATGTCAAATAATGACATTTGGATGACCTAGTGTTCCCAAAACTGTTTACTCAGTTATCATCAGTGCTTTGATTTTGAGTGCTGGCAGTCGCTGCTGTCATTGCCACTGTAAATACACTTGCAGTATAACTATGACTTAAATGTTGAGTGTCAGTTTGGCCCTGTGTATTTCACCTGTGGGCAAATCAAAAGCAGAAACACCAATTTTTTTTCTTTGCTTACAATACTAAAGAAATAAAGTATAAACTGCCTACATAGCTACGGTATGACGAATGATGACAGAATAATAAAAACAATCTCCTTTCCCTCTGTCTCACTGATGAAGAAAAGGCCTGGAACAGTGATATGAAGGTAAGAGCAGGTGACCTAAATATGAAGTTACACAGCTGTATATAGTTTACAGTTATCAACATACTATGCTGTTTAGTGTTAATGTTTAACAGTTTTCCTCCACTATGTAAACATGAAAATCACCCTGAGCTAGTGGTGGCTGTGTGGGCCTTATTGTCTCAGACCTTGGAGATTCAGAGAACCCTGTGTCATATTTTCACTCTTCCTTTCACTGAAGTGAAAGATGGGTGGCTGCAACTCTGTAAAACCTTGCTGGTGGTGTCCATGGGTTTCAATTTTGTGGCAAACACTACTTTTCACCTTGTTTTGTCTTCACTCTTCCCCTCACCCCTCAACATCATGACAAAAGAACTCAGAACATGAGTCTAAACATGCTGTGGAAGGCCATTTGGTTTCTCCAGACTGCAAATGTAGGAAAGTTGTGTTGTAGCCATTACAGATACGTGTGTCCAGAATATCTGAAAAATGATAGGTGAAATTCAGAAAGTTACCTTGGGTGTCCTGTTATGTTGAAGTATAACAAGGAATTAAATTTCTTTTCCAGGGCTTTGGAGTTTGATGGGTCATTACTATTTCCAAGTGTGAAGGTTCCAAAAGTCTTTCACACAACATGGGATATAATACTAGATTATCTGGAGAGCACATCAGTGATATGCTAGCATTTGGATTTTATCCATGTGTACATTAAGTTCCAACAGCAGAGTCACCATTGTCCTGCAGGCCATGCTAGCTGAACGAATGTGATTGATTATTCTAGTTATATTGGACAAAATACAGTTTCATGGTACTTAATGTGGGTGAAATGTTGGTGTGTGCCATTGAGTAACAGGTTTAAAAATAGTTTGCTGAACCAGCTTTTGGAGAAGCTTTAAAAAGCTATTATTGACCAGCAAGAATATATTGAGAAACAGTCAATTGACACATTCTCAATGCTTTTGTAATATAGTACTGGGGCATAAAAAGGTGTTCAAATTTTATCTATTTTATCCATTCTTTCATCCTGCTCCTTTAAATCCTAGTTACATGATAAATGTTCACGCTCTAGTTTGCACAAAACAAAGCTCAGTTTCAATCTTTTAGCCAATTGCAACATCTGCCCTACAAGGTTTTTCCCTTTTATATACAGGCTTCCCTGAAGATATAAATATGGTCTTCCTAATAAACACACTTAAAGTCTCTCCAGAGAGAGAAGCTTCCATAGAGGGATTGGCATGTGGCATTACAAGACTCACTAAAAATGTTTAATTTACCTTAACAAGAGAAATGGAGCTCACCATGACTTTAATATCAAACTAGCACCAAAAGGAGTTGCAGAGTGTAAATAAGAGCAGAATATGGTTCCTGACCTCTTCATAGTAAAATGCTTTAAAACTAGAAATGCAGGAGATTCTCTCTAATTTAATGAGGCACACTTTTGAGCAATGTTCCCATGGGAGTGAGTGCACAGTCAAGCCATTCTGTCTATCAGTATATCAAGGGGACATCATGTCTTTTCAGCTGAGGTGATCCTTTATGATATTTATCACAGAAATAAAATACGTGAAAGTAAACTGTAAAAAGTACTAGATCTTTTGATTTTTAAAAATAAATGTTTCCTTGGTACTGTGATCTGCTATAGCAGTATGACAGGACAAATGTTAAGAAGCTCTTCTGAAGCTCAGTTAATCTATCTGATTATGAGACTCTGATACTTTCCAGTTTGGAATAACATTCATCTCTTACTGGTTTTGGTGAACACACATTACTGTCTTATATCTGACTTTAAGTGAATCCTTGGCCAAGGTTAAACTTCCTGATCCTGCCAAAGCACCATCAAAGCATCTGTGACCTATTTGGTTGGCCAGTTACAGAGCATGAGTGGGAGACCCTGATTACCTGTCCACTGTAAGATTTGCTGTAGGAAGTTGATGTGTATGTGGTAAGTCTGGACCAGAAAGTACTGGGATAACAAATAAGAATAAATGACGTAATGGTCTATCTGGGAGAAGTGCAGCTTGGGTGCTGTAAACTCTCTAAATTTGGTACAGTTTACAGCACCCAAAGTAGTGATGCAAAGTTTAAGGTTTTTCTTTTATGCTTATGCTGCTTTGCTATATGCAGTTTATATTTGTGTTCAGTCTGTGTACGTTTGAGATATATTTTTAGATAACTTGCTGATAGAGTCTAAAGTTAGAAAAACATCTCACTGAAAAGCAAGCTCCGTTATCTAGCTAGAGATGCCATCACTGATGTCATGCTCAGAAGGGGTGACTTGTGGTTGTGTATTCACAGATCACAAAGCTGAAGACACATATGAATCTTGTGACTATTTTTGAGGTGTGGGGCTCAGGAAGCTGCATAACCTTAGTGTTCTCCATAACCTTAGTGCTCTCTAAAATTACATTCCCATGGCCCATATCTGTTCTAATTTCAAGATGGTGACAGAGAACCCTAATTAATAGGGTTATTAAAAACATGGTCTCTCTATTTTCTTTTTTCTATTTAGGTATATTTGCTATTTACATATGAGGCATAATAAAGTACAAAGTTGATCTTTATCACTTTATTTCTAGGTGAAGCTACTCTGTGGTAGTGTTGGCTGTATCACAGACATGCTCAAACTATCTATAAGTATTAAGAGTGGCAGCTGAAAGCTGAATGCAAACACTAGCTCTGATTCCACTTGTCATTGAATCCAGTGAAATTTTAGAGTTTTTCAGCCTACAAAGATCTCTCAGGAAAGGGACTATTGGAAAGCATGAGAATGAAATTGGCATCAGGTCCATACGTTTTTTATACATACTATCAGGGTGATCATGTAGCTCAGGATAATAGTAATGGAAAAGTGGAGCATTCACTAATTCATTGGCTTACATCTGGTCAGGGTGGTAGTAACACATTTTTCTTACAATCTGGTGATTATTTTATGGTCTATGTTAAATAAGTTAAAGGTTCCTCTATTCCTACCAATCCATTTCAACCAAGTCTTCAATGCACTGAAAGGATCTGAACTCAATGTCATTTTCCATAAGCATGGTAATTTATGTCTAAAGGAAATAGATCAATGACCCCTTAGATTAAATGTACTGATGCATAATAAAAAATATTTATAGTCCCTCACATTTTATTTGGGCATCCAAGCTGGGCATTCAACACTAGGCATTAGTAGAGCCGAATGCTTTCTAGTGCCGAAGGGAGACAGGATAGGATCATCGTTGTTACACAACTGAGAACATTTTGGTTACAGCAGCTCAAATTGCTGAAACTGATCCTCATGGAAGGATACTTGATAATCTAAATTTTGTCTTACTAGGTGTTGAGAAGAAATGTCAAAGAGTTGAAGGAAATTTGGATGGGTAAGCCATGTTAAAAATATAATTGTGGAAGCATTTGCTGTTGAACTTAGTACTGTCTAATCAAATTAGAACTACCTACATTTGAGGATGTATTTTATAAGTACCAGCAAAAGCTGGTACTCAGAAAGTAAGGCACCCATCTATTAGTGCCTACTATTAGGGGTTAGGCATCTAATTTCTAGCTCAAGATACCAGACACAAGGAATGAAATATCACGACTGAGTACATGTGAACTTCTTGAACAATGTTCGTACAGAGAAGGACTAATAGTTGAGAATATTAATTTTTGTTTTGGTGCTTCCTGATAAGCAGAGCCAACAATTAGAGGTCAGTCCAAAGAAGCATAATGAAAATATGTTCATTGCCCACCCAGAGTATCAGTTTTCCTATATGCCAAGTTTTGATATGGTATTAGCACTCTTCCTACCAATAGGTCTCTCATGATGGGCTGGATGTACTTTTAAGTATCACTGAAAGCATTACCACCTTCTCCTTTTCTTAGCTAGTGAGTGCAATGTTTGTCTTGATAGCGTGGCGAAACAAATTGCACAGTAAAAGCTACAATTCCTCCCATGTGCTAACACTACTAATATGAAGTAACATATGTTGAACTCAGATTCCGTATATTTTTACATGAGTTTGTCACCGATAGGAACCGTCAATTGAAAGGAGACAATGAATTAAAATACTCCTTGTCAGAGACAGGAAAAGATTCTGTTCACAGTGAATTAGGAGTATAACGTGGGATTTCAACCTAGCTCTGAGAATCCAATTGAGCACATGAAATCTGTCTCTATCATCTTGCTCAACGCTTTATCTTTCAAGTTCATAAAAATGAACCACAATTCTTAGACACGATTCATGCAAATGTGCATTTTATATGTGAAATACCTAATGCTAATTATAATAATCTGAATAATGTGATTATAATAACTGTAATGAAAAAGAATTTTAGGAAATTGGGTCTGAGAGGATGTTTTTTGTTGGTCCTATATATTGGTCAATAATGATAATAAATGAAATGTTTCTCTCTTCTGGCTTCTTGCCAGTAAAAGCTGACATAAACATTAGCTACTGAGGATGCAGGGATGCTGTACTGATAATGTACCTCCATTCAGTGAGGAAAAAAACAAGTTTGTGGACAAAATGTAATTTGCAGACACTGGACTGAAAAAAAATAATTGCAGCATGGTGTTGTCAACAGTCCATCTCCCTTTTCAAAGGGTACTTAGTTTTTATTTTTTAAAATTCTGTATCACCAATACAAATATTACTATTTACCTTACTAATGCACATGTGAAATACACACACTTAAGCACATTCGATTGCTAGGTATTTTATAACGGCTTCCAAGGTAAGACGAATAGCTCTTACACATTTTGGCCAGTAACAAGCCTGCAGAGCCAGACACATTTATCATCTCACAGAATTGAACCACGTCCTCGGCTGTTCACCTTAGCTGGCTATATCAGAACAAATCTTGAAGCATGTTGTCCAAAAGGGGATGAAGCGTGCAATAAGGCCCCGCAGGCAGGCGGAAGGAGGATGATGGGGCTGCGAGCGGAGCGTACTGTGCCGGGAGCTTTCGCAGGGCTGCCGGGTTGCTAAGGGAACTGGAGCTTTTGTTTGTACATACTGAGAGCAGCTGCCTCCTTTGCAGGCCCTGCACAGGCTGTGCAGTTCCGCTGCGGGAGGGAAGCCTGACCTCGCCCAATGCTGGTGTCGTCTGCACAGCTTCTGTGCTTTACATTTACTATGCTTCCTTTTTGTTGTGGGTTTTTTTTCTTTGTGGGTTTTTTTTTTTCTTTGCCATGTGATTTCTGGAGCGGGAGATCAGTTCATAAGGGTATGTCTGATACTTGGCAGATATCAAGTCCTATTGAAAGAAATGGAACAGAGTCTGAAACAGCAACCCTCCTTCTGGGCTTATTCATTTGTGTACCAGAAGGTTTTGGTTAGTAGCTTATCTGACTTCAAGGCAGAAGAGCATAACCACAACTTATGCTTGAGGGGCATGACTTTTTGGGCATTATTACCGTCACAGTTCACCTTTTGGTCTTAATAGCAGAATATAATGTGAAACTTCCTCATTCTGTAAATATCTCTGAAGACACTGTCTTTAATTCAGCCCTTCTTACCACACTTTTCACATCATTTAAGAGCAGATGAATAGTAAGTAAAAAAACACTAATACTTGTTCATAAAAGATTAATATTTGGCTAATTTACATTGGCATTGGCCTCACAGAGCTGTTCTTGAAGGCAGAGTTGAGGATGGTCGTCACACAGTTGAGTGCCCTGTCACAAAATCTGTACCTATGTCAGTTGCCAGAATGATCTTTTGAGAAAATTTGAGTAGATAGTGATGATTAGAAGGAGAAAAAAAATGCATAGCAAATTAATTCCTAGCCAAGACTGCCTTTTTCAAGTAACAATTTTTCTAAATAAATCAAAGCATTACGGTTAGTTCAGCAGCCCTTAGAGGCCTGACAATGATACCAATTTTGCTGAACAATGAGACTGAAAATTTGTGGAATATTTGCATGTACAATATTTGCACAATTTTAAGCAGAGTTTCCCTAGAGACATAACACCCATGTGACCTTCACATATTTTTCACCTTTTCTTCACTGTATCAAGCACCAGAAAAGAGAGTGATTGTTGATTTTGCTCAGTTTTAAGAGCTGGAGACAGCAGTGGGAAAGTCTGAGGACTTGACACCAAAAGAAATACAGATTATGAATGTTTCTTTAAATAAAAGCCTTTCAAAGCCATGGTATCTTAGTGGTAAATGGAAAGCCCAACTAATAACTTTTGAGATTCTTCTCATTTTCAAAAACAAAACTAAGAGCCAAGTTAAAATTACATTAAGTGTTCCCTGGTATGATTTAATCACAATCACTTAAGGGAGAGAAGGATAGTGTACCACTCTACTAAAGTGATACCGTTCCAGCTATAAAAATGCTTGAGTTCTCACAAATGTGAAGGTAACATCACAGTGAAAGATGATAACTTAGCCAAGGTTTCACTGCAAAATAATAACTTTTGTGAGTAACACATTGACTCAGCCTACTCACGCATGAAATAATTTAAGACTTAAATTCTAGACATCTGAGACTGGCTGAGGCAGATGCTCAGCACTGTGGCCCTGTCATAGAAGGCCACCAAATTCGTCAGGCACGATTTTCCCTTGGTAAAGCCATGTTGGTTGTCACCAATCACCTGCTTGTTTTCCATGTGCCTTAGCATAGATTCCAGGAGCATTTGCTCCATGATCTTACCAGGCACAGAGGTGAGACTGACTGGCCTGCTCATATTGAACTCAAGTGAAGGAATTGAAACTCTGAAAGTCAAAATTAGTAAACTGCCAGAGGAAAAGTTCTACTGAGGCATACCTGGCTTCTGTCTTGCTCTCAGTTCTTTGATGCTGCTTGCTTGCACTCTGAGATTACTGGTTTCACTGAACCTGGCTGATTGACCAATCTTTTGTTTGCATAGAGGATGTTGGGTTTCCATAGTGCCAGATTTATATTTACCTTCACAAAATGAAATCAAAATATGATATATATTTTAAATTAGAATGTTCAAAATAGTCTGATTATACTCACTCTACTTGTTTTATAAACCTGCTCTTACCGTATTTGTGACACACCTCCTACAGTGCCTTTCTATAGATAAAAGATGAATGAGTAGCTAATGTCAACAAGGACTATATAGCAGGGGTTTTGTGACACTAGTACTTCGTCTGTGTGACCGGAAACCCTAATCAACTAATCCAGGCTGAAAGTGGATGGAATCAACAGGCTTGTAATTTTATTTAAACACGGATTTGCTCCTAAGAGACTATCTTTTCCTATAAACATTTGGAGTGAAATATTAATGGTATTTTTAGTATTATCACAGCCTTTTCCATGGCTACAGAAAGAAACAGTGAACAGTCAATCAGGAGAATAAAGCTTTGAGGAGAAAAAGCTGTCTTTTACTGATATTCTATGGTTTTTAAATTATTTTCCTTAATTACTCCTTTTAATTATTACTACACTTTGCTTTGGTTTTTAGAAATCCCCCTTTAAAATTTGACTGTGCCCTTGATACAAAAAACCAGTAAGGGGAAAAAAAAAAAAACATTTAATTTGAAACCTGAGAAAATGCATTCTGTGTTAGAGTTTAGCATCTCACTTCATTTTTTGGCAAGAACAGAGAATTCTCAGGGAGAATCTACCAGATGCATGCGAACAAGGAGAGATTAGCCCAGGACATACATTACAATAAGGTTTCACATTAATAACACCTCATTATTTTTTACCAAAGGTATCACAGAACAGCTACCTCTATGATCTGCAATATTCTAAATTATTAAAACCCAACAACAAGTACTATAGTAAATGAACCAAGTTCACATCATCATCCATTATTCTTTGGTTTTAATCACATAGGTGAAACTCATTACCCTGTGAAGGGAAACACAAAGCTTCCTTCAGTGGCATACAATTGAAATGGAACTTAACCTGTATGTTAGTCATGGTTTCTTTGGGCCATCACCCTCCATCCAAGTGAACTTGAAATAATTTGCTAATTTATGGTATTCAGTCATCGGGGGGGGGGAGGAGGAGGGCCAGCACAGATCATCCCACTCAGTTCTAGTGCAAAAAACCCTAAATTCTTGCCCTAAAAGCTGTAGAGGGTGTGCTTTAGACTGAAAAGAAACCCCTTTAACGAAATACGGATTCTGGTTTTCTGCTTTGTTTTTAAACCTCATTCCCTGTGTTAATTATTAATTAGCACTTAAAAGTAGAAGAGAGCAGTACTAAGTGGTTACAGCTATATTTAGATCACAGCTGCCAGTAACCAAATTAGAAGTGGGGGTCTGGTTTAATATTTTTATAGGATAAAATGCTGCACTCAGAGGTTAAAAAAAGTAAAAAAAAAAAATAGTTCCCATACTGAAATATTAAAGGAGAAAACTGGTACAGTGACTGTCTACAGAAAATAGGCAAAGGAATCCCTCTTCACCTCTGGGAGAGAGATGATGGGAAGAATGGGGAGTCTTCAACCCTCTTATGGAAAAAGGGGAAAATAGAGGAAAAAAAAAAAAGCTTCCCATTGCTCTTGGGAAGAGAAAAGCAGCGTCATCACAAGTAAGAATAGCAATGGGATTCCCCTCTTGCACAGAGAGAAGACAGAAGGGGAAGGGAATTCCCTCTCTCCATTGGGAAAGAACAGAAGGGAAGGGAATTCCCTTTGTTGCATTTATACTTTGAGCTCTAATTAATCTTGAAGGTTTTGCGCTTCTGTTAACATCAAAGCAATTCTGTACATCAGGCAAAACCTGCTTTCCTTAAGCTGTGGGAAGTCAGTCTCGAAATTCTGATGGAATTTAGGGATTTATATCATTATTGTCATGTGGGCAGATGCATTCTATAAGTTTTAAATGCAGTCTACAAGGGGTCTTGGTTACTTTAGCCTCTGGCTTGGAGAGATTTCTATTACAGCTTAAGATTTGTTTTTCTATGATTTAAGTGTCACTTCAGCTAAAGGGCAAGCAGCAGAGGTGCCAGTAGAGCAGCAAAAAGCGCCAGGAGTAACATATGGGACTGAAATTCCTTATAAAGTAAGGATCATATGAACCCAGTTGCCTGCAGGGGGAAAGTCGCATAAACAAATATTTAACAAGGAAAAACAGTGAGGTCTTTGCCGTAATCATACAAAGATCCAAAAATAGATAATGAAGACATATAAAGCATACAATTTCCCTGGCGTGCTGCAGCCCATGCGCACATGCTTGAAATAGCATCTTGGGTTATGCCTCTGTTGTGAAGATGTTTTGAGTTTTGCAGTTCTAGTGTAGGATGAAGAGGGGGCAGTGCTGGGTACTCTGACCTCCTAGAAATCCACTTGACTTCTCCACTGCTAAACAAGGTTAGTTCTGACTAATTTTCTGAATGATCTGACGACTGGAAAAAGTGGCAACAGATCAGATACAGTTGTGATCATGTCACAAGGGGAAGGTTACATTGTTCAAAGACTCTTTTATACATATTTCATTGGTTAAAAGGTTGAATTTCTTATCCTGAAGGAACATCGGGACTCTGTTATTTCTCTCGCCTTTATCTCCTTACTTTATGTGCTAAGGTAATGCTAATTAATGCCTGGATGGAAAAATCAGCTACTGTATCACCACAGAGAACAAAGAAACCTTGCATTGGCAATTTCTCATTTTTCTGCCCAATGTTGACCTTTAGTGATTGTGGCATACACGCACTTATTGATTTGGGACTTGATACAGTTAGCTGGGGTCTCAACCAATTTCATGCGTACATAATTTGCAGTACAATTCCCAGAAGATACAGGTGCTATTTCCACCTGCAGTGAATGATATCTTAAATAACACTTAGCATAGGCAGAGCACAGTTTGTTTTACTCAGCTGGCTGTAACTAGGTTGTTGTCCTAGCAATCCTTAAAAAAGGACAGTGGTGGATGAAGACCAGATGTTTGCTTGAAAAAAACAAACTTCTAGTGTACCTAGATGTGAGTAGTGTCTGTATTTTGACCTATTTTAATTTGTATCGCCTGTGTTTGAAGCAGTGTGGGGAAACCACCTGCTCATGCTGCCTTTCTTCAAAGTGCAGACTTCAGATATGAATGCCAAATATATCATCCTTTGATAATCTGTCAAAACACCTTTTTTTTTTTTTCCTGATTCTGCCTGCAGAGCAACCTCTGACTGAAAAGCTGTTCCCAGGGTAAATAAGGAAATGCATGAAAAAAATTTGGGAGAGGTACCAAGACTGATTTTATCTTTTGTGTCACTGTTTTGAGGCACTGAAGTTGTAGAGAAGAGGATACTTCAAAACAAAATTGTAACATTCTTTCTCTCCCCTTGACATATCCCAGAAACAGATTTTTTTTAACTTGAAAATTTGCTGGTTTTATACCTGATCCTAGTTCCAGAGTGTGACAGATATTTGAGAACAAACAAGATCACTAAAAGAACTCCCTTGTTTTGTACTTTATCAAACATAAACTGGAATACATAAAAGAAGAAAGAGCTTTCTAGAGTTTCATTAAACATTTATAAGTGCTGCAGTAATTCTCTGAATTAAATTTATTTTTATGCATGGAAGTATACTTCACTGCAGTAGTTGTAAAAAAACTAGTGGCTCATTGAAAAGATCATGTCTTACATATTTTAAATAAAACTCCTACTCTTATATTTTCTACTTGGCTTAAAAATCAAATGTACTGAAAGCTGAGCTAAAACAGGGAAACTGCTGACACTTAATGCAGGTTCAGGGAAGAATAGATGGGAGAGAGAAAGAGAAAACAAATAACCTCTGTGACCAAAAATAACATCCACTAATGCTGAACTTGAGTATAAGTATTCAAAATATTTGTAAATGTCTCCCAAATGACCCTTGCTAGGTTGTTTAACCATAAATATGATCAGTCAAGAATTTAAGTTTTTCAGTTTAGGGAAGATAATATTGAGACCATGGAAGGCAAATCTATGATCCTGCTAAGGGAAAATGGGTGATATACCAAAAGGAACAGTAATGTGGGGGCAGCAAACATATAGGAGAAGTTGTAGGATTAGCAGCACAGCTTCAAAGTGCAATGTATGTATCATAGGCAGGAAAGTAATGACAAGCAGTGAACCATAGGAACAGCTCTTCTACCACTTCGTTTATGAAAAGTCACTTGCTGTGAAACCATTGGGATCTGAAAGGTGAAGTTTGCTACACATAGATACTGAAAAGCTGTTTGCAAGGAAACAGTATGGCACGACAGCCTGGAACCAATCTTCTCACGCCCACCCTGAAGTGCTATTTACAAGCAATTCACTCCCTGCAATATGGTTATTTGAATGTAACAGAGGACATGGGAAATGTGTATTTTGCTAGAGAAAAGTGACATTGCCAGGTTGCATTAAAAATCTGTTAATAGTATGTCTAAACAGAAATAAAAGGTCAGCTCCTCCGGTTGACTAGCTCAGAACGGCCTTCTGATTTAAATGAAGATAGTTAAGTTAAACTCTGGGAGGGATCCAGCCTGCTGGCCTTACATTGTTCTAATAAGTAAGTAGTAATCACCAGTGCTGGGGGAGCTCAAATCTTTCATTAACACTGTGGTATCTGAGTTTACTATAACATATGCAAAGTTTTTGGGAGGTTGGACTATGATACAAGAGTGCTCACGATGCTCAGGATGATGAAGGTACATGGGCTGAGTTCATCAGTGTCAAGCTATATGTCACCTCAAAGGTAAACTATCTCGTGTACCAATACACAGATGAGAAGGAAAGCACTGTATATATATAATATGTGATCATCAAAATTCAGCTGTTACTAAGAAAATGCATTTGGTTAACTTACTGTCCGCTAAGTAAAAGCTTTTGGAAATAAAGTTAGATTTTGCATTTCTGAGTCTCATTGTGCTTAGATTGCCACAAATTTGTCATTTATTTCCCAAGGTCTCTGTCTTGGGCTTATTATCATTTACACTGGTGTTGAAAGAGAAAATAGTCATGCCTGTTTATCAAAAATGCTCTCCGTAGCTCTAGCAAAGACCATGGGCTGCTATGCCAGTTGTTTAATGTCAAACTATTTTCCCATATTTAGTGACTTATTAGAAGTCTGTAATTAAGAGAAGAGAGAGGAGAAAAAGAGAATCAGTCAATGAAAGCACATGAATGTAGGAAAATATCTTGACTTCACATTTGCTAAAAAGATAAGTTTTATATATATGCAAACCTACTGCTGGATAACCAGGGAATATCATTAACACTTGGGTAAGGGAGAAGAATACTTTTGCCAGTTTTTTCCAGCCAGTTAAGAGGTTTTGCCAGTTTTTTCCAGCTAGTTAAGAGGACTCATGCCAGAATAATATTCAAAAATCAGCAGAGATTTTTGGACGGCGGGAGATATCAAGCAATGTTTAGTAGAGGATGTGCTACAGTTACCCCTCTTAATGCTTCTGGGTGCTTTTACAAAGAGTTTGTCCTGGGGCCCTTTCCATGAGTTCAAATGCACTAAAAGCTGTCAGACTTCTCCCTCCAATTCTGTATATGTAGCCTCACCACAGCACAGTGGGCTGATGAGCCAAATAATGCACAAGTGTATCACAGTCCTAAAGTTCTTGCTTTGTTCTTTGACTTTATGAGCAAGCCTCCCAAAATATAAGGAAAATACAAATGTACCTTCTTTCTAATTTCTTGTTAACTGATCCTTGTGCTTGGCTGTGCCCAACCACACGCTGAAACAAAAGTTAGAAAAACTTTCCTATTGTATGGATGTGTTCCTTGGCATAAACATAAAAATTGTTGGCTTGGAAGAATTATCCATATGCCTCTTAAATATCCAGGCACAAAAATACTGGCAACATTGCCATATTATGAAACATACAATTAGGTAGTAATCATTTTATGTGACATGGAAATGGTAATACTCTTGCTATTACAGAATATTTGGTGTCTGTGCTTGATGTTGCATAATGTGGAAGGGAAAATATAAGAGATCAGAGATACAGCCAAGGCTATGGTATGTGAGCATAATGTTTCAGTGTCTAGACCTCAAACAGAGAATGAAAATGAGCTGGTGTGTATAGGTTGGCAAACAAGGAAAACAAAGTTAAAGCAAGGTCTCACATATAAGTTAGCCAAATAAGGACATTTTTAACTCAGGAAACACTGCTTGAGAGTTAGAGGAATGAAATTTTTCTTTTTTAAATCTATATTTAAAGAATTTTCTCCTTATTCCCCAACTCAAATTTTTCCAGTCCCTTCCAAATGGATTAGTGAAGACTGCCAGGGAGAAACAGAAGTTGCCATTAAAGTCTAACGGGAAAGGTTTATCCCCTTTATTCAGTCCTCTTTGAGCAGGTTCATGGTAATTAATAAAAAATAATTAAAAAAAGTTCTAGAGGGACAGGTTTTGATAGAAATTTTGGTACTGCAGTGCAGGGCAAATTTTTAGCGAATGGTACATTTCATAGTTACAGAAATGTCTTTCAAATGTACCTGGGAATGCTTTTAAAAAATCAGCACCAGTGAATCTAAATAAAAACATATCCAACAGTAAATTACAGTTTAGAAAGTATAAATGCCCCAAACAATGAATCTGTTGATGCTAAAAGGAAAAATCCATAGATTTCAATAGGTTTTTAGCCAAAGACTTAAGAAAAAAACATTCATTCTATTCCCTTCTTACTAATGCTGTTGCTAATGATGGTGGCACAGATGAGAAGTTATGTGGCAACACCTTTATGAGATGAAACGCAAACACACGTCAGGGAATCCTCCAAACATAACTGTTATGATAAATCACTAATTCAGTAACATTAAATTTCTAGCTTGCTACTTTTCTAGGCATGATGTTTCATCTCAAGTTAGTCTGCTTACTTGTTTTGGGTTTTTGGTGGTGGTGTTTATTTGCTTTTACAGATATCTGTCATTTTAGCTAAAATCTAGAAAAAAAAACCTGAATGTTGTAAGTAAAATCTGGATGGGGATGATCTGGCACTCCAGGCAGTAATGAGAACCAAAAAGTGACTAAGCAAAATACTGTTCTTTTCATCTTGTGTTCACCTTGTTGTTCATGGATGAGTGCTTCTACCCCATTCCACCATGTCATGACAATTCACTATCAGCTGTCTTATCCCATCCCATGTGTCAATAATGGGAACTGCTATCAGGCCTGTCTGGGACTTCAGTTGTGCTCAATTTGCTTTGCTGCATTTTATTTTACTAGTGGATTTCTCTGCTAAATTTGTCAGTTGCTCTAAATGTAGAAGATCCACAGATATTGTGTATCTGGAAGGCTTTTATTGCGATTGTGCTTGCTAGCCAGTAATCCATGCGGTCTCTGTAGCAGACCCTCACTAGTGCCCCCCTATGTGTTTGGTTTTATTTTTTCAGATAGACTCAATTTCATAGCTGAGCTTCCTCATTCTATTACTTTAGTTTTGGCACTTAAAGTGATGTAAAGTAGAACAGAACACAAATTAAAAAAATAAAATCGCAAGTCAAAACTTAGTGGAAAATTCTGCTGTGTTCTGCATGCACATTCCCATTAATGTCAAGGAGACTGCACAAGCAGAAGACAGTTCAGAAGAGGCTTTGACCCATAACTGCTGCTATTGTGCAAGGGGATTTACAACTCTTTTAGCTACGTGGTGTAAGAGCACATGACACTTGCTTCAGTGGGAGATATCTGGTTCATTAAACTGAACAATTAGCCTCAAGAAAATCTATACATTGGATTAGTTAAATCGTCTTTTGTAGATACAGAAGTGCTCATTAATTAGTAGCAGGAATAATTTGTGCTTTACTGCAATATCAATCAGGATTAAATGTCTTATATAATTTATTCATTAGGCAATACAGTTATGCTGCAGTTAAAAAAAAAGTAATTTTTCTGTAACCGAGCAACATAAATAAAGGAAAACACAGCTATGCTTATTGTAACAGCACAAGAAACTATCACAGATGATACAACTAGGAACCTATACCATTAGAAGAGAAGGCGTGATATGATTTTCTGGCCACAATTTCCTTGAATTGAAGCTGTCTTGAATATTTGAATAGCTCTATAAACATGTTTATTTTCTGTCATATTTTTAGATGCTTAAAGATTACTACAGCAATTTCTTTTCATTGCCTCCCAGATCCTTCACTGCAAAGTAAACCAGAATTCTTTTAAAAATCAGAATGCAGGGAAGGTATTCCAGCAGTGCACTACCGTAAACAATAACTAATCTAGTTTAAAATTAACTGGCAACATTTGCCATGGAAAGAAGCTTAGATATTGTAAGAGTTCAGTTATATTTTGATCAGTGACATTTCACCTCACTATTAAGCAAAAGAAAATATAGCAATTCGAAACCAAAGCATCTCCTTTATTTTTCTAATCCTGAAGTCAAAAGCACAGAAGAAATGTGTCAGTCTCAGCTGTGGCAAGACCTCTCCTGACCCATTTCTCTGACTTTTAAATACCAATCACAGTTAACTGTACTTGTGTGCAGTTTTTATCTCAAGTTCTAATTCCAATTAAACTGATGCACACATCTGGAACAATTTTAGTGAAGTGGAGTTACTGCAAAGGTACATTCAAATCCGAGAAATGGTGACTGAACAGGCCCACATGGATACCTTTAGTTTTGGGGCTAGATTGTAGAAGACTATTTTAAAACACATTCCATCATTTGCAATAAAATAATTAGAGCTTTTCAGGCTTTGATTGGAACTGATAGAAAGTGCTCTTGAGCTCTTGCTTAAAAGCTTGAAAGATGGTAAGAGTTTTATTCTGAGTTTATCCTGTCATAGTGAAAGGTCTCTTGCCTAAGTGACTTGAATTTGTGTTGAATGAGACTATTCATTTAATCAGCCTAGCAATTAGACTCCAGTTGCGTGTGTTTCTTCACCTAACAAAGTCTGTTATGAAACAGTTTTTTCCAGGAAATTTGAAAGAAGAATTGTGAAGAGATTTGTTCAGGACAAGTAATTTCAGTCACAGTTGTAGTTAATGAGTAAGGAGGCAAACTGCTACATGGAAGTAGTTTTGCTGTTATTCCTCTGATCTTCCTGACTGCCTGCTGGCACAACATTCCGAACACTTTGCCTTTACAATCCTCATATCTAAAGACCTATTTAAAAAGTATTAGTCAGGATTAGCAAGAAAGACACTTAAGTCAGGAGTTTAACTACATGAATTTGTGCATGTATACAAAAGTGTTATCCCTACAGATTTCTCCAGCATTGCTTTAATCTTTTATCAGGGTTATACCAGGGACTGCTCTACTCTCAGGGCTTCCAGAAACCTGGTATCCAGCTGTACAAACTGTTTCCACCTCCCCTTTTTGGCCAGCACTTTCTACATGCACAGTACAAGGTGCTTATACAGAATCGGGCCAACTGTCTTGTCCTAAAGGTTCCTGTCAATTATAGCAGCATTACAAATGGCTTGTGAATTTCATCTTCTGCCAAATACATTGGAGGGGGGGCTGCTGCATTAATTTTTGTTGCACCGGGACCTTTAAAAACAGAAAGACTACGAAGCTGCCTGTTTTGGTATTATAATATATATATATATATAATTGCAAACAGTGATTATATAGATAACTTAAGCCAAAGGTATATCTAACATTCAATGTAACAAGCTTTTAAATTAAATTGATAAATTTATTATTTTAAAAAAATTGTAAATTTGCAGCAAAAGCAAACCAGAAACTATTAATATATCAAGGAGTTTTGGCTGTGGCTTTCACATCTGGGGCAGCCTTCAAAAACGAGAGATGATGAGTTGCCAGTGCCAGCTGTCATGAGAAATGGCACACTAAGCTGGTATTGGTTTGTGCTGCTTCTTTATCAGCTATTCTGGGCCCTGTATGTTCTGAGACCATGGTCAAAAAAGCCACTACATATCTGCAGCCTTTGTAAAAATTGCCTTCCTCAGATTTCTCTTATTTTCATTTGGATGCTGGGATGCATAGCCAAATTATACCTCTAGATTTAAGTAGCTGTTAGCAACCATAACAGCATCTGTAGAATTCAAAATAGTCACCTTTACTACATCTTTACAGTTATTAGCCACATGCTACAATTGAAGTCCTGGGGTAACACGTTAGTTATGCTATCCACACAAATGTTTAGCTCTTGAATGAGGACTGCTACATTTTAAAAGCAGCATTAAATTGAACATTAGTAATACAATTTCAATAACATGATTAGTAACCCTTAAGCTTAATGCATCCAGTCCTATTTCTGCAATAGGCTGGGAGAAATTGCCTGTGTTACATTGATGTAAAAACAGGACAAACGAGATTCCAGTCCACTGTAATTTAGTATCTATTTATATTGTGGCAGCAATACTACAAATATTTCTAAGAGGAATAAAAATACTTAATGCAGTATATCTTAGTCTTTGAATTGACTTTCTGTACTATTTCGCCCTTGATTGTTTGTATAACATTTTGATTATTTGTGCTATAACAGTATGTATTTTGCTGCATAATTCAAAGCACAGTGAATGCCTTTATGGTTGAGTTCATACTAAGTTTCTAAGCTGGCCAGGAAGCCACAAGTTCAAGTCTCACACAAAGACTTGGACAGAAACCCAGAAGTGATACCGCAATGCAGTATTAGGGATAAGACTGCATTTGATGTTCATTCTTTAGGATAAAATGTTAAGCTTGTGTTTGCTTCATTAACCTTGAGTAGTGGTTTTGTGGAACTGGTTCAAAAGGATGCTTTTTAAAAAGAACATATAATAACCCTATTCCCTGGTCAGCTGTCACTTCTCCTCCTACTCAATATTTAAAAATTCTCTTACAAGCTGTTAGTGAGCACACAGTAGTTGTTCTTTTACACATCTGATAGGTATGTCACTATTTTGGGAAGTACGTGGAGATGAGTATGAATGTATCGGGTCACAGTCTAGTTTTGCACTTCTAACACTCTCTTTGTGCTGTGGAGTTTTTAAGAAAAACTGTGTACTGAAGTGGCTGTTAAGAGTTCTGGTGATCTGGGGCACTGCGGTAAAATCCCTGCCATCTTTTAAATGGGTACAACACGGAACACTGTGCCAATAAATAGGGAAGCTTGTGTTACCATCCACCAACTCTTTGCATAAAGCTACAAAGGATAAAGATTCTTCAGTTTTCCATCTACTCATTTTACACGAGTGGAAGACTGGAAAAGCAATTAACATGTATATAGATACCTAGATAGATTTCGCCCTGATCGCTGAAGTATCTGAATGCTTCATACAGACCTCGTTTCTTAATCTCCCGTCTGTTCAACTTCAACTACCTGCTTATTTGCCGAAGCACAAGATGAGATATTTTTATTCAGCGAAATAATTTTGAGCATAATGGGCTACTTAGTTTCTAAGGAATTTTATGTTTGGAACTACAGTTTACCTCTTTTTAGTTGTTAGTGAAAAATTGTGCCTGAAATTTTGTAATAAGGATATGCCCTAACATTGGTTATTTTATTTTTTCCAAAAATTGACCATTCCTTTAAGGTCTGATGAAAAGCTTCTTCATAGGAACCCATGCTCAGTCTTTGGTTTCCGTACATGATCTCGAAACAAGTAGCACAGCTGATCATGTCTTAGCTGTTGGTCTTACCATATTTGGTGTCTGCTGTGCATATTTGGTAAAAGCTGTGCAAGGACCAATTCATGTCTTCAGTATTAAAAGGTCGAGAGATTTGGCCTGAGCTTCTGCTTACCTGATAGACTAATTTATACTGCTCCTGGGAGCATACAGTTAAGGGCAGTGGCAGAAAAAGTGTGTTAAGAAGTAAAAAATACTTTTACAATGGGAACTGTAATCCAGTTTTCCATGAAACTGTCAAATGTCTGACATTTGCCCTGTGTTAGCCTGCATGGCTGTATGGTTAAGAAAATCCTGGTGTTTCTGGCTGGGATTAAAGTGAAACACTACTAAACAAATGATAAGAATAAAAGACAGACTGGAGGGGAGAGCGTTAAACAGAGCAGAGTGAACTAGAAAAGGTAGTAAGAAATGGATCTCTTTTCTGCAGCACTAACAAAGCCTCTAAAAATAGTGAGTATCAGTACCTTCACTTAGATAAACAGAAATTTTAAAATACAACCTAGACATTGAGGAATTCTAAAAATAGACTGGTGTCTCTGGGGAAGCAAGGCAGACATTTAAGTTTTCTAAAATTTTATAAAAGTAAATATGGTTTTTAAAAATTAAACCATAGAATGAGTAAAACTGAAATTTTTATTTGGCCGTCCACTTTTATAAATACGCACATTAAATTAAAACACCATATGTTTTGAAGTTGTGGATGCCCCATCCCTGGAGGTGTTCAAGACCAGGCTGAATGAGGCTTTGAGCAACCTGGTTTAGTGGGAGGTGTCCCTGCCCATGGCAGGGGGGTTGGAACTTGATGATCTTTAAGGTCCCTTCCAACCCAAACCATTCTACGATTCTATGATTCTATGACTCTGTGCAATACAAAGGATACTACAGGATCCTACAGCAAGAACATCACAGACCTATTTTTTATATTGCAAGTAATTTTTTATTCCTTAAAAGATACATTAAAAGTAATATTACATTATGCATAATGAATCTGCAAATTTTCTCTCTCCTTTAGTTCTCGATCAACTATTATAATTACTGAATTTCAGAGAATCTCAGAGGTTAAACTTATTAGAAGGTCAAATGCTTTTTTTTTTAAATGAGAATTATATAATGGGATTAGTCACATTTAACTATTAAGAATTAATGAAATTAAAGTAATATTTTAATCACATATATGTCCATCTTTCTCCATTGTTTGATTGTTTTTTTCCCCCCTAGAAGATCAAACATTTTTAAGTAAAAACTGATCTTAAGTCACTTTCACCCCAGGTTTTTAATATTTTAGTCATATTAAGTTCTTGTGTTCTTGTGTTGGCACTTGAAGCCAAGCGTTTTGGTTGGGTAGATACAGCAGCCTTTCCTGTGTGCTGAAATGATGCTTGCTTTTTTCCAGCTTGTATTTTGGCTCCTGTGTTTTCTTCTGGCCTTTTTGCTGTCTTCAGAGAGATTTTTATATAGGGCTATACTTTGCTTCGGTGCTTTTGTAGCAGCTCAGTGGGAGAGGGTCTTCGCTTTATATCCAAGCAGTTGATCTCCTATTGATTTTATTGCATTTCCATTGCAGGGCATGTGCCTGCCTATAGCTCTCTTTGCAGAACCTGCCTTAGGTACCCTATGGGATTATGTACCTCAATTAGGTAATACTTGCATTTGAAGGAAGTTTGTAAATAATATATGGCTAATGAAGCTATACTGTAAACAAACAGGCAGAGATGAGTCCTCCAAATGGCAATAGTCGAAACTTTATTTTAACAAGTGGCTGGAAATAGTTTGTTTATGTTGGTGAATTTAAGAATAGCCATTTTTCACTTGGGAGCAATCCGAAGGAAGGGAGGTTCTCCAGTTTATATCAGATGGACTTCTTTATTACCTTGATCCATCAGAGGGATGACAGGAAAAGTTTTTAATACAAAGAAATAAAATGGTCTTCTATTGAAAGACCTTTCCCAACAAAACACTCGTGATGGGTATGGTGAGAAGGGTTAGAAGGTCTTTCAGATTTTTTCCAGGCTTATTCTCAGGTTGTGCAGACAGGAATAGTGAAGCAAGATTGCTTCTGCTCTTAGAAGCAGTGTGAGGCTCTGTCAGTCTTCTAGTTTCAGAGAACCTGAGGCTTAACACTAGGTCTGAGACTCTTGAAATCTCTGAGTTTTCTTGGACGCAGGTTGTTGCAAGTTTCTCTTTCCATTGCACACACTAGGACTCTAATTTTCTACATAGTAAGGTGAATGTTTAGGATTTTAGTGCCAGTTGCATTTTAACTCAGATACAGTCCTTCACATTCACATCTACATGTACAAACCTGTGCTAGGGATCTGGGTCACATTAGCACCTGTGTGCTGTGGATACAGCTGCACAGCCAGGGGCACCACTCAGAATAGTTCAGGCTAGTTCACAAAAACCAGCTGTGACATTTACAGCTGATTCCCAAACCAGCTGTTGTCACACTCTCCACCACACCTTGCTCTAGCCTCTCCTGGAAGTCCCTGTCCTGTACCAAAGATGATGAAGGGTGTCCTGCTTGTGATGAAGAAGTAGGAAAGAGAAGATCAAGACCTGTCCTCTGAATTGAACTGAGTTTTCAGGTATTGCTCACTATCCTGCCTTTCATTCTTGGCCCTAGAAATCCTTAGACCTTGTTTGGTGATTACATCTTGGGACTAGGAGAGGATGCTTGTCCACAGAGACCCTTCTGCACACCTCCCTGCAGAAGTGTTTGCTATTGTTATATGATCTTTTCATGCAGAAAGACATACCTCAGCATTCAACTTAAACTGTACAGACCAGACAATCTAGTGCAGTGTAGTTAACAAACTGAGTAAATAAGAACCCCGGCCCAAATTACAGAATTTCTGCACTGTATGTCATAAATCAGACCTTCAGAAATATCTAATTAAGTACCATCGAAAAGTCCTGGGTAATTTCTCTCCACTTATTTTAATCACTTTTTTCTAATTGATTAAAACAGATTAAATATAGTTAAACAAAAGCTCATCAAGAAAATCTAGCATTCAAATAATCTACATACAGTATCTTCTCACCACTGTTTTACATCTTATATCTTTATTCTGCCACAGAAGAAATTATTAACCTGACATTTTTCTATCCACTAAATAACCATACTTTTATCAAGGTTCAAGAGAAAGAAAACCAGTTTAAAACGCTTCTGAGAGGGAGTCTTGACTTTCAGTCCTCTGGCTAGTGTGTGCTTGTTTCAGCTAAGGTAGATGAAGGAAAGGGGTGTTAGCTCACCTTCCTACTCTTCTTGTAAGCCTAGATAAAAGACAAAAACAGCTCCAACCTGAATTATGGCATTTGCAAGAATCCCCATAGAATCACAGTGTTAACTTCACTGTAAGGTCTCTGTTCCTTGTTCACACTCTCCTCCCCGCTGGTGGATACATGCCATCCACGATTCCTTGTGTGGCCCTTTTGCGTGCTTTCTGCCTGCTCTGTGCTATTTTGTAAGCAGGTTATAAGCCCTGTATGTTTAGAACAATCATTGTAATGAAGATGCTCTTAGCTGGCACAAGCCCAAAACAATCCTGAAAGTTTAATTTTGAAGATGTTAGGCATTTGAATTTCCAAAATATCTCAGATCTAAATTTCTCATGGTGGAGTAAAAATGTCCCAGCCAGTCCTCCTGCTTTTGAATTCAGCTGTTTTAAATCTGGGTACAGAGAAATTCAGCATTTGCAGAAATGACTCAGTTGAAATACGACATGAAAAGTCAGTAGGGTGGAGCCTGAAAGGAAATATTTCTGTTGTTGCTATCCCACAGTTCTGCCAAGGACTGAAATATTTCATGCAGTCTCATACAGTCATTTATGCACAAGCTTTCTTATTGTGCTTATATATTTCTTACAGTGCTTATATTTGCCTTCTTTCCTTTTGGAATGGTCTGTAATATACAGCTGCTTCAGAAGATCCTCGCTCTCGAAATCTGAACAAGGCTCCAATTCAAGTGCTACATCAAGCTTTCTGTTTTAGTTTTGCACTTTAATTTAATACAGAGCCAACCCAATTTCATACGGTAATACTGACTATATCCTTGTTGGATAAAGAGTTAGGCATCCAATTTAATTATAATTATATAATTATAAGTAATTACAGCTGCCATAGTAAATATATCTGAAGTTATTTACTGTATTTCTCATAAACTATATTAAAGCTGAAAATCAACATTGGTACCAAAAACAATGAGTATTCACTGCTAGATATTGTCAGTTGCTCTGTAGAAGTAATTTGTAGAATAGTAGTGAATCTGTCATTTGTCCCTTCTGTGTTTTACCATACCTTTGTTATTTATTCTAGAGGTAACATGAAAAAGATGTGCAAATAAGCCTGAGTACCAGCAATGGAAAAGACATTAATATTACATTTATTTCTATATTATAATTTTTAGGTATTACTGGATGCAGGATATTATAACTGAGTTTTAAAATTGAAGAACGTAGATCCTCTCTAATATATGCAACAGTGAACTATTCAGCAAATCAGATTTATAACTTCCCTAAATTTGCAGCTCAGGCTAGAGTTTTAGAAAAGATCAGATCTCATTTGGGCACAGAATTATTTTCATACCCCATAAAAAACCAAAATCAAAATCCTCACAGAACAAAGAGCTAAGTATTCTAATTCTGTAAACTTCTCTTGAAAATCTGACCATGTATTTTAATGCCTGTCCTGAAGGTAAGGTGAACATCTCATAATTTGAAAAAAATTACAGAGTTAAAATTGTGGGCACCTTTTTAAAGAGAGACGGTATGATTCCTGCTAACTAGCAAACTACAGAATTGAGGAAACAGCTACTTGCCAGGTGTGCTCAGCTGATTCACGTTCAGCGTATAACTATACCAGCTGCTTTGCTTATGTTGAGTTGACAGAGAACTTAAACAGAAGAAAAAAGAAGTAATTCTATGTGTGCTTGAGAAGCCACATTTCCATTCCTCTCCCCACTGAAAAATGTAATAATACTAAAGGTGAAATGCGCTTTATGGATGGAGCTTACTAGGAACTTCTCTGTCAGGTTTTTGCATGCTTTTCTTCCACTTAAGCACACAAACTTCTCGATGACCCTAAGGCTGTAGCCCTGAGATCCTAAAATTTCTCAAAATGTAGTTGATTTGACCACTACTGATTGAAGGCTTATACACTTTGCACAACTGAAAGATTTCAGCTTGATTCAATCCTTTTAAATTTCTCCTTTGTGCACTGCTGTTGCATAAGAACACTGTCAGTTTGCTCGTCAGAAGAGGACTCCAACCTTTTTATTTTTTTCTGTTTATTTTTCTTCAGTAATTGTTTTCTTCTACAATATATAGATGGTATGTCCACAGCAGGCAATAATGAACCTTCTTTATAATTCTTTAATCCCTTTTGGAAAGTTTCCTTTGCAGATAGTATCTAAGAGATAGCATGTTAATTTTGATCCCTGATCTGGGTTCAGCATCACAGTTCTGGTATCTTCTTCCCATAAAACGTAAGACACTATCAATCTCCAACACAGGTATGCATGAAGACCTCTATACTGCCTAAAATATTGAAAGGAAAGCTGAATTTATCATTGCAGCTTTTGGAAAAGCAATTTGGGGTGATGCACAGTAGCTTTTAGCCAGACATTTTGCTTACCCTGTTTGCTGCACTTCAGGAACACCCATTAGGTAGGCTTAATGCAATTGTCAATCCTGTACTCAAAAAAGGTTTTATATTTAGCATTACCACTTTAAAATAATACACTTCTTTTTCCCAGACAGTAGACCTTGGCAGTTCCATGGTTGAACTCACTGCCCTGATCTCTAAAATTTCCTGTTATATTCCCTTTGATTATCTTGGGCTCCAGAGAGAAAATGGCAATTTCAAAGAATAATAAAAATGTCATAATCCTAGAGATTAGGGATGTAGTTAGTATGAAACTACTTCAATGTTAAAATACGTATAAGTTATTTTGCTCTCATAATTGCTTGAAAAATGTACATTATAATATATTGTGTATCTAAAGACGAATGACTCACATCATTAGAAGGGCAGTCTGTTCAACAAGGTCTCAAAAATATATACTTGTAAAGCCTTTATCAAATATCTAAATATCAAATATGTAACTATCAAATATTTTCAGGCTTTTCAGATCCACATAAAAACACACAAGCTTTTCGGTAATTCAAAAACCTTAGGAATGAAATTTATTTGGTTTGGGGGTTGGGTTTACATTTCTTTTGCTTTAGATAAAGACCATAAATTGCTGGAAGTAAACACCATTTCTGAAGTTATGTTAGTCATAAGGGTAAGTTGTTTTGTAATACCCGTCTGTAAAGATAACTTTATTCCTCTGCAAAGCACAGTATCAGAAACAAGGCTTAGAAAAGCCAGCCTTTCGGCTCTTGGTCACATTTTGACTTTACACAAGCCTTGCAGTGCCGAGTATCTTTAACCATTATCCTTGACAGAAACAAGTCAACATTTGCAATTGGCTATTATCGGGCAATCTGACAATGACAATCCAGTCCAAGAATGAGAAATGATTTGTATATTCTCATTCCTTTAAATTAAAAATAAGACACATGTCACAGTGCTATGCACACTAAATTGCAGAAATGAAGCACACACAAGTAGCTACCTTGAATGCTATGCTGTCAGTGTGAATCTCTCACTGAGTACTATAGAAGTAGGAGTGGCTTTGCATCTGAGTTGAAATAAAAAACAAATTAAAATAAAAGAGACCAAATCAGAAATCCCCACATACTGTATTGTAATGCATACACTAGATACGTTTTCTTCTACATCATCAAATTAATTGACTGTAGGGGCAACCAGCATTGGTAAGGTAACCTTGGGAACTGCTACTGTCCACTCCCAATGTCCACATGGGAAGAGAGTAAAAGTTTGGTTTAGACAGTCAATAATGCCTGTGTTAGGGATGAACCTTTTAACATCGCATTAGGATGATTAAAAATAAAATCTAGCATGAAAAAACAGATTTGCAAGTGTCAAATATGCAAGCAGTAGGGAGAAAAATTATTTTAATAATAAAATTAAAAATATCGTCAGTGCTGTTTTAGTCAGTGGAAGTATATTTAACAAAGCTTATCAACACCTTCAAAGAGCGGTTGAACTCATAATTAATAATATTCATTAAATATGCTTGAATTGTCACATTGTGGTTGTATAACAGCCTTTGTCTATATATAAAGAACTGAAAGAAAAACAGAATGGGTTACAGATCTCAATAGGGTGTCAGGCCACCCAACTGGGATGACTTAAACCAGTGAGATCATGTCTCAGTTATCTTCTTTAATATCCTCAGACAGAATCACATCCCTAAATGATGGGTATTTGAAGGGGCACTGCTTAAACCCTTGGGTCCGACATCCCTGCAGTACCACAAAAGCTGCAGGATTACTGATGCTCTGCTGCTGACAAATTGTGCTCCATGGGTTAGGGGCAAGCTCCAGCAGGGTGCTGAGTGCCACCAGTGCTGACAGATAGATGTGCTGAGCTCCCGTCAGGATGTAGTTAGCACACTCCAATATTGATTGTGGTCTTTGATGGGGCAGGGGAAGGTGGCTGCCACTGACCTAAAGGAAAAGGGCAGTATTAACCCTTGAAGGAAACACCAGACTTCTGTCTACCCTAGTCACTAACCTGGAAAAAGTGCATAGGATAAATCACTGTATTTATCATTTCTTGAAGAAAATATGAAATAAAAAGTGTCAAAAGAGAAATGGGGAAGAAAGTGCTGTCCATGGCCTATAGGAGCAAATGTTAGCAACAAACTTTTTCTTCTGAGACCACAGTGTTCTAGTGCAGTTATCTCAATACTGAAAGCCATTACCAGAATTCCACATGATGTGAAAAATGTTTCTCTCTTAGAAGATCTGTTTTCTGCACACCTTTAATGATGGGAATGAAGTGCTGAATAATGTATGCCAGGAATGCCCTAGTTGTTTGCCAGTGGCACTTGTATTTAGCTCCCACTATAAGACAATTGATTAGCTGCTTCTAAAACTTACAAGAAGACCTTCATCATGATTACCTATAGCATTAAGCTGTTCAGATGACTGTAATTCATGGCAAAATAAGCATTAGAATGTCTGTTTTCTTCTTAACTCAAACACATTTGTATAAAAAAATCTCCCAAAGAAAACCGGACAGATGCCTGAAGGGCCTGACAGATTGGCCTCCAATGCAGGAAAACACTGAGCATGTAATTCCTCGTAATAAAAAGGGTGGCAACTGGGAATTTATACAATGTAGAACGTTAGTAATGACATTTGGAAGAGATCTGGCAAACAATATCTACCATTGCAATTACAATCATCTCTAAATGTATAATGCAAACAGGATTTCCTAATGCATGTATAAGCGTACCAAAGTTGTATAAAATTTTGTGTATACAACTTGACATAATATTGAACATTCAAGTAAGAAGAATCTATAGCAGTAGCATAGAATGTCATTTACTCTAACAAAATATGTGGAAAGTACCTAGATAAGGGCTACTGTATTAAGAAAAAAAAAAAGAAAAGAAAAAATATGGTAACTAACTCATTAGTTCTTCAAACTTTTCAGAGGGTATAGCTCAAACACTGTCCCTCAAGCACAACAGCAGTCCATCCTAATGCTCAGAAAAATGAGTAGATGTATCAGCATACCAGCTGTATTAGCAGGGAACAGGGAACTCATGACTGAGCTCCAGTGGGGAAAAAAAAAAAAAGACACATAAAGGAGGTAGGAGCAAGGGCAAGCTACAAAGAAGGAATACAGAAACACTGCCCAGGCATGCTGGGATTGTCTTAGGAAAGTAAAAGCTGAGCTAGACTTGAAACTCTAGGGATATCAAGGGCAACAAGAAGAGCTGCTGTTGCTAGATATGTTAGCAGTAAAAGAATAAACAAGTATTACACGAGCCTGCTGCTGAGTGGGGAGGGTGATTTACTGACAGTGGATGCAGATAAAGCTGAAGTACATTCACTGTCTTAGTCTGGGAGACATTTGAATCTTGAGACAAGGTTCAAGGCAGTGGACGAGTATTGAGTCAGGGATCTCTTGAGAAATTTGATAAAGCATACTGGGTTGTATTATCAGGAGCCTAGTCAGTAGATTGAAGAAAGTGATACTTCCCCTTTCTTCAGTACTCATTAGGTCGCATCTGGAATAGTGCACCCAGCTTTGGACCCCTAGTAAAAGAGAGATGTTGATAAACTTGAGTGAAGCCAGCAGAGGCCACCAAGATGGATAGGGACTTAGCACACATGTCCTGTGAGGAAAGGTTGAGGAAGCCGGCCTTGGCCAGGAGCCTAGAGAAGAGACAGCTTTGAGGGATATAATGACAATCTTTCAGTAGCTATGTGAAAATTACCTGGAGATGGAGGCAGTTTCTTTACTGAGGCGCCTGGCAGGAGAATGATAGACAGTGCTTTAAATTAAAATCAGGGAGGTCCTGACGTGGTATAATGTGAAACCAGTTTCAATATGAGGGTAACTGAGCACTGGAATATATTGCCCAGAGAGGCTCTGTGGTCTCTATCCTGGCACCCAGCTGGACTAAGCCCTAAGCATCCTAGTCTGAATTCTGTGTTGCTGCTACTTTCAGCATGAGACCAGAGTGGACAACCTCCTGAGTCTCCTCCTGACCTAAATTCTTCCTGATTCTATGAAAATATGACGGATATGAAAGACTGACCTAACAAAAGGACTTCTTTGCTATACTGGAATGGTAAAATGTTATCTATTAGTTAGAATATGTGCCATGCTAACAGAACGCTTTCAGAAAGCAAACACGGCTGAGCGACTGCTATTTAAAGATTCCTATGTGAAACAAAGCATTACTTGTTATGCAGATTGTGCCAGTTTCTAAAAAACAAGATACAAACAAAGGGTGAAATCCAAGAGAGTTACAATCTAAACTATGTTATGAGAATATCCCTGGTTAATATACCAAGTTCAGAGATGAGCTAGTTGAATCTGAAGAGATGTGCTATATCCCACAGAAATGTCCATTTTCCCATTGGTACAGACTCCATTATAAACACCTAAAAAGCTGAATCAAGCTAGAGTTTGATGAAATTCCAGTTGTCTGAATGTTTGGAGAGTGGAAGTTTTTTGGTTTGGGGAGGAAATAAAGCCTTGTTCATTTTATGATACATGTAGCACCAATTAAAGACAGATATAGTCTCAGATATATGCTCAGACAAGATATAGTTTTGCTTTCTTTTTTAATATTGATGAGCTTTAAGAACAATTCATAGGCTGCATATGACTGATTCATGGTTCTCCTGAATAAGTGCTACAACTACCACATCAAAGTCCAATGTGAGACTTATAAATGGTAAGATTTATTCTGTTTGGAAAAAGTGTGAGGTTAGCAGACACTGAACTTTCTTAACCACACTGCCTATATTTTTTTCTTTTTCATTTATTTGTCAGTTCTATTTTCTGTATCAAATTTGCAAAGCCTGAAGGCTGAACTTGACACAGGGCTTGCATGGGAAAAAGATGGACAGGACTTGCTTCCACCTTTGTGTTCTTCTCTACCCTGTGGGAAGAGAAGGAAACAGTTTGTCCCCTTTTGCTGTTCAGAATAACCCCAGCGGTCTCTAACCCCACTCCAGCACTTCAGGACTATTACAGTGTAGATCCTCTCTAAGAGATGTTCCTCTATAAATTATTCTTTATTATAGACAGGACAGAGACATGTACACAACTGCACCGTCCCGAGGAGTTTCTTCTCAGACCTGGCCTGTGGTCTGAGAAACTCATTTAAGAATAATTCCTATTCAGTGCAACTCCTATTAAAGACTTACAGAACTATTCCCTGTTGAATATAATTTCATGTTCTCACTCTGTTATCCATTTCTTGGACTTGATCATATTGGGGTTAGGGGTTTTTGTGGCATTTATTTATATATACACAATGCTCTTGTCTGTACTGGGAAATGTTACAATGCAACATGCATGTTACAATGTGTACTCTCTTAGAAAAGAGAGGATAGTGCAAAAACACAGTAGAGAATAATCATTTGGAACTGTGCAAGAATAATCTGTCTTTCAACGTAGGAGACTCACTGCATGAGTTAATCAGCTCATTACGAGTCACTTTAATTTGTGGTTCAGTTTAGACTTCCTGTGAGTGAATATATGTAATAAGAATAATGTAATGCTTTCTTAGTAAAACTGTTGTGGACTATAGAATATCAGTTTGTATTCTATGAGTCTATGATGAGGTAGGAGGTAATTTTGGCAGCTCCTCAAAGTGGTTTTTAAACCTCTTGAGGGGAAGAAATACCCTTTTATAACGTATATTTATATATGACACAATTAATATAATGGAAAATCTAGTCCTTAATTCGCTTTTACATGTAAAAGTTCAGGTCAGTCATTTCCCTTGGAGTAACTGAACCTCAGTGTGATCTTCATAACTATGACACTTCAGTTACGTCTCATCTGTATGCACAAATAAAGGCTGGGTGGAGAATGGATTGAGAGCAGCCCTGAGGACAAGGACTTGGGGGTGTTGGTGGATAAGAAGCTGAACATGACCCAACAATGTGCACTTGCAGCCCAGAAAGCCAACCATGTCCTGGGCTGCATCAAAAGATGCGTGACCAGCAGGTCGAGGGAGGTGATTCTCCCCCTCTACTCCACTATCATGAGACCCCGCCTGGAGTACTGTGTTCAGCTCTGGGGCCTCCGACATAAGAATGACATGGACCTGTTGGAGTGAGTCCAGAGGAGGGCCACAAAGACAATCAGAGGGCTGGAACACCTCCCATATGAGGTTGGAGTTGTTCAGCCTGGAGAAGAGAAGGCTCCAGGGAGACCTTAGAGCAGCCTACCAGTATCTGAAGGGGGCCTACAGGAGAGATGGGGAGACACTCTTGATCAGGGAGTGCAGTGATAGGGTGAGGGGTAATGAGGTAAGCTTTTGAAAAAGGGTAGATTTAGATTAGATATTAGGAAGAATTTTTTTTACTGTGAGGATGGTGAGACACTGGAACAGGTTGCCCAGAGAAGCTGTGGATGCCCCACCCCTGGAGGTGTTCAAGGCCAGGATGGATGAGGCTTTGAGCAACCGGACCTAGTGGAGGGTGTTCCTGCCAATGGCAGGAGGGTTGGAACTTGATGATCTTTAAGGTTCCTTCCAACCCAAACCATTCTATGATTCTAGGATATTTTAGTGCCTGTGGCCCCTATGGGGAAAAAAAATTTGGATAATCTACTTTCCAGGTAACAATCAAGGTTAAACATGTAGAATTCTTTCTCCATCATTTCAAAAACAGTTGATGTATTTTCTTAAATTCCTCCAAAAGTGGAAATAAAGCACTTTATTCAGAACTTTATTTACAGGAAAATAACCCCAAGGTGAAAGGAAAAGGGATTAAGACCAAAATATTACTTAAAAGAGAAAATATTCACTCAGTTGCCATGAAGCAGGGACAAATCCTCTTGCACATTCAAATGTGAGAGAAATCATGCTTGAAATACAAGCAGCCACACAGAATGTGTTTATCTGGGTAATAATTATGTTTTGCATATGTTGAGTCCTGCAGAGACAGTGACGCTACTGGCAATTCTGCTTCTGCAGGATCTGAGTTTTTTATAAATGAGGGCAAAAGACAATCTGAAATGAATGTAAGTAGACCTAGGTCTATTGAAAAGCTCCCTCAGCTGTAATAGTCTTGGTTTGTATAGTTGTTTTTATAAAATAGAATTGCATACCTGTCAGCTTGGAAGAAGAGTTGTCTGTGGACCAGACTCTTTTCCCGTCTTTAACAAACAGTAACCAGAGAAGGAGAATGCCACTTGCACCTAGTGCCTGATCTACAAACATCACACATATCAGAGACTACCTCTGCTTGTAGCTGCAGTAGGAGTTAGTAGTTTTTAATTATGTTTTTAAGCATTTGGGAGCAGCTCCTTAGACACCAGTTCTACTCCTGACATGAAAGAAGGGATTTGCAAGTTTTAGGATAAAGAGAAACAGCATCTTAATAAAGTTTTGTGGTCACCCACTAACAGTACTCAAACTCTGCTTTATTCAACTACAAAACTTTTCTTTGAAACTCTGTATATAAAGCACTAAAGCCACTTCTGTGCTACCTCATTTTCTTGTTGCTGTAGGCAATCAGTACAACTTATAGAAGCACTAAGGATGTTCTGAACTGTGGACCAGCATGGACTGGCTCAAGATTGACATTATACATAGGCTGTTTTTCACACCAGTTCATGAGCCACTCCATTAAACCACAGAGAAGGCTCAGATATTCATTTATAGATACCTGGTTTTGTATGTCAAGGCTGCTATTCTCTCACATAATATGGTAGATTGTCCATGACTCTAGAAATAGTCCTTTTTGGAAGTGGTATCATTTCTGTTGGATGGACTTGTGTGTTAAATTGTTTCCTGGTATATTTTATCAGGCAAAAATAATGCTGGGCACTTATGATGGGAAAAAAAGGGAACACATTCTCCTTTCTTTTATTATAATTATTTAAAATGAGATGGTCTTTAGGTTTTCTTTCTTTCTTTCACATTTGTGAATTGAAAGCCATTTTCAAGCAAGTAAACAGAACTGCAACAGTATTTTACCTTAAATACCATGACAGTAGGATTTATGGACTACTGAGTTTTGTGTTCTTTTGAAAGTATAAAAAGAAAAGCTTTCTTGTACAACAGCCATAAACATGCAAAATACTAATGAGATTATCGGGCATTTTTTCTGAAGAGGAAGGAGTAAAGCAGATTGGCACAAATGAGTTTTGAAAGGAGGAAATTTGCAAGCTATTTTCAGAGAGACACTTGCATTGATTTGAATGAAAATCAGCAGAGAATGCTCTGCGAAATAAATAATCTCAAAAGGGCACAGACTCCAAAGTCTGAGAACAGCTGGGAATAAGCGCTTCAGAACACATGTGTTTGTTAGTGATGAAACATATTTACATGATGATTAACTGCTTTTCAAGCAGCCTAGGTATAAGACAAAGGCAAAAACCCTAATGGATATCTATCCTTGTTCTGAAGTCGTTTCTGCCTCCCTACCCTGCGGATTAAAATGGAGGAAAGCTCTGGCTGTGTTTTGCATGTTTCTTGCATACTTTGTCTTTCTATGTAGCAGCTCAGATCCAGTGAGTACAAGTTAACAGTGGCATAATATGTCTCCACCAGTAGCGGTCTCCTACCCAAAGATTTTTAGTGTTGAAAAAATTAAACTTTGCAGTTTAATTCTGTGAGAGCTGTGGGTGCACAAGCTAAGTCCTGTATTTGTACGTATTGATATCTTGTTCTCGGGCCTTTAGGAGTGTTTCTGGGAGCAGATAGAAGCAGTTACTATACAGTTCTATGCATTTGCTTTAAAGAGGCCAACATTTTATAAGTTGGTATTGTCAAGGATCAGTGTATTTAGATATTGTGACAAATCTTAATTTTTCAGTATTTGAAGTAAACTCTTGTTGTGTTTCTCTGAACTGAACTGACCATTTAAGCAAGACTTTCTGGTTTCCACTGTAGTCTCATGTGGAAAATCAGGAATTTAAATGATGTAATGGAAAAATGTAAAAGAAATTATTTTTATTGACAAAGGTACTATAGAGGAATAAGGACAGGAAAGCAAGAAACTTCAGCAGGCAAAATAATAACAGTATACTAGACCAAAAATTTCAAGTTATAGAAAATTATTACACCAATGCATCCCACCTTAGAGACGTGAACCTTCAGAGGTGTAGACTGTGTGAAACCAGCTGTAACTATAGAGCCACATTACCCTACTGTCATTGTCATGCATCTGTTCTGCCTAGATCTAGGTTCACAGCTACAGTTTTGATTCCATTTGAGATATGCAGTTTCCAGAGTGAGTTAGCAATTTCCACAGTCAACTCGGTCTTGTTACTCTGAATCCCGTACTGCTTGATTAAGCTTTTTCCATACTTAGCTGGGAAGCTGGGAAGGATGTGGACTGTCTAGCACATAAACTGAAACATACACTAAGTCAAATAAGTAAGTAACTTTAAAACTGGACTTGAAATCACTAAGATAAAATCTAATCCACACCACTATCTCTTTCCATCTCTTGAAACCAGAGAGAACAGCACCAATTTCAACACTGGCACTCTTCAAAGTGCGATGTTCTGAAGTTTGTATAATACGAAATATGCATAAGGCTGCTATTAGAAAAGCAGTTGCTCTCCCTCCATGTCTATTGCTAGGTATGATGTCCGATTTGCTCTCCTCATCTCTTTGATATATGGGCCAGTTTGGTGGAGAAGAGAAGGAACCAATTGATAACACAAATTAGGAGCATGGAACAACTCTCTTATCAGAACACAACATTAGAAAGGATGCACACTGAACATGGAAAGAGGACACAATAAAATCATATGAAACCACACACAAAAAAAATAGACCTCTGTTCTCTTTGTCTCATAATCCAAAACCAAAACAGCTTTCACTAAAACTCAAAGGAGCATATTCAAAGCAGATAAAAATCTCTGGCAGGCAATGCCTAATTAAAAGATTAACATCTTCTCCATAGGACATTATCATTCTAAATAGCTTGGAAAAAAATTGATTTTGAGTACGTGTATCATACTGTAACTTTCTAGTGCCATTTGTCTCCAGAATGTGACACCTTTCTTAACACTGTGGGACTCTCTTTTTGAAAGTCAGCCACCATTCATTCTTTGTAGCTCAAGCAAGGGAAATTTGGGTCCCTTGATTTGTTTAAGTTGATCCTGTGACTTTCTGAATCCTGCTTTAAAGACTGTACTATGGAAATCCAGTGGCAGAAGAATTGTTCCCTCTGGACATTGGACTGAAATGAAAGACTCCTCCTGACCCACTAGCCTCCAGGTTTTTTATTTGTGTCATGGAGGAACTTAAAACTGTCAGAAGGGATTTTTCCAAACTAAGGGTTATTTCCTTCTGTTAAAGATGCAGGAGCTATAGTAATAGCAGTTGAATTCTTCATTATTTGTTAAAATTAGATATATCTAATCCTACCTTTCTGACCCTAAGCACTGACAAAGAAAATAATTTTAAAGGCAATTTAATTTTTGTTCCTTTTTATTCAGATACTGTCTCTCATTACCAGGAATACATGAATGGGAAAAAATGATCTTTCATAAAAGCTCCCTTCTTATCAAAACTAAATTAATCTTAAACTGAGCAGAAAAAAGAATATATTGGAAAGCCAAAGAACTGAAAAACATGGTTGAAACTGGCCCATAAATAAACTTAGTAGATCTGAGAGCTGCTTTAGTCATTAGACATCCCACATAAAATGTGAATAAGAAGTGACCCACAGTTCTGGGCAGGCACAGGAGCCATAACTGAATAGGGATGCGTAACAGAGATATTCTGATCATTGAGGTATCAGCTTGCTGCTGATGGCGCTCCCTATTGCAAAACCAGCAGCACTGAATGGGACAAGGGACAGTCTTGTCTCTTAGGACAAGTATCAAAACCTAAGTTAGAAACATTACACTACAGAAAAGGTCATCCATTTCCAATAGTTCAACACCTTCAGCAACATTCTGGTTTTGTTTGGGGTTTTTTTTAAGGATGTTTGGGAAAAAAAACTTGCATTAGGACAGGTTTTTCTGACAGCTTTTTGTTGGGGGTGTAACAGTTCATCAAAATGCAGTCACATAGTAGTATTTCTTAAACCAAGAACTCCTACAGGAGCAGGGTATTAGACAGTGACTTGATTCATTGACCTTTCTCATCAGCTCTGATTAAGGGATTGAATCTATAGTCAAAACTACACTTGCTGACCCTCATGTTAGAGCTAATCTTAAGGGGACTTGACATATGTGCAAGGGTCTTTCTGTTCAGTTGTATTTTTAATTGATTGGTAGGTTCACAGCACTTATAGAACACAAATGGGTGGTAAAACACCCATGCTGGCTGAAGTCTAGATCATGACCTTCCACTTGAAGTCCTGATCTTTCTATTTAAGAACAATTAATACAATTTTTCCTTTATTTTGCCAGTATGTTTACAGTTTGTTTGTCTTCTTACCCTGAAAAGAGTTTTAGAGGCCTTAAAAATATTAGTTTGGAATCTTAAATGTGTTTTGAAAATACAAATATATTTAATTTGAAGTCAACTGTAGCAAATTACCTTTCTCAGACATCGTAAGTGGCAAGTAATCTGTGAGGTTTGTAAACACTCTACAAATAATTGCTTAATGTTATCTCTGCTCAAACCTATACTCTTCTGTAGTGCTTATTTTATAGAATATCTGGTCTTTATAGGGTAAGCTTAAATGACCTCCTTACCTCCCTTTTAACAGGTATGCTCTGTAAGCTTAGATATAGCCCACTGTTGTCCACAAAACATAGAATAAGAAGTAAAAAACTATTCAGTGTGATACGATCTTTTCTGATTATCATATATCTATTTTCAGTACCAAAGTAATTATACTTTTTATGTCAAAAGCTTTACAGCTTTACCACCTCAAGCAATGTTTTACAGCTGTCAAGAATGATTTATGCAATAATGGCTTAATCTGCAAAACGGGGTCCTCAAAGGAAGAGCTGTCAAACATTTTCACCACAAATAACTTTATTAGAATAAGAATTGATAATGTGTATAAACAATAGCTTACCTCCAACTATAATACAGATCATAGAGCTATATGATTTGTGAAAATGAAATTGTGAGATAGTGGGAAATATACTATACTGCTACTTTGATATCAGAGTATAATTTTTGAACTAAGCAGATGTTCTTGCCTAATGGGCAAGAGTTTAAAAAAAAATCTCTTTCAAATAGTTCTTGTGATTTGTCTGTATTTATCTCCTTTTTTAAAAGGGATATTTACATTTAAAAAGAAATTTACTGACTCCTTAATCCCACGAGTACATCCAGTGACATTTGTGGAGCTTTTTGTGTGATGAGAACCTACAAATTCGGACCTTTAGTTTGGTGCCCATCTGTTCCCATTAACCATTTTTCTCAGTAATAATTCTTTTGATAACTACGTAATCGCCTGCTGTGGCACTACTCTAGCAGGACAGAGGACTAGAACTTTGCCTGGATTATGTAAATGCCCTTCTAAAAGTAAAAAGGAGTGAGGAGAAATTAAAACCAAATGTACACTATATAAACAGTATTATTCTGATACAAATACTGCAGGAGGAGCTGGTAAGGCTTTTAGATGCAAATGTAAAAAACTTCTGTGAAGATAGGGCACCAGTGTGGCTGGGACAGGGCCTCCTGCGTGCATAAGTAATGCTGGCATCCCACTTCCATGCCATCTAAACAACTACACAAATCTATCACAAGTATTCTCCCCCTCACCTCGGCACCCTCCCCACACTGCACAGTGGAAAGGGAGATGATGTGCCCAATCTAGGTGACACGTTAATGGAGCCATGATACACCGAATTAGCATTCTCCTTTGACCACTGTATTGTCTGTCTGCTGTGTTTAGGGTAGATTCAAGGAACTGCCATTTTCTGAAAATCAGCCTGCTCCAAAACTTTTCCCAACTTTCTGTCCCCTTTTCTTCAAGCATGTGATCTGGCCTGGAGATTAAAGAAGTCAACAAACAGCAGCATCCAGTCTTGCATCATCAAGTTTTTTAAAACTCAAAATCTTGCACTTCCTTTCATCTAGAGAAGTGAACTATAGACCAGCAGAGAACATCAGAATCTTAATTCCCAGTACACATGCAATATCATTTTTCTAGTGCAAGAATTTCTTTTTAAGTTGAACTTTAAAGCTGTGACATTTTAAAACTATTTGAGGCGGCATTTAGAACTAAAAAGAAAAAGCATTAGTTATAGAGTGATTCCCTTTCTGATAACTGCATTGCTGGACTTCTGACAACAGATTAGCTTTATAAGTGAGGGGATGCATGATCCCACTGACATTTGCTTTACTTTGAAATATTAAAATAACTCTTAATATAATCAGTGGCTTATGTAGAATAAATGATAGCATGGTGTGGAATAAGGTTTTATTTGCAATTTGCTGGGCATTTGTTCAGGACTTTGTATATGGCCTTCAGAAACTCCTGTCAGTGGAACCTCAAACGATTCACACCTTCATGAGCTGCCCTCCTCCATATGCTTAGTATTATGTTAAAAATATAATGTCAAATCAAACTTTCAAGCAGTGGGTAGCTCATTGGAGTATCTTGGGTTACTCACATGGAGAAAATTACATTTCTAACTGTGCTGGTATTGACCTCTTAAAATACTCCCATATTCACTCACAGCACACAGTACAAAATAAGCCACTAACCAGGCACTAAACTCTCAGATTTTTCAAAAATTCTTCAAATTCATTTTGCTTCAGAACCTGGAAGGAGTCCTCGTTAGGTATCACCATGCTGTATGTTGTTAAAATATACAGAGTATGTTATATAGAGAGTGTGTGTGTATATATATATATATATATATGTGCACTCTATATATTGCAAAAACAAATTTGCAAATTTGAAAAAGTGAACAAGTGAAAATGAAAAGTGAATGACATCTTTTCAGTAGTTTAGAATAACTATAGAATGCATTTACTATATCCATCATATATGTAGTTTCAATTATATCGTACCACATAAATTTCAGATCTTTTTATCACATTTTGTAAAGAAATTGAACACTATGTGGAATGAAACAAAAAGGTCTATATATACAAATGATCAAGCTGTCAGACATTTACGCATTTGAATGTCAGACCTATTTTGTCAATTCATGCCTGTAATAAGTGCCTTGATATTTTAAATGATATTTACAATTCAAAATAATTCACCTGTCTTCGTTTAAATTTAGTGGAGCTTATAGTGAAAGTGGCAAGTCCTGTTCACATTTTGACCAGTAAAGTTTTGAGGAACTAAATCCAAATTTGTCTAGAACTCTTGTCTGTAGCTTTTGAAGTTCCTTAACCTTCAAATATATGGTGTAGTAATTTAAAGAAACTACTCACAGAAGTGAAGTTACTGAAAGCCTTTACGCATAAGATTGTTTACACTGAACAATCCATAACTCTCAGTTATAATGTGCTTCAAAATTCATAACAATTTACAAAAGATATGGCAATTTCTATGCACAGTTTTACTTTGGTATGCCTCAAATAGATTATGGTGTGTTGCATGGTGCCAGAATTCAGCTTTTTAGAAAAATATATATTTATGGTAATTGTCAGATAAGCAGTACTTTAGTTAAGCGCCTTTCCCTCCCTCCTAATATCTTGGGAGACTGAAGCACTTTTAAACGACCAGATCTCAAAACAGTGCTCCAGGCTGGTGGGCGTTAAAGTTAGAAATTACATTCTCCTTTTGCAATATTATTTTTAACACGTGCCAAGTTAACACAAACACAGGCTAGATGTGTAAAAGCCACAGTGTCAGGTCTCCTGAGAAATCTATGTTCAAGGCACAGCTACAACAAGAAATCTTGACCAAAATCTGCTCCAGACCACTGAATCACATCTAAGAATAAAGGACTCTACTGAGAACATGCTAAGAAGAACATGCTTAAATATTGGTAGTGTGGGTAGAATGGTTGGCCCGAGTCCTATCTGAATTATACCAGCCTGAGCTAAAAATAATATTACTTGAGTCTCTCCGAGATAACAACAGAATTATTGAGAACAGGATTTAACTCTGTGACTTTCAAATGCGAGAGCATCCATTACACGTGATTCTAAAATTGATGCAAACAACACACTGGCGCTTCTCCAGAACTAATTTAAGCTCAACATTTGAATATGAATTTCCTCTTCCTTCTCCTAAGAGTGTACACAGCAAGAGATAGAATAAGGTACACCACACCTATCTATTACTTGCATTTGTTTGAAAGACTGAAGTTTCCGTAAATAACCCTGGGCAATTAGGGAAAGAAAAAAAAACCCGATACCTACATATAACTACTATGTATTATAATTAGTTTTAATGTGTATTATTTTTTTTAATCTGCAAATACAGTCATTTATTCATTTTATGCTCTTAACAGAAAAAAAAAGCGTCTGCATAGCAGATTTAGCCATTCTCCATATATTAAGTGTTCACTGAATAACAAGGAAACTCTTCATAGATTAGCTGTCTCAAAATTTTTACTCTCACAACATAATGCTAGTACAACTTCTGTGGTTCAGTTGCAGGTACTCCAATTTGCAATATCTTATTTCTGAAAAAGACTTGTCCCTCTCTTTATAAGCTAATGCCTTCTTCATGGTAGGCCAATTTTTGATACTTTTAGCCTTGTACTTTTTCCAGTAAAATACTGCATTTAAACCAAGGTAGGGTTCCAACTGTACAAGGCAGGCAGAGTTAAGCCCCCTGAAACTGATCCACCATTCCTACATCCTGTGAGACAGAACAGTTCACAACGATTAACGACTAACATCCACAGGATGTACCCTCTCTGCTTGTGTTATCTGTTTGTTGTTGTAGGGCTGTTTACTTTAGGAGATTTACATCTGCTTTAAACCAAACGAGAACGGTTGCAAACACATTGCTAGCTTCATTCAGCTGTTAGAGTCAGCATAGTGGTACACTCTGTACACCCACTGCTTTCAGGGCAGATTCCCTGACTGGTGTACGTAAGTGGACTTCAGTGGACTTCAGGGAAATTACAACATTACTCCAGAAAAAAGGGTCTGGCCAGCAGATCATACACACTTCTTTTACCAATCAACTGATAACCAAACACACAAGAAGTCTTGCAAATAAAAACAGACTTTACCATCTTTGTGATAATAGGTGACTTCTACTTTCCTCTCCTCTGACCCCAGCAGCGCTTGAGCAATTTGAGCAATATGATGTCTTTTGGTCTCCGGCCCGTGAAGAAAATCACAGGTGCAAGGTTTCTGCATGACATCTGGCCTGGAGAACCCGGTCATCTCACAGAACCCATCATTGCAGTAGATGATAGCACAATTCTGTACTCTAGCATTAGCAATGATGAATTTTTTATCTGCAATAAAATAAAGTGATGCATTTTTTAGTACTCTTTCAACGTTTCATAAAGTGTCGATTGCATGGATGGATGCTAAAAACTCCTTCTTGTCACTGGGATGCCCGAAACGCAGAGATTTTCAGTCATTTAATGTAGTTAATTTGATCCATAGCTTTTAAAGAAACTTCAATAAATTTAGAATACATTAAAGATGAAGAGAGCTATCTTTTAAGGAAATTAAACCAGATTATGCAAGTGTTTTGCAAAACTCCTTTTGACTTAAAAATTGTGTCTTTTCTAGCTTCACTGAAACCTAGGTGATGATCAGCATCCTGTCAGCCATATCTCCAGGAAAGTCCTTGAAACTTAGCTTCTTTTTGGGGTAGTAGGGCCTTGGGAAGGGGGTTCTACTCAAGTGAAGCACTTTCTGGGATAAGGTCCAACCAGCTCAGTCTACTCTGGAGGGATTTTCATTGAGATGAATGACAGCAAGCTTATAGTCAGCATTTTAACAAAGCTATCTAGAAAAGAACATGGCATTTTTTTTCCTCTGTGATTGTTTTAGAAGTTAAATTTATAAAATAAAATATTCTTTAGTTAAAAAAAAAAAGGAGTAAGAAGGCCCATGAAAACCAAAGTTTGTGATGTTGGAAACATTTTTGCACAGTCTGATGAAGTTCTGTGCCTCAGTCCATCATTCTTTCCCAAACCCTCACCTGACAGAGAGGTTCAAAAGTTTTCAACTGTTATTTAATTTGTTTCCGTTTACACTATTCCCCTTGTAATTATAAATGTGCAGCTTTTACACATTTACTGTTAACAACATTAATTTCTGCTTACTAAATCACACTGGTAGGTCCCTTGCTTTACAAAAGACTTTTTACATGGCACCAAGTTAGCAGTACAAGTCTTGAAAATTCTAAAAATATTCTCTCGTTGAACACAGTGAAATATTTAGAGAGAAAAATATAGATTTCATTCTTGCTTTTTCTACTGTCTTTCAATCATGATGAATTTTCACTATCACTTGCCTCGTTAAGTTTTTCCACCTTCATTATTTTCAAAATATATACACTTTACTGCATAAAAACTTAACTCGAGTAGCAACATTGACTTAGCATTTAGATCACCTAGGACTACAAACATTGCCTTCATAATTTTATCAAATAACATAAATATTAAATTGGTAATGTGGGTTTAAGTATAATGTAGTATATAAACTGGAGTTAGCTGTAAGGGTTTGCACCAGACTGATCCTAAAAATATGTTAAATATTTAAATAAATGTACATATATCAAAACTACTGTTTCTAAATGAAATTCATTTTAAGCATCAAGTGTTCCTTGTTACTGTTACCAGTAAACCAGAGTTCTGGCCAGGAAAAACACTTCAGCTTCAGCCTCCCTGACAGGTAGTAAGCGGCTGCATTGGAAAAGATCTCACAGACTCTCCCTGAGGATGATGCATTTGCACTGGTTTGATAGATATTTTTGGCTTGCATAAACAAAGCAGAAATATTTGACAGCTATATTGAAATGCAGTCATGACAACAAGGTAAGAGAGTATTTTCACTTTAATAACTCCTGTGCATATTCTGTTTCCTCTAAATCAAAGTCTGAGTGTAAAAACAACAATAACAATAAATCTAGCTGATTTTTTTTAGACATTGAATCAGCAGCAAGATTTGTACACTCTGCTTTTAGAGCCATCTCACAGTTCAGAAAAAGGTAAGAGATATAACTTCTATAGCTATACAATATGGATACAAAGACAAAAACTACAGGGGGAAAAAAGCCCCACAATTCAAGTCGGTAATCTATATTCTAGATCAACAATATTACTCCTGCCAGGGATCCCCTCCTTACCTCTGGGGGTCTTCTTTACAAGCTACAAACTTAAAATAGTCTGGAGCTGCTATCTGTTTAGTCACAAGCAGAATCAAACTACTGTAGCAAAATAGATAGAAAGAGAGAACTTACTTTGCCCTTCAAATTTTCGTATGATTGTACCCAAAAATGTATTTTGTGGTGCCACATGGCCTCTGCGAACAGGCATGTTTGTACAGGTCTTCGGATCTCTGTGCACAATGACTTCTCCAAGGATCTCCTACACGGCTCCAGCCCAAAGCACCGAGCCAGCTACCCTTTGTGACAAATCATCGTCCTCTGGAGCTCGGAAATCTCTTCCCATTAGCAACACTTCTAGATACACGCTTTTCCTATTGGAGTCAGATCCATCCCCCAGTTTCTTTCTTTTTCTTTCTTTCCTTGCTTCCTTGTCTATTTTTTTTCCGGGAGGAGCTCGGACGCTATTGTCTGGGGCGGGCAGGGCTGGGGTAAGCAGCAGGAGGAGGTGTGTAGGGGGGAAGATTACATGGGTAATCGATCTCTAGCACCAAACATCGCCAATTTTCCAAAGCAAATGGCTGTGACCCGGCAGTTTCCGACGCTGTAGTGATGGTTGGAGGGCTGGAAGACTAATGTTGCTCCGCTGCCAGGGGGAATGACGTTCCCCCCTCTCCGGGCTTCACCACGGCGCGCAGCAGCTCGGATTACTCAAGCGTGGCTTAGCAAGAGCCAGCCAATAAATCTCTTCAAAACTCAGCGACAAACAGCGGCATCAGGAATGAGCTACACCCCGGCAGCACCGCGACGTGCCACTTCACCCCCCCGCTGCGGCTTCAGATGGGGCAGCGGGGACCGAGGGCGGTGGCGGCGGGGGGGGGGGGGCAGCACCTCCGGCCGCCCCAGCTTCTCCGCCCCCCGGCACCGCCGGCCCTTCCGCGGCCCCCGAGCGTGGCCCGCTGGGGAGCCCCCTGCGCTGGCAGGGCCGGGCAAGGGAGGGAGCTTTGTACACGCCCCGTCTGCGGGGGGGTGGAGGGAGGCGCGAGTGGGGGTCGGTTTTGAGCGATGAAGGGGGGGCGGGGAGGGAAGGGACCACCGGAGCACTCGGCATCCTTCCCCGCCCCCATAGAAGCGATCGTCCCCTCCTCCCGCAGCGCGACCCCGCCAGGGGATTCCCCTCGCCCCACGCACCCCTCCTGCGGAGAAAGGGGGATCCCCCCGGCGCCGGGCGCTGCTCCCGGGTGCCGAGCAAGTGCGAGCCTCCGCTCGGGGGCCGAGAGGGCGGCGCTGAGGGTGCGCCGGGCCCCCGCGGGCGCGGGGGGGGTGAGCTCCGGACGGCGGCCCTGGCCCAGCCCGGGGCGGGGACCGAGCGGGCGCCAAGGCCTCCCCGCCGCGGGAGCTGCGTCCCGGGGCCCGGCTCCGCCCCGCCGCCGGAGCTGTCCGTGGTGCTGGATCTGCCCTGCCGGTGCGCAAGAAGGCGCCGCAGCCCGCGGTGGGGCCGGCGGGCGCCTGCCTCCCCCCGGCCTGGCTGCGCTCGGCTTCTCCCGCCCCACGGAAATATACTCGGGAAGTTCCCGGGGGAAGCGGGTATTATTTTCAGGCTGTAATTAAAGGCTTCCTGCGCTACCCGGCAGGCAGAACGTTGCGCGTTCAGAACGGGCAGAGACAGCGCCGAGGAACCTCGGGGAGGTGAGACGGGGAGGGAGCTGGGGGCAGCCGTGCGATGCTGGAAGGGCCTCGAACAGGTAGCGCAGAGCAGCGGCGGCTTCTTAATAAACTCACAGGGAAAAAAAAGAGACGCACCTGCTCACCGTTCTTTGTAATCACAAGCACAGGATATTGAGCCGGCAAACCACCGCCTCCCACCTGTTCTCCTGCAACACAAACAGGTGTTTCCTTATACCCGTGGCCTTTTCTCTGGTGTGGCCTTTGTTTCCCTGTTACCGTGTGTCATCCTCTACATTCATCAGAGGAGGGGCACAGTCTGTTTAGTATGTGGGTACACCTCTGGACTAATTTAACTTAATCTCAGTGGAATCATTCCAGATTTACACAACAGCAAATGATGCCTGAAAATATCATTTATATACACATAAATTGTATTTAGAAGTCTGCATAGTAATTGACTGCATACTACTTACAAAGCCTCAGCTATATTAAGTGATCTGTAATCAGGTACATAATCAATTTTAGGAAGTGAGTGTTGCTTATTTGCAGAAGCAAATGTTTTAATCTCTGTACTCAGAGGATGAACCAAAGGAATAACAGCCAACTATTATTTGTAATCGTACTATTTGGAGATGTACAACATTTTTGTGACTCTGATTAACACTAGAGAATAAAACTCTTACAATATTTTTACTCACTTTTTATGTCATTTGGACAGTGGATGAGGTTGCAGGTTGAATTTTTCTCTTTCTGCTCTTTCTCTTGACCAATAAGATATATTGTGCTTAAGATATATTCAAGTTCCCCAAAACAGCAGTAGAACTAGTGTACACAAAGTGAGAGGAGCATATTTATTTTAACAATTTATATAACACCTAACATGTAGTCAAGTCATAATGGCCAGCACTGATTTCATTCTCATTTTCACATTAAAAAATGAAACTTTGGTGTTTCTGTAACAGCAACAGAAATCACAATAAAATTGTGACCTGTACTGAACAACCAGTGTTTGTTTCTACTATTCACCAGTTAGTAGCAAACTAGATCAACTACAGCCTAGTAGAGTCCAGTGCTTTAGGTGCCTGGCTGGAAAGAAAGAAAAAAAAAAAAAGATAACAAGATAAAAAGTATTTTAAGAGTTCAAATCTCACTGAAGCCCCATGTCTTCATGTTAAGTTTGAAAGGCACACTATGCTTGTCTGAAAGCTGAAACAGCAGGGGCCAGAACTCCATGACTTTGGAAGACCTTTTCCATTCTGTCTCCTGATGGTAACTTGAAGTTTGATGTTGATTATGTGAATATACATTAAATAGAATCCACATTTTTTTCCCCACCTTGGTTGGTTTAGAACCTGATCAAGCTAACAGTCAAAACAAGATAACTGCTGCTGAAGGACAAGATCTGGGATGTGTTTTTTAGCAGGGGATGAATTCACAAGAATGATGGGATGTAATAACTACAGGAGCAATAAGTGGCATCAGAAAACCTTTCATCTCAGTAATTTACACCCCTGCAGTCTTGTAGGTGATCTGTTGCTCCTGGAGTGCTTAATACTCATTGTACATAATGCTTTATAAATGTCTGTTCTAGCAAGCCAATACTGAGAGAAATGCGAGAGGAAAATAAATTAAAACTGGACAATTTACCACTAAGACAGAGAAAATAATGTGAAATAATTTGCATTCGATTGGGAAAACATACATGCAAATGGAAAAGTTTGAATTCATCATAACTGTGCCTCTCTAGTGTGATGAAAGAAATGGAGAATGCCATGGAGATATAAGTTTTATCTGTAACGTTGTACAGTTGCCAGCGCTGCAGGAGAACAAAATACCGGGGGAGGGTGTCTCCGGAGCTAAAATCCATCCAGCAGGACTGATCCCCTGTCCTCTGCCCCCTTGTGGAATTGCCCCTCGTGGTACCATTTTTTGCCACAGCCCAGCGATAGCTCCCCAGTGAATGCTGCTGCTCTGCAGCAAAATTATATATGATGTTTCCTGGCCTCAAGAATAGCAGTTGATTTTGAAATAGTGATTTCAAGGTTTTTACTGGTGTTTTAACTACTTCCTTCTCAAGTTCCTTAAGAAAATTTAGAGAAATATGTGCCTGGAGACATGTTATTGATCTGTTTCAACATCTTGGCATTTAGCAATTAAACCTGTTATTGTTAGGAAAAGATAACTCTGGAGAAATGGCTCTAATCATATTTCCCATCATATTTTTGGTGAAAAAAAATAAAAGACACAAACAATTTTAGTCCAGCATTCTTACCATCCTTGACTATGCCTTTGACTCTGATGCTCCAGGAGACTCTCCCTAAGACAAATGTCTTCTTTCAACTTGAATATCTTCAACCATATGTTGTTACTTTTCAAAGTCCTGTGTTTGCTGTTTAATTATTGTTGTGCCTTCTTGTAGACAGAAGTTTACTAGTGCATTTCCATTTGAATAAATACTTTCTACTGGAGAAATATACTGCTAAATCTTAATAGTTCTTGAGTCTTCTTCTCTTCTCTTCTCTTCTCTTCTCTTCTCTTCTCTTCTCTTCTCTTCTCTTCTCTTCTCTTCTCTTCTCTTCTCTTCTCTTCTCTTCTCTTCTCTTCTCTTCTCTTCTCTTCTCTTCTCCTCTA
>WKFP01015519.1:1823313-1896690 GCA_011057875.1 Pterocles orientalis | reverse complement strand
TCCCTTCCCTTCCCTTCCCTTCCCTTCCCTTCCTTCCCTTTTTCCCCCAATTGTTCCAGCTAGCATCTATGTTGCTTTTACCATGTATATCCTGTGTGCCTGTCATATAGTGGTTCATTTATGTTACGTATGCTTCCAATTTTAAATAAGGCTGGGGCTGTCTTCAGAGATGTCAAATGAAATACTGAAACTTTATTTCAAATCCCATTTTCTGCTAAGGTGGCCACTGTGATTCTTTGACAGATGTATGCCTCTTAACCAGCACCTTTTGTTTTTTGTCACTCTTGTTTCCTTGCCTTTTATTCTGTTTAATGTCCTTCCAAAATTTCAAGTTCTAGCTCTAGCATCTATTAGATTATGACTAGCTGGGCTTTAGGCACAGGCAAAGTATGCAGTTGCCTGGGACAACAGACTGCCAAATTACCTCTGTTGGAGAAGATAGAAATCAGCTGTTTGAACATCATGAGCAGCCAAACAGCAAATCTATGCTGATGCTACCGAGAGAGGCACAGAGTGCGTGTGGTGGCAGATGCTGCTGCCAGAGCGGACTCCTTCTAGCAGTAACTTGTCTCTGCTGGTGCTGCGCTGATGGCCCAGGACCAGTAACTTTCCTAATCCTACAGCCACATAGTTGCCTACATAGCAAAATGGGAATACTTCATTATCATTATTACAAAACTCAACTTGAATTAGGTCTGATTAGGGTTATTTTGTGTTTCACTTTTACTCTCTAAAAAAAAAGGCTCCTATTTCTGGCAAGTTCACTGATGTTGATGAGATTGCACAGATGTGATTATTGTATTTGGCCTTAAGGTTTACTTCTTCATTGTGACTGCATATGGGTCTTATTAGTATTCAGGACTTCAGATATCTCAATAGGAGAAAGGATATCAAGATTTTAGTGTCACAAAAGGACAAAAGAAATGTCCGCACCAAATTATGGTCTAAAAAGTTATTCCAAACACTAGTGTTAATTTTACAGCTAGTTAACAGTAGCACAAACACCAGTAATGTTATGCTTACTTTGGATTTTGTTCAATGTATATTTTACACATCGTTCTTTCTGAGGGACTGTACTTTGATGACAAGAGTATGAATTATAAATGCAAAATATACAATAGTAGAAATTCTGGGAGCTAAATTTCCTAGACTGATGAAGGTAATGTCATATGGCAAAATAGTAAGACAGCAGGCAACTTAACTTTTTCTGGAAGGATTCATAAGAAGTAAAGTTTGTTGTTCTACAGCATATGTTGCTGTTATTACATGCTATGTTACAATATGTAGGGATTCAAAACCTCATGACTTGGGATCATTTTGGAAGTAATAAGCACAGGTCATGAAAACAGAATTACAAAAAGCATCAATATATTCATCTTCTTGATGCCCTGCTGGTGGATCGTTCCCTTCAGTATATTTGCGTTTGTATTATTCATTTAGGATTTAAATTATTCAAGCAATGAGGCTTCCACTTCTTCCTCTGGGACACTCTTTCAATATCTCTCTGTCTCACCACAGGGTTTCATTCCCTCATATTAAGCCACAGTCTTGGTGTGGGCTCTTGCTTTGGGTGTTTACATTATTTAGATTCTCATCTTGTTTCCCTGAGTTCTTGGCCAGTAATGGGTGCCTTGGACTGTTCTGTGCTGACTCCCCCTCGTTAATTAAGAATGACAGAAGTGACCCCAGCATGTGCTGTGCCTCTCAAAGATTTTCTAGATAGATTACACTGCTATGTCCACCATTCTGGCAGTCATCATTCCAGAAAGAATATTGATAATAATTAGGCAAGATGTGAAACATACTTGTATTAATTTATTCTTTTCCTTATACTACATATAGATGAATTTTAGTGGTTTACAAAAGCAGTACCCTGATCCATATATTTGTGAGCAATTCTGTACCATGGTAAACGTAACTGGAGATAAATACGTCCATTCTCTGTAATCTGTGTTCCATCATAACAGAAATTTAGGGATGACATTTTAAAATAATACTCCGTGTAAGAACTACTGTGGCTAGCTCACATATCTTAACTTTGGTCTCTTCAGAAGTGTATTCCTGACAAATATGGAGTGAACTGGAAAAAAGGAGCAAATTCTTTGCTAGAGCATGAAAAAAGCAAATTATTGTCTGTAAGTTTTACATTTAACTGGATCCATATAGTTCTAAAACTAATTCTCTTTGTACCCAAGTTCCCACTGCCTCCTCCACAGTGTATTCATACATTAAATGATAGGAGTGCTCTCCATCAGGTGAAGTTTAGTACTTAGCTTCTCCCTTGAGTAAACTGTGTAGTTAGGATTTCTTCTTCTACATCTGCAAATTCTGCTTGTGTTTTTGTCAATAATGGTGAAGTGCACCTTATATTTGGAGCAGGTTTATGGTGATTCCTTGCTCTAATCTTAATGCCAGTGAAAGGTAGTGGAGTGGCATAGAGCTTCCTGAGGTTGCAACCTTTCTGGTTTTGTTGAAGTTCCTCCTAGTTCAATGGCAGCAGGGTTCCAGAGCGTGTGTCCTCAGAAAAAAACATGAGGTGAGCTAACCTGATCTTCAGGGTGTGTAGCTCCAGCACATTCTCTGCAGGCACAATTTCCTTTCGCAGAGAATTTCAAACTGTTTCATTTCTAAGCAATAATAAATAAAAAATGTGCCATATCAAAATATTTCACAAGATGGAATCACTGTTCTCAACCAGTTCTGTAGACATAGTACCTCCCTCCTGGTGGGGCTGATGTCAGAGAGGTCACACAAAGAAGGTTATTTCTATTCCTCAGCCTTTTCCCTCTGATCAGGCCATGGCAGAAGAATTCCTGCTCTGATAGCATTTCCATATGCTTAGCAAGCAGTAGGCAGCCAGAGCTTCTCTTTCCCTTTCCTCTGCCCTGCAGCAACTGAGAGGGTTACAGCTGCAGGGGCGAAAGGGACGGCAGCTTCTCTGAAGGAGGTTCCTTCATGTTAGACATTTTTCCCTAGAGTGACCAAGGGACAGCGAGACCTTTTATATCCTTTGGACAATATCACATTGGATGTGTTTTCAATCAGTAATCATATATAAATTTCTTCCCACAACAGGTTCACTTTAAGATCAGTAAGATGTAGTTTTGAAGCATATAAAGAGGTTCCTTTTGGGCACCAGTGTCCTAGCAGTACAAATAACCTTATCAGTTTTGGGTTTTTTTTCAGTAGATAAATATGGGGGTTTTTTGTCTTCCTTTCTTTGGGCTGATTGGTTATAATTTTGGATAAATTTCATTCCCTTCTACATAGAATTCTTTGTGCCAACATTTCCCATTGTTTTCAGCTTTCTGTCTTCCCTGCCTGACTTTTATCTACTGATTATAGTCACTTATTTGTGATTTTCAGTCTCAAAGACAGAGGGAGAGAGAAAACAGGTAGATGGAAGTGCAAATGGATAGGAAATTAACTGTCTTATATGAAGAAGAGAGGCAGAGAGACAGATGTACAATCCAGGATCAAAGTGTATAAGAGAAGAGGCTAGAAGTGGACCGCAATTATAACTTTCAGTGGACTTTAGTAGCCAAAATTAAATAAAAATTCAAACAGTTTAGGGGAAAAAAAATACTTATACCAACTCTAACTACAGTTTCAGATGTTTAGTCCAGCTGAAGTGTTTCCTGAGAATGATGTTTCCACTATTACTGAGAATGATTCTTATACAGCCCCAAAGACCTTCTAGACCTCAGTCAGAGAGCAGTAACCTTGATATATTTGGATACGGTATCCTAGAATGCAACATAGCAAATAAATTCCTATTTCACTCAGAAGAAAAAAGCCCACCCAAATAGTATGAGCCTTTAGTGCCAATGGCTCTGTATTGGCTTGATGAGGTGATATTTTTTTTCCTAAATAACTTAGTAGTAGTACATTGCGTTTCTATGTTAATCAGAAAGCCCCAGCAAACAGAGTACGCTTTTTCATTTTTAGTGTTCTATACCTTTACTCTTTCTGCATTCTGTTAACATACTTTAACACAGTTACTTCATTTAAATAAGGTAACTGCAGTTTCTACACTGTGCTCACTTAGTCATTAACAATTTTATTATTAGCATATTCTAGCACTCGGTTCTGTAGGCGAAGCTTTCTCCACCTGGCATGTATATTTTCTCCTTACAACTGTATTTTTCCACATTTAATTTTTCAGTATTATTCTCACAGTAATAATATTTCCCTGTAACTGTGTTGAGTCCAGAATTGCATAGAATAATTATTCCTGACACCGTACTTATCAGTGCTGTTGTTCTCATTGCTGTCAACAATAATCTGCAAATACCCAGGTCGCATATTTCTCTTTCAATGTTCCCACATTTCTTTCATAATATCATAGCATGAGATCATGGCCAATTATATTACAAAAATTGGTGTCTGACTAATTTATTTGAAGAGGTACCCATTTTCTGAAACATTTTCCACTACAAAGGTAGTGTATCAGCTGATCTACTGTCTCTGCAGATAAAATACATCTATAGAGGCCAGGTGCCTGATTGAAGCTGCTATCTCCAGAATTATACTGATGCAGCTGCAAATAAATGACTAGATTTTTTGTCAGTGTATTCAATAAGCCTGCTGAAGCCAATATGAACTGCAGGTACTTGGCAAGTGAGCATTTTACTCATAATCTATGATGACAGAAAGAGATACTCACATGACATATGTTGTTTAGTGAACAGGCCTTTTGCTGCCTAAGATAGAATTTATTTAAATAATCTCTCCTGGATTTCCTATGTTGGCCATTATGTCTATTTCATTCCAATACAAGTAAGATATACATTGTCAGTCTCCCCCTTCTAGTTTTTCCAGAACTTGTCTACCATCCAGTGCAAGTTGTTTGGCAGAGCAAATAACAATTTTTGATGAAAGTCAGCTTTTCTGCCTATAAAGAGTAATACAAGCACGGCTATACCCCCCAAAATATATTTAGAAATAAAGTTTCCTCATCATTAGACATTCATTTATCTTGCATCTTTTCTACTTATCATTCTTTGTTAAGTTGTTTAAGAGAGGTGCGTATTAGATTATATTAGAGATATAAATTCTGTTTATGATAATGATAATTTTTCCTATTTATACTACTTATTTTCACGGTATAATAGTCAAACTATTCTGGTCTGGTTTCTGAAAGAGGAAGTCTTCTATACATTCTGTAGCACCCAAAGCACTCAGAAACTATGCTTCAGCTAGGTAATCAGGCTATTCACAGGTGTTTGAAAGCCTAGTTTCACAATTCTTGGAAAAAAGATCAATGTAAAGATACACTAGTTAATTTTTATGCCATCTGAGCTAGATAACAATTTACCCATTTTCCTCTTGTGCTGGGTCAATAGCTGCAGAGAAAACACATCTGGGATTTGAAAAAAACACCATGTTCTTGCCCAGAGAAGCTGTACAGCCCCTTTTCTTGGAAATTCTTGAGACTGGACTGGATCAAGCCCTAGACAACCTGGTTGGGCAGGTTGGGCTTTGGGCTGCTTTGGGCAGAAAGTTGCATTAGATACCTCCTGAGATTGCTCACAACTGTATCATCATATGATCTTATGATGGTGTGTTTGATGTTTTCAGGACATACTGCAATGTGATTTCTGATTATCCAGAATGTGCAGACAAGGTATAGATTCTGCTACTTATACTTTCTATCTATAATATCTATGTGCTGGCCTCGTATGGCTCCCTGAAACACGTGGACCCATTTATATCATTAACTGAAATTATCAATGTCATGGATATAATTCCAGAGGCTTGAGATGTTCTGTAAGTAATACATTATTGATTGACATTTTAAAAAGCTGTCTCATACACATGTATGCTAGCAGGATACTTGTCTGTGATATCTGAAACCTTTTGATACTAAACATTAAATATAAAAACACAGCTTTTGCTCGTACCCTTTCTCCCTCTTTCTTAACTATCCATACAAAAGTCTCATTCTCTTGGCTCTCAGAGCTCCTTTGTGTCAGCACTGCTTTTCACTAATGGGAGTTAGATGTTTTACAGTATTATTCATTAATCTGCCATGAAGTATTTCCAGTTCTGTAGTTCTTTCCTTACATTCAGGGATAAGATGATTATTTCTTCCATAGCTCTCTTGTGCTAGCATAACACAGGAACTTTCCTGATCCTTTGCACAGGTGGAAGTAGAATCATTGCTTGGTTACCAGTTTTCCCTCCTCCTTTTTGCTGGGTCCCTCTGTCCTCAGCACTGACATGTTTTCCTTTCCAGTAGTCATGTGAGCAGGGCAATTTGAATAACTGCTATAGAGATAAAGACACAAGAAGTTTGATTTAATTTTGTTTTAAATTTATTAAATGAGATGTAATTCGAGAGGGAGTAGTAGAATCACCATGCAGATGGCAAGTGTTAGGCAGATCTTATTACCTGGAACAATTAAGCACTGTCTGCCTTCTATAGTTTTAATTGGCCTTCCCCCAACTTCAAGTAAAAGCATTAAGATGTTACTCTTGGTGAATTCTGACAAAGGACAATAAACTAACTCAGTTTTAGTTCAGCTCCAGCCAATGCTCAAAGGAGTTGGGTATGTGGACAAGTGATGGTCCAAGTGTGTTCCTCACAATAATTTGAGTTGGAATAGCCATGTTTAAAAGACTAAATAGTCATAAGGAAGCTATTTATTCATATCAGTTCTCATGAGCTAACTTAAGATCCAGTTTCTGTCATCTAGCACCTTCTGCGATGAATGTCTCATTTGTGTCACTTGCTTTGGACCTGATTAGTCTCAGGACTGTGTTTTGTATGTTATGGTCTCTCCTGTTGGTCTTCTAGTGAACATTTTACTGTCAGGAAGAACCCCTGAAAGTGAAAAAGGAAAGGAAAAGGAAGACAGGAACTATCAATATTCTGTTTTATATTAATATTGATAGGCTTACAGCTGCTGCTGCTTGAATACACATACTTTCTTGGATAAATTTCAGACAAGCCAATTAATACCAGCTTGTAGAACATACCTGCTTAGCCAAGAAAATTACATGTATTTTTTTATCCCACAAGAAACTGGACAGCTGTGGGTCTTGGGAAACTTGATCAATTTATGAAGCTAAGCATGTATACAGCACTGAAATCCCTCCAAAATAGTTCACATTTGAGACAGTTCATGATATATGATAATCCACAAGTGGAGCCCTGGCTACAGTACCACCTGCTTTTCCCATGTGAAAATACGCCAGGAAGGATGGTAGCATTATTGTACTGTATGACAATCACTGCCAAATGGCACATCTGGTTCAAGCCAAAATACCTTATTTGAGAACATGAAAGGAAAATAAATTACATTAAGAGAGAAAATAATAACTATTTTTGCCTGAAAGTACAATGAGTTAAAAATATATAGCATTGTATATAATCAGTGTTATCAATAATTATATTTTACTTCTTATTTAGTTTTAAATCTTTTAAATCGTTGGATAAATAACAAATTGGCAAGCACCTCTGTGTTTAGTGATTAAAAGACATTTTTAACATCTGCTGTCTTTAAGACTTACTAAGCAAACAATTTACTTTACCTTCCTTTGTACTCTCTATGCTATATTATGTCTCTACAGTTTCTATGTTTCATATGTAAATCACATTTGATGGGACAGCTGGGATTCAGATATGTAGTTTTGGGACACTCTTCAATGGTAGGAAATTTTTGAAATATATCAAAAGATTTAGTCTTTAATGATAGATTATTTTCCTTTGTTTCTATTAGCTAAACTATTGTGAGTTTGATTCAGTAAAACAAAAGAAAATTATGGGGCTGGAGCTTCATAAAAGAACAGGAAAGACATGTACTTTTTTTTCAGGGGATCTTAACCTATTAAAAATCTCTCCAGAACTCTTAACTTCATATGGATAAATATTCCTCTTCTCCCCTTTTTCCCGCAGGTTTGATATGTCAGTCAGATTCTAACAAGAACCCTTCCACTTTTTGTCAAGCTTGTGTTCGTGTAGCCTTTTGCAGACTGTGTTTATTTTTAGATGGGAGGTATTTACATTATTTTCTTGATACCAATTTTTTGTCATACTTTTTCTTAAACACTATCCTGCTTTTAAAATATATATATTAGTGTAACTTTTACTTCCCTCCTAACAAAATTCTCATCAAACTTGTGCTTCAGGCAGAATAATGCCTAAAACACAAGCAGCACACAGTAGACTTCCCTGCAAACTACTGCTACTAAAACATTTCAATATAGAAATTCATCAGCTTTAAAGCTCACATTGCTCTCCCACTTCTAGTAATTTTTAGGAGACTCCATTTACATTATTTTTCTCTAGGGAGCTCTGAATTAGGAACAATTCCACTGTAGTCAATACTGCCATATAGTACAGAATTAGGGTCATAAAGGGGAACAATTGCTGCCTGATCCTTTGGTGAAATGAAAATGTGCCTCCTGAGATTGCATATTAACTGGTTAATACATATCGAAGTTAATAAAAAAGATACCAAAAATGTTTTCTTTTCACCTACAGAAATAATTAGGCATTTGGGTTTACACAAAGTAAGTTTTCTGACACCTAGCACAGTTTCTAAAAACTTTACCTTCTAATAGTAAAGGATCAGCCACTTTTACCAAGGATCTTGGTAGCAATGTTTAGGTACCTATTTGTTAGGTGCTGAGCAAATGTAATGAAATAATTCCCTGTTCTGAAGAAATTCTATTTCTGTTTTAAAATGAGACGGAGGAAAAAGTGAAAGAACCCACCTGAGGTGGCAGCAAGAGGCTGATAACAAGAGGCCTAATAACAGCTGAATTTTCTATTTTGTTTTGCTTTTTTATAAATTAACTACACATTCAACCTGCTGTTATTGTGATATTGTGTTTTGCAATTACTTGAAACAAATAAGCAGCTTATTAAGAACAGCCACAGTCCTTCACCTTGGTAGCCCGAATATGAACATTAGAATTAGATACATGTCTGCCTCGTGGACAGTACTTTCTGTGTAAATTCTACCTACTTTTGGTCATATAATCATATGGTTATTCAGTGTCCCTGTGATCACAATGTCACTATTATATTTGTATTTACATTCAAGCTAGCTATGTTATAAAAGCAAAAAAATCTGCAAGTTACACAGTAATTAATCCTTGAATGACAGCTGACCTACAATTACGATCACAGGAACAAGTAATCTACAAGAATGTAATTACTCTGGGCTGTGTTCATCAGAAATCATCCATGAAAGCCTGTGGTAGCTACTGAAGGTCACGGATCATGGCTCAGCCAGGCTGTTCATTTGAGCGTGTCCAGCTTTGCATGTTTTCCCCTCACCTTTTGTATACAGTCATACACTAAGCATGTACACCTGGCCACAGCAAAAATTTCTGTCCCCCTTCTAAGCCTTTGCCCAAGTCAACAGGCCCTAATATGTCCTACTGACAAAATAATTAATCCATCTCAAGGACAGGTTATGAACTCCAGTTTATATTATATACACATGTGCATGATATGTATACACATACCTACTGTGTATTCTGCACACTGTAATAACCTATGTATGTACATAGCACTTGCATATAATATACTGTAGTGTAACTGTTTGGACAAATTAGAGTTTTCTTCTCAGTATATACCTATTCTTTCTAAAATGGTAGTTCTGACTTGAGAAGTCATAGAAGCTGATGATTTCTCTTGATTTGCGGAACAGAAAGAGAAAGATTGTAAGGAACATAAATATTCTCCTGCTTTGTTTTACTACTCTTGTTCATAACTAATCATAGGAGCTTCCACTGGCCATGAAGGCCTATTGGCTGCATCAATTCATCATTTTGCTGATTTTTTTTCACTTTTTAAAATTAAAATAAACTGTTCATTTTTATTTAAGTGCTACTCCCAGATATTTCATGTAGATTACACTAAAAACTCCCAGCGAGTCCTACAAACCCCCATACCCAAATTTAACTATAAATAACCTGGACTTAACTCATAACTTGTAGTGTAATATGTGCATAAATCTTGACAGGTCTGCAACCTAAATACAATCTCTTACAACAGCAAAATAGAATCTCTAATCTCTTAAAATAATGTGACGGCTACATAGTTTACATAAATCAGTCAAGAATATCAGGAAACAGAATATGAAGTTTTATCAGAGAAATTTAATTACACCCCAGTTATTTTATGATAATAATTGCACTTTGCATGTATTTTATGGTAAGTTAATAGCTGTGGTCCAGTGTGATGGTTGCATTTCGAGATTCATGTGTTCATTCTTTCATTTCTTTGGATGAGAATTTGCCTTGGAAGAAAATGAAGTTTCCTTCACTTTCTGGTTTTGATACCAACTCATGCTTGATTAATTTACTGCTATACTGTTAACCAGTGTAGCTACAGACACGCACCCATACTTGTTAACAAGCTTAACTAAACTTTGTTTTTCTAACAGAGAACTTGAGAACTAACTGGGAGAATAAGAAAGTGGGAAAGAAAAGAGAGACAAAAGAAGTGTGATAGCACGAACACCAGCTTTGACTTCCAAGGATTCTACTTTAGTTAGATTCTTGTCGAGCTCAACACTGCATGGAAGATCCTTGTCTTCTCAAGATGCAGCAAGGACGACCCACTCCATGGGTACTGGTTAGATCCACAGTGCCAACAGCATTCCTGTAGGCAAGTAATATGGTCAGACAGCAGAGCTGGCTTTAAGTGCAGCTTTGGAGTCACATCTGCAGAGCTGTAGAGATTTAATTTAAATGATTTAGTGCCAGGATTTCCTTGAATTTTAAACTCAGCCTTATTAAACTAACAGATGTGCTGAGTTATGTTCAGGTACATTGACTCTCCTGAGAAGAGAGAACATGTACCTTCAACATTGTTTTTGAATCCTCATCTTTAAATAGAAATACTATTGATGGAGGGAAAAGCTGCTATCAGATTGCTATGCTGTTGCTATAATCTATTTACTGTAAAATGGAAAATGACCCAGGGAAATAAATGTGCTATGCAAGTCTGGATAAGAAAGGCCTAATAGAAAATGTTTATTTAAAGAGAGTTTTCCTGCATCTGTGTCACAGATTTTAAAAGATCTAAAACATGACTGCACTTTGGAGCTACCACTTGCCTGTGCTGTCCTTGCTAATGTGATGGGAATCCCAAAGAATGTGTTGACTAAAATCCTTGAATGCTTACATTGTGTCTGCTGGGTGTTTGCATTCTTAAATGGCATGGACCCAGAAACCTAAAAAGAAACCAAGGGTTGATAATTTAACATTTTGGAATGAAGTGCATAGGCTGTTGCCAATTCAGACAGTCACCAACAAAAAATATCAGAAATGAACAGGAATGAATAAATAGCAAATGTGAAGAATTTCATTTTATGTTAATCTTGCTTGTGAATAAACTCACTAAATAAACGGCAGAAACAAGGGTACTGCTGTGGGGAGTCTGAATATTTTAGATGTGGTGTCATTATTCTTATTATTTAAGTTGTCAAGGTCAGAAAAAAAAAAAAAACCACAGCTGGGTGGTTTGTAGGGCTAGCCAGTTTCTTTCCGCTACTTAGTTGAATGAGCATAAATTAAAACTCTCAGGTACTCGTCTCCGTGTATTTCTGTATGACCCGGACTTCTCTCGTTTTAATGTCAGTACTGCCTCGGTTTTTGCTTCATATCAGCATAGAGCAAACTGGAAAACAATTTCTTTTTTTTTTATTTCTGAATATACAGATCATTTGGGAGTTAAATCAGTAAGAACTTGAAAATTGTTTGTAAGATATTGTTATATGTTACTGTGTAAAGAGTACAAACATTTGGGCCTATGAAAATGCTATTCTGGGGCATTAATCACATTTTATTCTACAAACATTCTTAAATAAATGGTTTGAATACTCAATTTTCAATTAGAACACTAAGAAATCACAAGGATTTTCAGCTAAGTCATGCTAACCACTATGAAAATGCATTAAATAGCAAAGTGCTATATGAACAAGACACTCCTTACAAGTGCATATTCCCTAATTGTAATCTAAATTTTGTTGTAGTGATGCAACATTAAACAGGAAAGTTTTATCTGACCTGTAGTATTAAATATTAGCTAACATTAGGATAAAAATATAGGCAAAATAAATAGACTTCAGTTTTGATCATGAAATGAATGTGGAGCAATTGAATAAGTGAAAACCAAACTGCGCAGTTAGACTATTTCACACAAAGGAACCACAGAAACACTGGTTAAAAATAGACAAAATGGGAATTCCCTGGGTATGTGAAAAGAGTATGGGGAAAAAATAATACAAATTGCTGGAAGGAACATCATGCACACGGGTAAACAAATTAAGTGAGTTTTTGTATCAATCTGGCTTAAGTTCTGAGCAATTCAGTGTCAGTCAGTGGTGTCAGATACTGCTGAAATGTCCAAGACCGTAACAATCAATTGAATACTGTGACTGATTAGGGATTTAAAAGGATTATAAGCATTATTCATGCTTTTCTCTCTTCTATGGCCACCCAATTTGACAGAAAATCCATTTCTTAATACTTTAAATCCTTAAACTTTGTAAGATATTTAAAGAATAATTTTATAAAGTCCATTCTTGTCTGGAATAAAAGATTATGGATGTGCTGACTTCCACTTCCACAGGACTGTGCCAGTTTGTATTATTCAGATACCTGGCCCAATTCTGTAATCCTTTTTGAAAAATAAAACTTCAGAAATGTGATCGCATGAAAGCTGATATTGACTCTGACAAAGTCTGAAACAAGTCAGTCGCCTAAGATACATAAGGATACACCCCCCACATGAAACATCAGAAGACAGAAATCTGTGACTGTTATTGACACTAAAACGTAAGTAATTCCTGTCAGATCATTGCAACAGTGTCTTTATTATATCCAGTTCTAATTAAGGTAAAGCAATTTTTAATTTTTTGCATAATCATCAAATTTGGGAACTATCTAAGAGTATTTAAGTGTCTCATCTTTCATTAAATCAGCATAAATATTTTTTTCTCGTGATAGCCAAACAAAGCTTTATTACTGAATTTGATGACAGATTTATGTAGTAGCTCTAAGAGAGACTATTCCAGGTCACTACTGCCTTGGGGTGCTGACTTTAACATCTCAGCTCCAGAAGCTGACACTAATTATATTTTCTTCCAAAAAACCTAACCCTTCCCATCTCTGTCTCCTTGCTTTGCTCTTGTGCTGCCTGCTCCTGTAGGTCAGCACGAGTGTTCATGTACTCACTGTCCAGGTAGAAATCAACCCAGGAGAAGAGACGGGGGAGGACAAAACTTTATCTTTCAGCAGGAATGCCGGGTCATGTACACTTAAACCAACCATACTACTTAAGAAATGTGAGTAAGACCCTGAGGAGCCCTGCCATTACCAGCCCAAAGGAGGGCACTCTCTGCTCTTTTTCAAGAACAGGAAAAGCCTCACCACCTACCCTCCTGTTTCCCTGACCCCTGAGCTGCTGTAGCTGCTTGAACTAAGCGTTAGAACTAGAAATGTTTGTTTACTCCCCCTATTCCTCAAAAAATTAAGGTTTGTATTCTTTTAGAAGGAGTAAAAATGCCCATGCATTCATGGGAAATGATGATGTCTTTCTGCCTTTATCATTCCAACAAGGCAAAAAGGTGCTGCCGGGGTTAGGAATTGAAAATACAGCACAGAATATCCTGAGTTAATTCGACCTAGCTCTGATTATTTTAGGCTTGAAAACAGATTTTTGGACATTCTCTTTAAAGATCTGCATATAAGATAACAGCACTGATGGTTGGAAAACACCCATTAAACACCTTAGAGCAGAGAAAGTGAATAAACCATCAGACAGAAAGCAGTTAGATCAGGTTTCTGGGGTTTTTTTTTGCCTTGCAAGGTATGCTTACAAGAGGTATTTTCAATAGGAATGAAGCTAGAGGAGAACTAAGGAAAGAACAAAAATCATTCTTTGTTCATGGTTAGAGAAAGTTTATTTGGATAAGAATAAAGAAGTGTGACTGCAGGTCACCTGCTCTGAACCACTACCTGACCCTGACCTCAGATAAGAAAGTGAGATTAAAATCATGTAACTGTGGCACATAGAAAGAATTGTGTAACTAGATACTCATTTGCTTAGGAAAACATCTGCTCAGAGACATGACAGGTAGTAGAGCTAGTTTATTGAACAAATATTTGTGGATAAATTATCTGAGATTGTTAGAAAAAGATCTTGATTCTTTTCTTGTTTGATGACTATTACGTACAGTGAGTATATGGAACATGGAAAAATTACGAATAGTTTACTCAATGATTGATGGGAGGCATAATTACAGACTATATTAATGGACGTTTTTATTTGACTAGCTCTCATAATAATGAATAATCTTTCAGAAATCTTGGTTTTCACTAATATAGAATAAACTATTTGTAACCATGAAACAAAACCAAAAATGTGTATAGATGTAAAACCCAAGATATCTGGTTTCTAATCCAAAGAAGTCTATAATTCTTTTTTCTTGCCTCTTTTCTCATAGGACACTAGCTCAGACAATGTGTATTTTATGCAGAATCTTATATCTGTCATGAGATGCATGATGATACAGTGAACACAAAGCCCTAAGAGTTGCCAGAATTAATGCAAATTTATGTAGTATATTCAAAACTCATTAGGAAACACATTTATTCAGCAATAAAGAAATATGGACATGTCATGTACTTATCATGACAACAATCTTCCTGAAGAGACAGATTGTTCCCCAGGCAGAAGTTTATGTTCTCATTGCCTTGGGACTTCTCTAACTCCGACTGCACTGGCCCTCGGAGCACAGGAGCAGCTGAGCTGAGCTTCTGCAGCCATAGCTGTTCCGATGCCTCACATCCAGCTTGCTCTTTTTTTATTGTACTTCAAGAATGAAGGAGGTACAATGATGGCATTTACCCATCTGATGTTTTGTTGGGAAATCTTTATTTCTTAATTGCATGGCAGAGCAGAAAACAGCACTGTTTGTAGGCACCGACCTCCTGTCAATACTGAAAAAAAAATGTGATGAGTTCAAGGAACAGGCTGTGTTCACTCCTTTTTATGTAACATATCTCCAGTGTGTACTTACTGTGTAGTCTGCCAGTCATCTCTGTGTCAAATGCTCTTCTGCCTTTAAGGAGGAGACTGCTTAGTATAACCACTGCCTTTAGAAGAAGAAAGGTGGCATGCAATGGATGAAGGAGATGCAGCCCTCACGCCTAAACTTTTCTAATAGAGCACACGCAATGTATAATGTGGGGGACTGGCTGTGCTGCTGTGCACATTCCCATTCCTGTTGCAGTTGTGTCCAGGCCTCTTAAGATGTTTGCTTTGGATTTGACAGATCTGCGTTTGGCTGTCTGCAGCCAGTGGAGCCAAAACACAGTTACATTTCTGTGGATCTCTGCTTCCTATTAGTAAAATTAATGTATTGAGAAAGTAAAGAGGTATTCAGAGATCCCAGATAAAAGGGTTATGCAAATCCCAGAGATGATTCTTTTTTTTTTTTCTGAAAGCTTGGTAATTAGCTGGAAAATTAATACAGTATCTTTCAAGTGAAATGCTCCCTGTCTGCAAGTGAATGTGTCTTGTCTTCAGGAAGTGATTCCAATGTCACGAAATACTATCCTTAACATTGCTTAGTAAACTATTAATAGTAATATACAAGGACAGAGAATCATCATTTTGGACTATTATTATTCAAAGGTTTTTAAAGCCTTTGCTGTGCTGAGAGTAAATAGAAACTTTCAAATGCTCCTGTGCAGGCTTGTGTTCACCAGGTTCCCAAGATCTCTCTGAAAGGGAAGTAATTTTCATTTGAATAGTTTATCATCAGAGTCACAGTGAACTTTACATCTGAAATGCAAACTGATTACAGCTTGCCCATCTCCAAGCATTCAAAAAGACTAAGTCAGGATCCCAAAGGTGAGTTTGGCTTAAAAAAAAGAGAAATTAAGAGAAAAATAACTTTATGTTTGTTTTATTTGTTTATCTTTTTGAAGTCTGTACAATGAACTTTTCACTACTCGTATGTTCAAAATGCATCTGGTGTTCTGACATTTTAAAGCTCTTTCCATTTCATGGAGTCCAAGATTGACCCATTTCCCATTTTTCTTTCCATTTTGTATTTTATCAATAGAGATTCCACATTTTTCCTTTTCATTTAATGAAAGCCCTTGCATTTCAGTAACAAGATAAGGCTTTTAATAGATTAAGATTTTTAAAATATGTAAAATGTGTTGAAGAAAATGTAGAAAAATGAAAAGTGAAGAAGCCTTAATAACATGAATAACTCTACTTTTTTTCATAAAAATGTTATTTCTTAGTCAAGATAGGTTGAGCGAAATAGGTCAGCTGAGTTTGTGTATAATGGCTGCCAATTAAGTGTTTCCTTACGTTCCTGTCGGTCTTTGTATCTAAATATATTAACATATTCTTCTAAAATTTATTGGCTTCTCCAGACCCACTGGCTATAGGATAACTTCCTCAATCGAAGAAGTTACCCTGAAGAAAAGAAGCACTCTCCAGAGGTGAGTAACTTTCCCTGTTTGCATGATCATTTTTCTGTCTCTTGTTTAATTGTCACATCTCTTTTCTGGAGTCAGAACCTCCAATCATGAAGCCCTTCTGCTCCTTCATCTCACAGAGAAATAAGGGAAATTCCACAATGAACCACACTTCAGTGAATATGCTTTCCATGGGGTGAAGCACTGTACCTGCAGAAAAGACAGAGCTTCCTGAGATGTGTAACGTGAACTTCTGAGCAAAGCACGTGGCCAACCTGCAGTACCGTAAAACCTTCCCAAGGTCTGAAGAAATCTTTCTGAAGAACACTGGAGCTCCACCTTTCCTCTCCCTTGGATCTTACAGACAGCATAATGGACGTTCTCTTTTAGGCATTTCTGCTGTCGATTGTCTAGTAGGCTTTATCACTGGTTTACAAAAAGACGTTTCCTCATGAATTTCTGTGTTAATTACTCTATTTACTTCTAAGAAAAATACTAACTTCAGAAGGTCCCAAGCATGGATTTATCATCCTGGATCAAATAAATAAAAGCTGATAATTCAGAAGTTGTTGGCAAGCAAACAGATGCCCCATGCTGGGTCATGTTCCCACAGGCTTCTCTGATAATCATTAATTGCTCCAAAATCATATATTCAAAACAGAAAAGAGAACTTAGTTCATAGAGTGACATCAATTAGAGGCACAGATGACACACTATATCAGCCTGCCCATCAATATCATGTTTCTTCTACTTATCAGTGTCATGTTTATTCTCATTTTGTACAATGGAAATGCTGAAGCTTCTGCCATTTTAGTAAGGATACTGTTCCTCACCTGAATAGAGTTCACTCTCAAATAATTCTTACAGACATGATTTTTTTTCTGATTTTCATACTCTCTTGTACTAGGCTAAATAATTGCATTTTCCCTCTTGTTAACGCCCTTCAATATTTTTAAGAATTATAATGTGTCCAATTAGTTGCATAATGGTAAGCCATACAAATGTTGGGGGAGGATCTTCTAAATGAAAATATGGGAGTGTAGGCATTGATTTTCTGTAAAAGCAGAGCACTTAACTGCACTACACTGCTCTCTCCTGGACCAGATCCAGGAAAGGATTTAGACACCTAGGACAACAGCTGGGTAGATACAAATTATCTAAATCCATTCAGCCACAATTTAACCTTTGTGGAGCCTAAATTTGATAAGGAACTCCCTGTTCCATCTTAAAGTCCCTAAGCACCTAGGCTTGTGCTTCTGTGGATGCTCATTCCAGATAATGTCTACGTAGTAATCTTATTACTTATTTTCCTTCTAAATATGACTGGAACCCCAGAAGTAGACATTCTTTTGCTTGAATCTACTCCAAGACAGCCTCAGAGGTTTCTTTGCAGCATGCCAAGAGCGCATCTACAGAAACAGACTGCCTCTTTCTGCAGGCTTCCTTTCTTTAAGTTAAAGGAGAACATGATGATGCTGTTCACTTTTTCTATCAGATTCTAGTGATTCATCAGCTCACAAATTAGCATCCAAGTTTAGTTTCTCCTTCAGACACACAGCTTTTGTCTCAAAGGAAAGTGCTTTCACTGCTATTCAGGCCATCAGCTGCATTGTCAGGAGAGAGAGGAGAAACCTTGGTCCCTCTGCCTGCAGCTGTGCTGCCCCATGGCCAGGAGCGCCAGGGGCTCTGGTCAAGGAGATGCTGCCATGCTGGAGCCTGCAGTGTTCCAGATGAAACGTCTACAAAACACCCCGACCGGTTATGTGCAGAAACCAAGGGAAGCAATGTGTGAACTTGGGGGTCCATTATTAGTTTCAGGTACCCAAAATGTGTATTTGATATCCATGTGGTTAGCCTTTGTCCTCTAGTTAGTCTAGCTCCTTACCCATACTCTGTTTTTCCTCTGGAAATAGCTCAGATTTTACGAAGGTAACTGTAAGGTTGAGGGGAATTCATACGAGAATCATTTTCTTTCTTTTATTTTTAAATTCTGCTCTGGATTTATTTTTTTTTCCTGAACATTTCAGCTAGCATTACACATTGGTTATTTCTTTTTGAGCCTTTGATCATATTTAGATATCTTTTTCTGGGGCATTTCTTGCCTTTGTACGTCTGCATGGTACTGAGTTTTAAGAGAATTTGAGCAGTATGTACTTGTTTGTTTTATCCCTGTATTACACTAAATATTTATGTTTGAATTATTACTCTGTCTTGTCTCAAATGGCTGTCTTCACGGATTTCTCCTTTTCATGACATGTATATTTGAAATAGTTTTTCTTGAGATTATTAACTTGCAATTTAAAATTTAAGCGTAATTGTCTTCTCTTTGTAGCTAAACTCTTTCGCTACTCTGATGTTTATACACATATGGATAACCCTCACTTACGACTTTAATCTATCAGAATTCTTTCATGCAAGCCACTTCAGGTTGTTTTACATGTAATACATGCTGAGGTGCTTTTTAAAGGGCTTTCTAAAATCTAAATACAAATATATTAGAAATTTACATATATTAAATCTATTGGCTCGCTTCCCTCTATTGATTTTGTAATTCTATCAAGAAAATAACCAATGTTGATAAAAACTATTGTTTGCAAGCACATGTTGAATATGGTTTTTAAGCTAATATGCATTTTGAAAGACATGTTAGATATTTGATGAAAAAGACTGAACTTACACATTAGGGCTCTGTTGGGTAAAGAAGAATAGGAGCTAATTTACAAGTCTTAATTCTGATTTTGTAATACTGCTTTTACCCCAGTAAACTGCGCTATTACTTTGTCAGTGCTCATCAAACAAATATTTGGAATGAAATAGTGTCTGGGTTGTTTCAAGAAATCTGAATTTGATTGTCTACTTATTGTTACTCATGATATATGCTCATTTTCATAAACTAGGAGTAATTTTTTTTTCCTTATGTAGATAACTTCAGAAGTTAAACTTAATGCTGGCAAACACCAGCATCATATTACAATGTCTATTTCCTTAGGATTACCTTTATTTGCTGCATTCTGGGAAGCATTTTATGTTTCACAAACACTTCCAAAGGAGCTGAGGATCAGCTGTGTACTTTCAGACTGCAGATAGTGTATTGTGGATTAAGAACGGTTATTACTGTGAGAATGAGTTGTTGGATGTTTTGTTCTTTATGACAAAAACCTCTGAGGTGACTTCTTGTTAAATTATTATTTTTCAGTAGATAACATCAATTCGAAATCTGCATTCCAACATAGGCAGAAATTCTGCCTATAGTGGGGGAAGAATTAAAGTTAGTTACCTCTTTTTTTTTCATGCTCAGTCCTTTCACTACTTGTTCTACCTTTTGTCCTTTTTCAGCCATTTTTGTTTCCATCTTAAGAAGCCTGATCCTCCTCCAACAGGGGTCAATGAAATGTTGCCATTAACCATGAAGGAAATGAAAACCCATCCCCTCAGAAATCATTACAACCTGTTCTTTTTTTCTCCTGCTGCTGCAGTCTATGGTTTCGGTCTTTCATAACTCTTCTGTTTATTGTTTCAGTTTGCAACTGTTCCCTCATGTTTTGGCTCATTGATTTTGCTTCCTTGGGTCTCACAGTACCTTTACTACTCAAACACTCTGTTTTCCTTTCTAGAATGGAAACAGGCATTTTGTTGTACAAATAGGTTGTTTGCTGGATTTGCTGCAACTGCAATCATCAGCCTTCCAATTCAGTAAGGTTAATATCCTGTGAACTCCAGCTTTAGTTTACTGCCACTCCCTCTCATGTCCATGGCTTATGAGTGGATCACATTTTTATTTGCTGGACTTATCGGTGTTTTCTTCTTCTGGTAATTGTCTGACCTGCTATGACTGCTGTTTGCAGCATTTACTGACTCACAGATTTTTCTATCTACATTATATCTGCTCATTCTTACCAGCAGAGGCTCACTGGTGGTTTGTTTGGTCAGCACCCACACACACTTGTCAGTAAAAGTTCCCATATTCTAATGATGGGCACTTTGATCTTTGTAAGGTTTTCTGGTTTTTATAGCATGCAGGAAAAAAAAAACCCTCTAAAATTAATGGTATGTTTTAAGTGATAGTATACTGTTTTTTACTACATATTTTAAACAGAAAACATTTACTTTCTTTTTGTACCTCATGACAGTCATATGTTTTTGCTACAAAAGAAAACCCTGAGGTAATTTAACAACATACAAAACGAACAAAATTTGCTTGGCATAACCCCTCCCTCTGAACTTCATTGTTTTCCAGAATTTTTTTGTTTATCCTTGTACTGCAAAATGCAAAGTAAATGCCATTAGTGCTTTTACACAGTGTGCTCTGTGCAATTTATGCTGAGCAGCAACAGACTTCAGCAATAAGTGGCCACATAGTGAGATGAACAGTTATACAACCATAGACAGTAATTGGATTCTATTAATGAGAATTCGGGATAACAGCAGTTTTTAGCCCCAGACATAGTTAGCTTTTTATAATCTCAATTAATGCCATATACACTCTTTTTACAATGTATCATTATTTTCCTAATCTCCAGTTATGCTCTGCAGAATCACTGAAACAAGAACCTCTCTGCATTACCCTGATATGTCCGAGTGCCTCAGATTATGTAGCACAAGTATGCATTTTTAGATGGTGACTCTGCATACGGATAGCTGAAAAGTTGTGTCACCTTGCAGGCAGCTCTAAGAAGAAACTGTACTTTTTGGAGTCCTAATTATTTTCTTTTTTTCCTTTCATTCCCCCTGTTCCTGTGAATAAGCATCTGTAGCCCTAGAAATGGGTGCCTGCTCGTTCTGCACCTGCTCAGACTGTCTGTCTGGCCACAAGCCAGAGGAGGGCAGAGGCAAGCATCTGTTCATATTTTATTTTTCCCTGCTATCAGCTTACAGGGGGGAATAAATGGTGAGCTGGGGTAAGGCCCTGCACCAGACTCCTATTTTTAAGGTATGTTTCAGCAGGACAACCCTCATTCTTCTCTAACTAGATGAGCTTGGGAACTGATCTGGGATGTTGTCAACTCAAAAAGGACACAGCTCCAGCATCTGCTGTGGACAAATAGACACTTCTTCGCAGAAGGTGTAGGAAAGTAAAAAACACCCTAGTCTTCAAAATGTAGAGTTTTCCACTGAAAAGTGTGGCCTTGCCACGTGAGTATGAGACTGATCTGACCTGATTTCCTGGGCAACTGCGGTTACTGCAAATTAAGCCAGTGGGAGCTGCAGGTGCTCAGCACTTTGGAAAATCAGGTATCACGTAACAAAGCTGAACTTGCAAAAAAAAATTTTTTTAAAAGAATACTAGTTGACCAATGTTCAGTTAAACGTCGCAAAGTGTGCTGTATATGATCATATTTAGAGGACTTCATACCTACAGCAATCTAACACAGCACTGCAATTAAAGGAAACAAGTACAAGAAATTCAAGGTAATATTTGTTACTGTGTTTTATTCCTTATTTTCTTAGAGTTACTGGGCTCTACCTGATTAGCTGAATCTTTTATCTTTAACCAAAATCTGTGTCTATAGAAAATATTTTTTGCAGGAAGATTTTTGGATAAAACGTTTAGCATTAGGACCTTGTGGAAAATGATGAAGCTACATTCTTGTTGATCTTCTGAAGACTCTGAAGGAGCCTTCAGTTTACTATTACTTGTGTGTTTTCTAGCCCAAGACACATTCTCTAAGTAAGCATCCTCACTTCCCCGTGCTTCAGCACATTTCATACCAAGAAGGTTGGAAAGTTCACTAACTCTAAAGTGCTCTAAAGAGCTAGTGCTCTAACTCTTTGAGCACTTTAAATGAAGGGGGGATTTGAATGAAACAATCTGGAATATGGCTAAAAGCCTGCTTCATTGCAGAATATTTTGTGCAGTCTCCATCCCCAGAGGTTGTCCCAACCAGACTGAATAAAATCCTGAGCAACCTGGTCTGATCACACAGCTGACCCTGCTTTAAGGAGGAGATTCAACCAAAAACCTCATGAGGTCCATTCTGACCTGAATTATTCTGTGACTCAAGATTTTTACTTTTAAAAATTCCCGTGCAGCTGGAATGACAGAGGATTTGGTGGGAACAGCTTCTCTTGCTGCATTCTTCCCAGTGTGCCAGGAAGGGCTGACTTCAGGAGCTCCTGTTTTCCGAGAAGCAAGATTCCTTTGGTTTTGAAATTATTAAAGGCTAGAAGCAAGACCTAAACTATAAGAAGCTACATAAGACTTTCAGTATTATTAAAGTGCTAAAACTAAACTTTCCTCATATTTCAATTGTCTGTAACATATGTCAATGATCCATGTTAACGCTGTATTTATTTCTCAAGAGAACTGTCTCATTACCTCTGAATATATGTATCATTTCTATTTGGTTTTGGTTTTTTTTTGTATCAGAACTATCTGCAAAGCATGTAATTCATTTTATGGATGAGAGGAATTGCAGAAGAAATTACAGGAGCACTACATTACAGTTTTTAAAGACTGAACACTTTTTGAACTAAGACTCTCAGAAGCAAAACATCTGAATGCTTCTCTAAATGAAAATTCACCATAAAAAAAATCAGAGTGTGAATTTAAAGCTCATAAGCTACCCCATACTAACTCATTTTGCTGATTCTCTTAGCTAGCAATAAATGTGAAGTAATTTACTCCACTTCTGAAAAGCATCCATAAGTTCACACCTTAGCTCTTGGCACGGAGGAGGTTATCTCACATTCACTGTGCATTGAGCGCCTACATGAGTAGCTAGTGGGTTGCAAACTCCAAACTCTGATTAATGTTTCTGTATAAAAAACCTCTTGTGTGCATTTTGGAGTATTTGGGCATGTTTTGGGGAGAAAACATGATCAGGATCAGGGTAAAGGAATGATCACAGCCACCTTAAACATATTCCAGTAGTTGTTTCCAAGGCACGAGGCATGTCTTCCTGAGATTCAGTGTTGCTCCTGCTCCAGGCCAGCAGTGAACCTGAAACACCGTGTGTGGAGAAACAACTGAGTACTGGGAAATATTAGACTGATTTGATCATCCAGTCCTAGTCCTCTACTGCTTCTAGTACATGCTTTTCTTCCATCCCATGTCTCTGTTAAACAAAGGATTCTGGTGTTACAGATTGCTTTGTTGTGCCCTCCCATAGAAGGCTGGCAGATTCAGACCCCCAGATCCTATGCTGGTCCCTGGGCAGAGTGAAACCTGGCCACTGTAGCAGCCTCTGCCTCACCAAGAGCCACACAAAGACCCTGGAGCTCCTGCCCATAGGAAATCTCTAACTTTTGTCACTCTCCTGTGTAACTTTAGGAGCTGCTTGACAAGGTAAACAAATATATAGCTAGAATCTATGGCAATGGCAGGGGTCACTTATCAATAGGCATTTTTTTCTGCATGTTCATGCTCACGCAAAGCAAATGCCACCACCAAGGGCAGATTTAGCTTTCAGACTGTTGCATTCCAAACATACACAAAGCCCTCCCAAAACATTAAAATTGATCTCACATGAGACAATATTCAGTTTACTAAACAAATCAGCGAAATTCAGCAGATTTATAGCATCATTTCAGTTCAAAAAACTTCTCCAAACCCCTAGTGCCTAATCAGCCTTTTTGATCCAAAAGCTGAGAGGGAATTCTCACTATAGGTTTTTTCTTATAAAATTTTCAGCACTTTCTGTCTCTCACTAAGCCAAAAATACTGAGGGAAGAATCTCTTTTGTGGCATTTTGGCACTTGTAATCCGGAATGGAACCATGATGTGCAGAAAGCTTAAAAACTCCAGGGAAAAGTTGGCTATACTTTATGAGTCTCTAAAGTAAGTTCTTTTTCAGGTGAAATGCTTATTGTCTTTACAAAACAATTTGTCTGTTCCAATTTCAAAATCATGTGATGGTTTGACTAGAAAAAAAACAGATAAACTGTAACATTTCAAAATGGATTACAAAAAAAACTGATGTTATTGAGAATTTAATGTTTGGAGGATACTTTTGCAGTTTATGCTTATGCTCAGAATTTATGAATACAAAACAATCTCTGTAATGAGTTTACAAGCTAAAAACTAAGTCTGCTTCAAGTCAACAAAGTACTTCAGTAGAGCTGACTCCATCTGTAAAACATCAAGAACAGGGTATCCAAAAATCATTAGAATGGCTGAAAAATCAGGAAAAAATTAAGAACAAAAAAAAAATAGTTCTCTGTATATGAATTCAAATTTTTGAACATTTTTCTTTAAAAGTTAAAGAGTTTCTCTTTAAATGAAAACTAGAACTCTCACATAATCACACAAATACAGAATCGAGAGTTTTCGAAAACATGTCTATCACCCACAGTAGAATTAGAAGAGAGAAAACATTGCATATCCTTAACAGTCAGGTAAATGCACACCTCAGACTTCACAGGATGAAGACCTGCATCAGACCAGCTATAGCTGTAACTGCACTGCACCAGTGAAGGAGCAGAGATACCAAATCAATTGTGAGTGGTGGTAGGTCTGGAACTGGCAACTGTCTGTCCAGCCTCATTTGAAGCTGAGACATAATATTTATTAGCTGAGGTGTAGCAGGTTGTGGGACAGCTACAACAGCACTGTATTACATGAGCTTTATAATCTGTTATCATGACAAGTCCGTGTGCCATGTCCATTATGTCATGTGTACATTTTCTGATGAGTCAAATACAGATGGTCAAATATCAAGTGAAGTATCTGAAATGTTTTAGGAGTTGTGTATTTCTAAAACATTTTGTCTCGAACATAATTTTGCTGTTTCCTCTAGCAGAGAGAGAGATTAATGTGAAACAAAATCAGAGGAGGGACAGGAAGGTTCCAGGTCTCAGAAGCCCCATAAAGGAAGGCATGAAAATGAGAATGGAAGGAGGATGCTTCAGGAAATGTTCAGGAGGACAAGTGAGGAAGTCACTGAGACCAGAATTCCAATATAGGGTTCGAAGTCCAGAGCCCAGAAGAAGGCAAAATTTAAAAAGTGTCTATTTGATTGTGTCAACAACTATGGGAAAAAATCAATTAATCTACATAATGAAAGTTGCAACACAAATCAGAAATGCTGAGCAAACAATAATAGCATTATAAACGGCCCTCAAAAGGTTTACTATTTAGTATTTTGGTTAATGGTGTTGTTATTAATTGTACTTACTTATAATACACCTATACTAAAGAATTTAATATTTATGTATGAAGACAAGAGATATTCAGTCAACAAGTGGGCAGGGTACAAGCAAACAGCAAAGGCAATGCTGGTCAGGATGATTGGCAGCAGTCTTAAGACATGAAATACTTAACCTTTGTCAACATTTTGTAGGTGTCACTGAGCAAAATTTTTGAAGGTGATTAATGAGTGACTTTTTCAGATATTTACAGATGGGTTACACAGCAAGTGAGAACAGGCTGTTTGGCTGTGCCAGGTGGAAGGCTTCAGCGAGGGGGATGATTGCATATACGGTAGGAAAGGGAGATGTGTGCACCATGCAACTTGAGAGGAGAGTGGCAGACAGGTTTTCACTGTCTCTTCGAAAGACTTACAACTCCCAGCCAATGCATCTCAGATGTACAACAGCACTGGGCATCCTTCTCATGTTAGCCCATGTGATTGGTACTCGGTCTGAACACCCACGTTAACCCCATTTACAGCGTCTTGCTGATAAGCAGCACTTGCATCACAGCATCATCACTAATTTCGCAGCCACCCAGGGTTATCTCTGGGAATACTTCTTTATTTTTTATTACGTCACACTGTTTCCCCCCCTGTGAGCTGCACTTGCAGGAGAGATAATCTGTCTTTGTGCGAGTGTAGGAAACCAGAGGTTTTCCTATGGATCACTGCACCAGATGGGTTAATTTCTGCCCAGATTCAGGTGGGTTGCAATCTCTACCAATATCAGGGTCATATCATTAAACCCTTTGCATGTGGAATATAAAAAGGCTTGGGCTAAAACCAAGAGAAGGGTCTGACTTAACTGAGAAGTACCCTTAGAGGCAAAAGAGATTTTTGCTTTCGTTTTCTCCTGCTGTTTTGTAGCCCTTCTACATATTTCCCTCTTTTTTCAAGCTAAATCTTTTCTTTCTTGATGCTCTCCTTCCCAGGAAGCCACCAGGCCCTCCCATTCCCCCCAACAAGGTATCAGCCTGAAATTCCCTACTGCCACCTCTGCCAACAGTGTCCCCTGTGCCACCTGCTCTGGGGAGTGCCCAGCATTTAGCCTCTTGCCATAACCTATATTCCCATGGGCTTTCACCCTGCAACACAGCTTGGGAGCCTGCGAGCCCCAGCTAGTGGTGTTTAGACAGTTCGGGAAGATGTCAAGTGCAAAGAATGTTAAGAACAACGTAAGACTGGGCACACAGTATGGATGCACAGCCCTCCAAAAAAGAGGATTCCCAAAAGACTTTTGTAAATTTACCCTCAACATTAACAAAAAAAAAACCAACAACAACAACAAAAACCCCAAACTGAAAGAATAAAACCAATTTACAATTAAGGGAACTTAATTGTCCTTGTTGTTTGATTCTAAAACTCTGAAACCTCTAATGACAACAGAAAATACTTTAAACTGAAAGCTCCCTTTATCTGTGATGTTAATAGGGACACATTGTACACTTCAGGTTTTTTCCATTCATTTGCTCCTAGATAAGCAGCATGCTATTACTCTCTAGTGGTGCTGTGTTCAGGGACTATTTCTGTCCGGCACTTGGGAGAATGCATTATGAGATGTCAGCATGTGTGAGCAGAGATAGTACGGCTTGTCATGTACAGATAGGCCATATTCTCCTATAAATTTATGGCTTTGTCTTTTATCACTGTCACAGTCTTACTTAACAAGCTGTGACTCTGTGGTTCATCACAAAGAAAACTGTCATCCCTAGATATGTGCCTTGAATGCCCTTTCATCTTCCATGCAGGTAGGATCTGCCAGGAGACATCAAGCAGAACAGTAACTCCAGATGGACACTGCTAGTGCAGCAATACATTAACAAAGGGGTTTACTGGCACAAATTCAGGCTTTGCACCTTAGATTAGATTACAAAGATGAGGAAAACATATGTAAGCTTTTAAATGAAGCAAGACCTAGTAACATGTCATAAATATAATTAGAAAAGGAAATGTTAGTAATCCATCGTGTTTAAGTGATAATTTATTTATCACGGTGTTATTCTGAGCAACAGATAAATCAATTAGAGTTGCTTTCAAAAGCAAATAAATAGTGTTTGTTCAATGGAGTGATGACAGACAAAGTGTTTTGAGGAACTCAAAAGTTCTGTAGTTGGATTTCTCCACATAGTTACATTTAGGGTGAAATCTGGAGAATCACTGGCCTTTACTAAAGATCGTGATGCTGCTAGCAATTTTTCTGGATCTTAACGCTTCTATTCATAAGGTCAATGAATAAAGAAACAGTGTCCGTTGCCAGGATCAGAGACAGACACCTAAGGAGAAAAGCCTTCAGCGTGTCTGGAGGGCACATATATTAAATAGTTATACAGGGTGTTTAGTGAGTGCTTTGCACCAGAGCCTGCAGGTCAGAAGTTTTCTGGCAGAGGAATATGGACATATTCTGCTCACTTCAGCATTTTGTATGGCCATGGGACACATTATACTGCCAGAGTTGTGATTCTGCAGATCAGATTAAACTACTTTGTGGACATTAAAGTATGAATATTTCATGTGAGCTTTTACAGGGCGGAATTTAAACTAAGGTGCTAAAGAACTTCTCCACATTCCTCTTGCTTGGGATTTTGTATTTTTAGACTAGTCTTCCCTTGCAAAAAGTTGTTCTGCCATGGGATTGCTTTTTAATTGTGTGAGTGGGAAAATTAGAAATATTAACCCTCATGAGGTGCAGATTACCAATCCCAGTGCAGGAAGGAGAAGAAGAAAGAGACTCTGTCAGTCAACAAAAGTGTCTTCTGAGGGTGTAATATTACAAGGAATGGAAACAGAGTGGTTTGTCCATTGATGGAAAAATGCAGCATTCACATATAATAGTGCTGCCAGGATTTGAGGGATGCCAAGGAAACCTGTGTGGACGTGTTACCAGCAAAAGTGCCTGCCTGGCTGGTGCTTAAAAATAGAAAAGAGGGTGTTGAGTACATAGAAACTGATGTTGAAGGATTACTGACCTCTTTATTTTAAAAAAAGTGTCATCTCCCTCTGCCTGATTCTGAATGTTCTCACCCTCACCAGTGCTCAAAGATTTGAAACAAAATATAACTCCCTGGAAATGAGGTTACCCTACTTGGGTAATGTTTCCCCATTGAGTCCAAATGCATACTTCCCACTGGCCACTACTTTTAGCTATACTGAAGACTGGTATCACTACACACAAATATGGACCACACAGATCATTTGGGCTCCTTATTAGGGAGGCGGGGAAGGAAGGGAAGTGAAACCACTGTTTTTGTTTCATTTAAAGTCTATGCTCAGGTGAGTGTGAATGGGCAGTGAATTTATCTTTCCTGTCCCTGGTCTCCTGCCAGAGGGATACTCGGCTCCAAGGGTCCCATTCAGCTTGTTTTGTGCTTAAGTTGAGCCCCACCGTAACTTCTAGATGACTTCTCTGCCTCTCCCTGTCCCAAAAGCCTCTGTTATGTGTGTGCATTAAGAGTTAGACTCTGAGACCAAGCCCACATTCACCTCTAGGCAAAACCCATATATGCTAAGATTAGGCAGCATTAGAAAAAAAGTTATTTTTTCACTTACCACATGGTAAGTTTAATTTATCAAGGCAGCTCCATCCCCTTGGGCCTTTCTACTTGCTAAAGCTCCTGGCTTTTGGACTCACCTCTTATTAAAAATAGATTTGGCTTTCATCCTGCACGTAATCTGCCTCCCATGGAGGTGAGGATAATGAAGGTATATGGTGGTGAAAGTCCCATTGCAGTGACTAAAGGCTGAAAACTCCTGTGTCTTCCTGATGAAAGGCTCAAGTAATGCCAACTGAAGATTGTGTTTTCATCTTGTACGGTTGGACCACTGCGAGTTGCACAGTTTATGGCACGAGTGAGTTGTCTAGCTGACACTTTCTGCTGCGAGATGCATGGGGTCGGGCCACTAGTAAATTTTGTAACAGAGAGGTTAGGTACTGACATTCTCTCTACACAGCAGAGAAAGAAGAGGGATCCACAGAAGCTGTCATAGTGAGGAGGAACCCACTCGAGGCAGTCCATGGAAAGAAGAGGTAGGAGTTAACTTTTTCCCACAAGCTTAAAGGAATTACTGATGCTGTCTTAGCCCAAAGTTTTCTCCTGGAAGGAGAAATTAATCCCTTTTCCCAAACACCAGCAAAGATTTTCAAAACCAGCTGGTGATACTGCAGCTTGTTTCTGTAATGACTCAGTGCGAGCCTAATGACTGGGGCAGTTGTCATGTGTACTGATTGTTATGGTTCCCTGCTTTTCTGTTTCAGAGGAGACTGCATTTCTGTGTATGCACAAGTATACAGTGAGCAAAATATTAGTGCTGTTGCGATAAATCCTCTGTGTGTGCGCGTGAGCACTCATTTAATCTATCTGATTCAATATAACACACATTTTGTAGCGTTCACTGGATATCTTTGGAATCAAAAATGATATGCAACATATAAGTTACCATTTTTCTGCCCTCCTTTTCATATGTTGCAGTAAATCAGTGTACATAATGGCTTTGGGCTATGCTAATTCAGGCGGAAAAATGTTGATTCAGATAAATCACTAATTATGACACTGACTTGACAAAGACCTGTCTTCACAGTGTAAGAATACTTCCTGAAAGTGATGGTGCTACAATGTCATTTACCATAACCCCTTTGGTTTTCAATTTGAATTAAAGATCTCCTTTATACAATGCTTTTTCTCTAGGAAAAAAAAAAAACAACTAACATTTTAAGTCTATGTGCCAATTTTTCCTTTCAACAAATTATGTAATAGTTCAAATGAGAGCACAAAGCAAGTAGCACAAAAACAGCTGGTGGGAAACCTTACTCAGCATTAGGCACTTTCAAGCCTGAACAGTGTAATGTGCATGGCTTAATGCATCATGTGCCTTTACTAATTTAAGACTGATTGTGCAAAAAGGGCTGTGCAGGGACACTGCTGGACAGCTAGGGACACTGGTGGACCGCTTCTGTTATGGAGTCACACTGCAGTTAAAAGTCTGCCTACACTTGCTGCATAATGGAGTCAGAGTTATTTTTACTTCCCATTTGGTGTTGTTTAAAAAATAATGCTGAAAACAAAGAGGTGGAAAACTGGTTTATATTCACAAAATGTCTGCGCAAACAGAAGCATTGGAGAAGAGTATTATTCTCTTGGGTAGCATTCTGAATTTAGATACCAGCATCAGCCTTTTGAGTTTTTTGGACTTTTGGAGTTTGAATGGAGAAATATCAAGAGATTTGGGGTTGTAATTAGATTTTTTTTCTTTATTGTGCCCTTTTTGAGGCCACTTATGTATCTGAAAATGCTGCTCTTACGATACATTTAAAAGTTCATGGTTACTGAATAGGGTGTTACTAAAAATTTTGGCAAAGCTACCTTGAAGTATTGTTTAAATGTTCAAGAAAATCCCTTGATCTTGATTCTTCACTATGTTCATTTCATGCAGCATTTAACAGAATGCCAGCAGAACTAGATTTAAAAATAAATACAATAATATATAAACTATGGCTTAAAAAGGAGAAGGAGTGTTTTGTTTTATTCAGAAAGTGAAACTTTGAATGTAATTGCATGTAACAAATGTAATTAAAAGTATTGGTCAGATATAACTTTTATAAAATGATATATATTTATTTGGGATGAGAAAGGCCATTTCAGGAAAATATAGTCATCTGAGTCATTTACTTTCTCCAAACGCCTGCAAGATAATTATTGATATGTTTCAACTTGCATCAGTAACTGTGACTTCCATGAGAAATTCTGTCTCCATTTAACCTTTACAGCATAATTCATGCTTTCATCTGGCCATAGAGTCAGCTGAGTCCCTGCCCTCATCTGTGGCAGATCCTGTACATGGAACACAGGAGATATCTGCAGAGGCATTGGGGTGGTAATCATTGGTTCCCTTGGTTACTACCAGTTTCTGTGAACAGTTGTTTTGCAGAAATGCACCCCATGGCATACTGGATGCTCTTTGAAGCTTCATGATGTTTTTCAGATAAATTCTTAGCTGCTCTTCATATGCTGGAAAGTCATGAGAGCACACAGGGCACCTCTGTTCTGCTCTTGATGTATTTTCTCAGACTCTAGCCTCCCTGAGAGAAAGTCTTTTTCTGTGTCTTTATCATTCCCTAGGGCAGTAAAAACCCCACAGCTCAGCTGGGGTCTGTAGGGACAAGTACACAAGTAAATAAAAACCTGATATACAAATGCTGAACATCAAATAATGATGTTCTTGGGGTACAGATCCATTTAGTTGAGTGAATATTAATGATCAAAACTCATTTATAATTTAGCTGTTTACTGACATTTTGTTTTTATTCATCTATTATATAAATATCTATTAAAATATCTTTTTTTTTAAGCCGAAGGTAGTTTGGGGTCAGTACAAACAAAAATTGTGCTACACTGTCATTATAACCAACAGGTAAAGGCAAGGAGTAAAATTCTGGCTTCCAAAAATAACTTTTTGTTAGAGCAAAACAGTGAAAAACCATTTCAAAGTGCTGATGGACCATTCCTCTTCTTCTGGTTGTTCTAGTCTTTAGCAGGCTGTCCATTATCTGAATAATAGATAAGATTGTTGCTTTCCAGTCCTAGAGCAGCTGCCGCAGGGTGATCTCTGAGCCACATTCCCCCATTTGTCCAAGCACAGGGAGACTCACCAGCAATGAAGCATAGCACAGAGCCAGCTGGGGAGAGACAGGGTTGTTTGCCAGGCTCCAAGCTCTGCAGCTGGCCCGTGGTGCCCCAGCTGTGGCCAGCTCTGCACCCTCTGGGCCCTTTACCAGCATCCAAGACTTCCTCCTCTCCCATAATGGAGAACTGGCTGACTTATTTGGTACCAACTGGAGTGATTTATTTGGTTCCCAGAAAGTTGTTCCATAGCATTCGAGAAAGCTTAAAAAAATTTATGGCTTTTATACGATATGTGGGAAAGATTAACCTGCTTTGCGCATAATGAGAACAAAGTAATTTCTGAGGCATGACTTTGGTGTGGTTTTTTTTCCATTTTTATTAATCCACTGTCGTGGGCTAAGCAGAAGAGAGTTGTTTTTTTTTTCCCCTTCTCTTCATAAATAGTTAGCAAGAAGCTATGTTTTGGATTTCTGCTCAGGAGAAAACTGATAAGAAGGAACGTTTATAGTTATTGCCAGGATGCTTTCAAGGACAAATACATTCAGCCTCTCTCCCCTCCACAGACAGAGCCAGGAGGGGGGGGGGGGGGGGGGGGAGAGAGACAGTCCAGCTTCTAGCTTGGGATTTGCTTTCAGGTTAAGATTGAGAAGCAGACTGACCAATTATTCCATCCCATGCACGTCATACCCAGTATATAGGTGAGGACCCTTTCGGGAGATTGCTCTTTTTACTTCCCTTGGGCTCCGGATCATCTCGCTTCAGGTACCTGCATTCTCTCTCCCGAGGCCTTTTCTCCCCCCCCACAGATGCCATTAGCTCTCGGCCCGGGACGCTCGTTATCTCCGTTCTGTGAGTTTCGGGATCCTCCCTCTCCGGGGGGATCATTAGCTGTTTTTCCCCTACTTCGGTCAGCTCTCGTCCTGGGACGCTTGGGCTGTTATCTCCGTTCCGTGAAGTGCCTCCCACCCGCCCCCGTTTGGGGGAATCGTGAGTGCAGTGTCTGGGGATCGTTAGCTGGCAACAGGCTGAGCCTTTTGGGGGGAGCAGTACCATTGTGTATCACCCATTCCCTCCCTCCTCCGGGGTCATTGACTGGGAATGGGCTGGGCCTTTGGTCATCAGGTGGGGAGGGGCAGTATCACTGTGTATCACATTGCATATTTGTATATAGTATTATTTCCAATATTATTGTAGTTTAGTAATTAAATTGTCCTTATCTCAACCCACGAGTCCTCTTTGCCATTTACCTCTTTAATTCTCTCCCCTAAAATTGGGTGGGGGCAGGGACTGTGTGAGTGGGTGTGTGTGGTTTGGCCCCCAGCCAAGGGCCAACCTGCCACATTCACTAAGAGGCGTTGGTTTATTTACTGGAACTCTACTTTTTGTAATCACAAGGAATTTATTCTACTAAAGAAAATTACTTTCTTTATCCTTGAAACCTGCGTCTTTTTAGCAAGGCAATGTAAAAGATTTTTAGCGTTTTCTCTTCCTGAATGTGAATCTCCTTGTTCTAAAGCCCACCTGTGCTATGCCTTTCCTCCTGTTCTTCACATGATTTTCAAACCAGCTTGGCTGCCCAGGGAAATAGGTCTAGGCTATACTCAACGCTGTGCCACTGCTCAGGCGTTAGTCTTTGCAGGGAGAAGAAAAGCTGATCTATAGCACCAGCCTGGTTTAAACAGGAGGTGAAGGACATGGGCCTTATTAGCTGCAACCCCAGAGTCAAAGTATTTCTGTGCGTGTCTCAGGCAGAGAAGCCTTAGGGACAAGGCACAGAGAAACTGTGGGACAAGGTTTCTATTTTGTCACTTAAGTAGTCAATAAATGGGTCATCCTACACAGACAGACCTCCTAGTGTATTCTAGATCTCCTTCTGTGAACTTTTAAGGTAAAAATTCAGTCTGTGGCAATTAATTTCTTAATGAAGTTTCTATGGAATATTTTCAGAAGTTAAACTTTATTGTTTTCCAACTTTGTCTCCCCATTCCTTTTTTAAGCTACTCAGCATAGCAGATTTGTATACAATTTTGTTACTTGCTTGGTCTGAAATGCTGTAATATTTCTACAAGTAGCAAAAGAGTACTATTTTTCCTTTTTGAGACATTCTAAGATACTCAAAGTTTCTGTAAAACAAAGTGAAGAGATCTATTGAAATAACATGAAAATAATTAAAATTGTCATTGGAATCACATTTATTGGTAATGAGGAGGAGAAGCCATTTTTAAAATCTTTGAAACCATCGCTCCCCTTTTGGACAGACAGGGTTTTTATTTTTACTTCTGCAGTTGCAATTTTGTTATTCTGCTTTAAGGGGAGGGTGTGGTGGTGGTGGAGGGCAGGTGCTGTAAGGCCAGGAGCAGCCTGGAGTTAGGAGCTGCTTTGCAGGTGGTGCAAGGGAAAGATGGAGCCATAGTCCCAATTGTGGTGGGAGGAAGCCAACCCTCTTTCCCTAGAAAGGCTTCCTGGAGCCATGGCAAGGCTTGTTAAGATCCCAGAGGTCAATGGAGCTGGCTGGAACACAGCTGAGAGGTAGGAGCAGTCTGTGAGGGAGTATGGGATAGGTTCCTGTCAGTTTTTGGTTGCTCAGTAGTTGCTTTTCCTCACAAGGAAGTAATTATCAGAGCTCCCACTTCCAGAACTCTGATTATTTTTGTTTGTTTTTGTTTCTTTTTAAGCCTCTTGATCTTATTTGGGGAACTTATGAAGAAGGTCAAGGCAGATCCTTTGCAATGCTGATTAATTTGTGCTCCTCTCACCCTGCTTTAAAATCTCTGTAAGAATAAGTATGGATTTTTTACATTTGAGGAGCTGTAAATAAGAATTATGCTTTTTGTTTCAAAAGTTGCTAAAATTTCAAAATCCTCTTCTGTGGGAGTCTTTTACAGGGGAAAAAAATACTGATGAATATTATGTTTTTTCCACTGAGTACTGTCTTGCAAGGCAGCAGGAGATAAGAGTTAAGGGGTAGGTCTGTGCTTGAGATGAACTATTGCATTTTTCATTTCACATAATGACTGTTTTGTGGCTTGTGCAAAAGAATAATGGTGTGTGCTTGTTAATTTGATCAACTTGATGACAAATACTCTGTGAACTGGAGAAAATTCTTTCTTTTTTTCTCCATTTTTTGTAAGTGTAGAGAGCACATAAGGAATGCTTCACAGACTGAGCATGGATTTGATGATGCTATTTTAACTTTAGATTGTTGTTATAGCAGAGTTCTGTGGGTTCACAGAAGAAGAAGCAAATCAGGTTGGGGAAGTCAAAATAGGAAAGAAAGTTAGAAAGGAAAAACAAAAATCACAGATGGATGATACTAAATATGGATTAAACTGTAAAAATGAAGAACACAATTGCCAGATATTTATAGACTTAGGTCAGTTAAAATCAATGAAAGACAATGACACTTCAATATAAACAAATATAGAACAAGGAAGACTCTTTTACAGAGACAGGTACTTGGTGGTGCTTGTTTGGGAAATGGTGGGAGAAAAATAATAGAAGAGATAAATATGCAGGAACAGATACAGAGCTGGTGTAGGTGGGCAAGGTATGGCTTTTCCTGGTTATTTAGCTTCCCTACCAAGTAAACACACTCCAAAACAGCATGTTCAGACCCACTTACCTGCTGTAAGCCAGCAAGTGTCTATTAAAGAAAGGAAGAATTAAGAAATAATACTGGGTGGGGTGAAAAAAGCAGTTGAAATTACTTGAATTAGAATTTTTATTTCTGCTTGGATCTCCTGATGGAGAAGGTCTGCCCTGCAGTGTGAAATGCTGTTTACATTTGTTTAAATCTGTCCAGATCTCAGCCCTAGATTCTAGGTACCTGGCTTGGGTGGTGGGGAAAAAAAGCTGAAAATCTGTTTTACTGAGCATGATGTGGATTTTGGCAAGGGGAAATACCCTGATAGCATGGGCTATTAGCGATGCATGGCAGAGGCAAGAAGTGCCACCTGCAACACCTTTCATTCCTGAGAGTCCCAGTGCCCTGGCCTTCTGTAGAAAGTCATGATATGCTGGGGTAACAAGAGTTTTACTGTGTCTTCTCAGTTTTGCACCTTGCAGTCTTCCTGCCTAAAAGGCATGATAAAAACCTTCACCTGCCTCTCCTTTTACTCCAGCACCTAGGAATAAGGGATGATAAGTCCTGCCATTTTCATGGAATAACTTTTCACGCTCTGCACAATTGAGAAAGATCACACAAGATCATGGGTACTGGAGGGAAGGTCAATATCCAAAAGTATGATAAAAGGGAGAAACAAAAGAGCAACAAGCAATGCATTTAGGAGAAAGAAACAATACATAGGAGAGCCCATTTTGTTTAGAAAAACTTTCTCCTGTTGCAGCAGCCGGGCTCAGCAGGAGGGGAGCTGCTTCCCATCTCCATGTCCAGTCTCACGGAGCAGGCAGACTCTCTTCCCCCTCCTCACTGTCAGCACACTGCAAAAGGACACAGATGGCCCCTGCCTTTTGCTGGGCCACATCTTTAGGAAGTGGCCAAGTGATTCTTGTATCTTCTTTTTAAAGGTATATTTCACCGTGTGTCTACATTTATGGACAGGAATATTGGTGGTGTCTTCTCTCTATTTCATCTGCCATAATGATCTAGGGGTGTTCTGGCAAAGAATGATGCTTTCTTGTCCTGTTGTCTCTGTTTTGTAGTCAGCTCCACCTGTTTCATGACTGGAATTAATGGGCTTGGGGAAATGAAGCCCATGAGCTATACGGGGCTCTGCTTTCTTGGACTCCTAAAGGAAAGAGGGAGCTCAGCCATTCACTGCAGACTTGTATTACTATTTTTTAGGGCTCTCAGAAGCCTTCAAACATTAAAGATGTGCAACTGTCAATATACTAAGATAATTTTTAAAGATTTCAACTTTGTCATTGAATCAGACTTTGTGTTGCCATTGATTGAATAACACTGAGTCCAATTCCTCAAGCACTGTTTAGCACCTTGTAAACTGCCACTGAAATTACTTCTGACATTGCCCTATGTATTTGAGAGGCAAATCTATATAGGAAATATTAATTGTAAATAAGTATGTGTCAGACTTCCTTCTTTTAGATGATCAGTGAATCTGCCCAAATGGTAGGTCATATCTTTACAATACCAAGCTCAAAAACTAAGTGTTTGAGCACAGAAACTCCCTTAAGACGCCAAAGGACTAGAGAAGGAATCTGGATTCAGTGATCTGTCCTTGTGGTTTCCCCGGTGATTTCCTCCAAGGCAATGGCTTCATGTGGCCCCTGTGCCAAAAATAATATATCAGGATGTAAGAGAACTTGTCTCCTGACAGTCCTCAGGACAAACTCTTTGACAGAAGAGGGGGACGAACCCTCTTGCAATCGACAGCCCAAGCAAACAGGAATGGATGGTGTAGAAGAACCAAGCAAAAGAGTGACACCAGGCCCAGAGGCTGTCTCTTCCAGCAGCTAAGTCTAATAGCTAAAAATGCATCACAGAATCAGTTAAGTGAGAAAAATCTGCCATCAACAAATAGCAGAAAAAAAAAATTGTTTCAGCTGACTGCAATTTCTGCCAGTCTTCCTTGTCCATTAGCAGCATAAATAGTGCACAGGCTGATAGGAGCCATCATAAACATATATTCCCTCCCACTGGGAGGTTTAATAAATATTGGTAGCTCCTAAAAATGTTATAATGTTTATTGATTTAAGCCTCTCAGATTCTACTAAGGAATGATCTGTGGGTTTCATAATGTAAATCACATGGATGTCTATACAGAGTTTTAAAACACAAAGTCACTGTTGTAAATCTAAATGCACTATTTGTATATGTATCTGTTTGAGGTAGAGATTGATGCCCCTAGTTAGGATTGTGTGGTTTTTGTGTAGTTCCTTTGTAGGATGAAATTGTTTTTCACGTGTATGTTTAATATCTTCCAAGTTTGCTTATAACCTGCCACCTGCATTTAAAAAAATTAAGGAGTCCCAGGTTTTGAAATTTAAGGTTATCTTTAGCTACTCAAAGTGGTAGTGTTTGTGGTGGGGTTGTTTTTTTTTTTGGTTTGGGTTTTGAGAATAAGCCTCGAAGTGTGGTGTGTTTTTTGTTTTGTGTTTTTTTTTGTCAGATTTAAACTCTTCTCTAGGGACTAAGGTCACTGTGGAAAGTCAGGAGAAACTGGTCAAATTCTGTAGCTGAACTGGTATTTGGATAGTATACACTTGTTGCAGGTCAAATTAGAGCTAACATAGCAAATATGTACTCTGTGTAGAATAGGATGACTGTTCTTGGGACTGTCGAGAAGAACTTTTAATCACTTAAGGATTGTTAGATTTACTTTTGGAGACAGGAACATCCTGGAAAATAAGTGAACTAAATGGATACTTAATCAGTATGTTTGGAGTAGTCAGCCAAAAGTACTCTCCAAAAGTAATGTCATTTTAATACTAATCACATCCACCAACATGAAGACCACAGCCCACTTGGAGTCCCTTCCCCTCAGAGCACGCAGGGTTCAGAAATGTTATGTTACCAACATGCTAATTAGTTGACCCATCAGGTATGAGGAGGCCTGTATACAGTTCCCGAGGCTGCTAGGGAAAATTTCTAGTCTCTACAATTGAGCTATAACACTGTGTCACCCGATGCGGTGACAAATGCTGGGTAGCTGGTGAGAGGAGTAGTGGAGAGCCCAGCCATCTTAGCTCTTCACTCTCATGACTCTGCAAATCCATACGAGAAAAACGTCGGCCTTTTCTTTTGTTCATATGACACTCTTATCTTCAGCTACATCTAGGCACCCCTCCCTAAAGTCTATTATAGCTTGGTGGGTCTGTGTGAGAGCAGACTGTATGGGTTAAGAGACCTAATTAGTCACCCAAGGCTGCATTCTGTCTGTTACACTACAAAAATGAAACCAGTGGGAGGCACATGTAGCTTCAAAATAGGAATAACATGAGTTTTTAGAGTGAACTAGTGGTAACCTTAGAAGAGTGGAAGATGAAAGATACAACAGGTTGCACAAAACCCTCTAAATTTCCAGAATAGAAGTCCCTCTAAGGGCTGTGTCTGTGTGTGGCAGCTCTGACCCAGCGGGTGGTGGGGTCTGTCCCCATCAGAACTCTATAAATCTCTCTCAAATCCTTCTGTGCTTTTCTGTGTTACCGGCATCACACAGTGGCAAACACCAGTGCTGTTCTCTGCTGTATCGTGTGTACCTCTGCTGAACTACAAACGGCCTACGAACTTGTGTCAATGTAGTAAGTTTCTATAGCTTGGGGTTTTTTTTCCTTCTTTTCCTCATGAATGTTTAAATGAGTCCTTGTGCATCCATGTCCCTGTACTGTAGCCCTGGGCAGGGATTTGTCTCTCCCAACCTCACAGAAAAGGGCAAACGACAGCTCAGGCTGACTGTGGAGTGGGGACATGTAGGAGAACATTAAAGGTAACAAGGAAATGGCTATTTTTCCTCTTCTCATAAATATGGCTAAATACTCTGCCTAGGTGAGAGTGATGCTAGAATGGATTAAATGTCTATTTGAAGGAGAAAGTTTTTAGTTTTACTACTTCTATACACCTTTTGATCTGTTTCACTCTTTCTTTTCAATTGCGTGACTTGCGCAAATGTTTGCTAAGTTTTGTTATAACTCTCTTCCCAGGACTCCCATCCTTTCAAACAGACAGTTCTGGCCCTATTAGTCACAAACAACCAAGTGCCTGCCATTATACTGAGACTAGTGCTTAGACAACAATTAAAATAGTTTGACTTCCTGAGTTGATAAAACCCTTTGTGCACTGTTTTAAAATGTTTAAGCAGCACAACAAACTTGTTGCATCTTAACACTGCAATGATTGCAAAGGTTGCATAGAATGTCTTGACAAATGAAACAGTAAGTAGGAGAAACACTGTTGAATCTTAATCATCAGTAACTAATTGAAGTATGTGTCTGATTATAAAACAATTGAATAATCGCACCTCTTAGCCTTACCAAGAAGTTGCCATCTGGGGTAGGAACAGGGATGTGCTGGCAAGACCAGATGGTCTTCGCATGCAGAAGGAACCTGTTTTTCATCAGTATCATGACTGCACTGATAATTAGAGAAGAATGAACAAGGCATATGTCAATGAAGAATTTCCAAATCTAGATTACGTTTAAGAGATCCATTAAGATCATTTCAGGGCCAGGGTTTGAAATCATATTTGTTAATGCTGAAAACATATGAGTACTTTTTAGTAAGTTGATAGTCTGAAAAGGACATAGGCCCTTAAAACAAGATAAAAATGGACTTTAGGTGCTTAATTACAAATTATTACGAAAATATTTATTATTCTTGACTCTTTGTCTTCACGCTGGAAGCTCCCCAAATTAATGATATTCACATTCCTACACACCCCCTCCCCACCCCCCTGATTTTTGCCTGAACTCCATAGTTCAAAAGTCTAGAAATGATGTTGAAAAGGTAGGGAATACCTCTCTGCAAGACAAACGCTGATACTCCTGATGCACAATGAAGTGGAAGTCTGCAGAGACAGGAGTATTGATGAAAAAATACAACTCTTTCTCAATGCCGTTTCCTTCTGCCTGAAATGGGAGAAGGGGAGAAAACTCCGACCAAAACCCCTGAACCCAACCAACTGAACAAAAAACCACAACAGAAGGAGAAAGAAGAGATGAATTTACTTGGTAAATAGATATTAATGCCTACTTCTACAAGTTTCTTACTGGGTGAAAATATTTTGGTGGATTTTCTTCCTGATGGGTTATCAGTCTCATTGGATCCTTTTTCCACCATAAGTTTCCTCCAGACAGAAAATAGAGGATTTGGTCCATTTATTTGGTATCTCCATAAATTTGGAACACAAGGGCAAATAGCAGCATCGACAGGTGGCCTTTGTGTGCTTTGTGTTCTGAGTGGTCTGGATTTACCGTCATTGTGTAGAAATGGTGTACTGCGTAGAGTTGCCCTACTAATGCAGTTGGCTATGACTCAGTTTTCTTTTTTCTTACTTTTTGTTATACAGAAGCTAATAGAACGCAGATCCCTGTCCAGATTTACTGGCAGACGGATTGACTTGCAGAATTGATGCAGTACATATTATTTGTACAGGCCCTATAAAAGGGACCTCTGATTTGTTTAAAATTGTTAGTTTTAGTCATACACTTTGACACTGAGGTCTGGTAACATATGCTGGTCTAAGGATAATACTGACTAATACTCCTAGAAAAAAATTGTCTTTGTTGTGTCAGAGAGAAGACCAAGATGGGGAAATTCTAACAAAATAAAAATTTTAAATAAATTTATCTCTCTTTTTGCCATGTTTCACTCAGTAATGGAACAGCTTTGAAACTGGAGATGCTTTTAACCCATTGTCAAAGCTAATAGTAACATTATTTATCATCAGTATTTACTCAGCTGCTGTAAAGCTAGGGTCTATATAGCCTGTTAACACTGGGACATGAATTGATCTCTTTCTGTCGCCATCGTGTTCTTAAGCATACATCAAAAGAGGCTGCACAGGAAAGTAATTTCAGATGTTTTCCATCTTTGTGTTCTGAAAAGTAAGTGGCATTAATTTAATGGACTGGGAAGGGTTCTTGAGTCAGAAACATGGATGGAAAGCTTTGTCAGAGATTGTGTATATTTTTGGTTTCTGATATTTCAAGTGGGGTTTCAAGGATGTTGGGGAAAAAAGCCCCACCTTTCAATCGGAAAGCTTAAAAATGTTGGGATTTGTTCTAGTCTCCTTGGAGGAGAGAAAAAATATTCTTAAGGGAATGTGTATTTAACAGCGTATGGGCATGTGCACTCACAAGTTTTATTCAGGGAGCGTTCATAAGAATGCAAAGCTGACCTCTGGAAACACCCTATGCTGTTTTGATCTGACCTCTAATTCCATGGATTTTGTACATCACCCAGGCCACAGGCAGGCCTGTGCCTGCGAAGGCAGCTGCTAGACGGTACTCTGTTTTCTCCCCCACTGTCCACTGTGTGCCCCCATTCTTTAAGCGTTCAAACCCTGCTGTGATGGTCATGTTATTTAGTACTTTTAAAATACTAACTCCAAATCCCAGCCCCTTTCTTCTGGCTAACTTTTCATCCATGTGTTGTCTTCAACCAGTCTCACTCCTTGTCCAGACGTGCTTTTCAGCCTTTTTTTCTGTCTTTACTGGCTCCTCAGTTAAATTCCCCTGGGGAACCTCCTGCAGCCCCAGAGACTCTGGTCCTTTCTCTGGTACCATTTTTTTGCCCTGTTAGCTCACAGTTCTTCCTTTGTACACTAGTGCCTTATCAGATACCTCTTCTCATGCCTCCTGCTTTTGCATTCTTGGTCTTTTCTCCCTTTTACTCAAGGCTAGCCCCAGTCTATGTGTTGTATGTTAATCCTTATTTTCCTGTTAATGAATTCTAATCCTATTTCCCTGTGCTTTCATCTCCTTTCCTATTTCTTTTGTCTTCTCTGTATTTGAATATGGCAGCGGCTCACTGAGATCTGTGGAGATGCAGGGCAGCTGCTCTTAAATTCCTACATCTGGCCTTAGTGTTGCAGGAGACATCTTTGAACAACTTCTACTGACACCTAAGAAATCCCTGCTGAATAGGAGCAGAATTTATCAAGTCCTTGTTCAAAATCTTGGAGACACTAACACATTTCCAAACAAGTACATCAAGTTGGGGGCACGTGAGACCATTTTTTAAATATGGACGAAAGAGTGTACCTCACTTTTTGAGGCAGTCAAATTGTTATGTTATTTTTGCAGAATACCTAGGATGGAAAATTCCAGTCTAGACTACAAAAAAGTTTTTAAAGTTATGAGCAACTAAAAAATTAAAAACAAGGTCTTAAAATAGGAACTGTTAAATAATCTTACTAATAGCTGGTATTACCAGCCCCGCCTATATAAAATATAAGCATTGCTATTCTAATAGCCTAAATGCACTAAATATCACTAAAGTGATCTTAGTAATTGCTGCCAGAAAGATGTTGCTGCTGTTTTCTTGACTTTATTGATCTGCCAAAATTATAAAGTGGCAGTACTTTATGTAAGCTTTATTTAAAAGCATAACTGGAGAGTGATGACAGAACAGTTTTATATACTAATGTGGTAAATATAGCTAAAACTCTGTTCAATATGTCAAGGAAGGAACAAACCACTAAAAACACTATTTGCTGCAATTAAAGAAAAGGTTGAGGGTTTGGGTGGGATTTTGTTTTGGTTTTAACTTTCAGATGGTATCCCTAGGAGAAGAAATCTATATATTGGGGCCCAGAAGCATGAACAAAGTACTTTACTGACTGATCCACAGTAAATTTTGAACACGTTCAGATTAGCAAGAGTGGGCCAAGAACTAGGATTGCTTTTCATTTTCCATGGTCTATGAGCATGCACTTGAACATCATTTAATAATTTGCTGTCTCAGTAATTTCCTTTGTCTAAGCTTTGACTAGCAGCAAGACTCAGACCACAGTGTTAAAGCACTCAGACATAAGGCTATGAGAGAAATGTATTTGCTCTTGCAATTACCAGTTCAGTTGATCATGTTGTATTGGTGAACATATTTGCAATAAAATTTATAACCTTATCAAGGTGTATTTTCATACTGTACCTCAAAGTTTGTCTTTCCAAGAGAATTTCATTTTTCTCCCCCCTCATTTAGCATAGAAGCCTCCTAGCTGCTATTATTATATGAACAATGAACAAAAAATTAGGTCACTGTTCTGCTAAAGTTCAACAATTTGTGCTATTTATTTGTTGCTTTTGGTTTCTAGAGGATGTTTTTCATGGCAGAGCTGCTGTTTCACAATAGGTGTATTTTTGCTTTCCTTTGCTCTGTAAATGGTGTGTATTCTCTAAGTTTTTTAAAAGAACTACTGAGTAGAGGAAGCTGTAAAACTTGAATCTGTGAGATATAGATAATCTTAAACATGATGTTCTGTTCCTTGCTATCTAAATAAAAATCTAGAATATGCAGAAAGAATTTCAGAGATGAGACATCTTGATATAGGGCAAGAAAATTCTGGAGATATTGTGGGGCCCACTGAAAATTTCAGTATGTTAGAGCAAGACCTTATTTCCTCAGCACTAAGGGGCTTGTTTATGCCTACTTTCATTTTTCTGCAGTGGAAAATGTGGCTCAGGGTCCTGCAAGTTACTGGAGGCCCAAAGGAAGAAAACCATATTAATTAATGCAATGGATACTTGATTAGGTATGGAGGGCAGTAGAGCTCCAGTTACACTTGCACCATTTGTTGACACCAGTGGTTGGGCTGACAGGTGCAGAGCTGAGCTGTATGCGTTTCACTCACAGCAGAAACATGCCAAGATGTTTTCTGGTTATTGCTCTCAAGTGTTAGACTCCTAGCTCATATGTAATGAGCCCATAAAGAGGGTGTTAATGACAATGATTCAAAGCACCACTGTCTTTTTTTTCTCATTCCAGTTGTCTCTGTGGCTCCTGTTGACTCCTGTAAGCCTGCCTTAGTTCTCCTGCTAGCACAACATTAACGAAGAATTTTTATTTCAGAACAAAATTGGTGTAATTCCTTGTGATTTAATTAAGGAAATTTTGTATGAAATCAGCTCCTGTTAATATCCTGATCAGTTGCTTTGTTGGTCATCTGATCAAAATGGCATGCAGATATGACAAAACCAGGCTGTTCAGGCAATTAAACTGTCATGGGATAAGAGGGAAGATTATTTTGTGGTTTAATTCCTAGTTAAAAGCTAGAAGATAGAGTGGGAATAAATTGTCAGCTTTTGCCTAAAAGAGAAATTATGTATGTGATCCCATTGAAATTTGTGTTACATGTTCAATGTTTTCATACATTTCTTTTATATGTGAGAAGAACAGGCAAAAGTCTAATAGGAGAGCCTAATAGTTCCTGTAAAGAATTGCAGAAAGTTCCCATAGTTGGATGGTAAACTGGCTGGTGGAGATCAATTTTGATAAAAGTGGAGATCAAAATAACACACTAGGAAAACAACATTTATGAATGCATATAAATGATGGGCTCTAACCTAACATTACTGAAAATATTTTGGTGTCAATGTGGATATTCTCAGTAAACACTAGATCATTGCTCACAGCAGAACACCCCCCCCCCCCCCCCCCCACCAGACAAATTGAATGCTAAGAATTATTAGGAAAGCAATTGATAACAAAATAGAAAAGCACCATTATACAATGGAACAAATCTATGGTGCTCCCACATCTTGATAACTATAAACAACTCTGATCATTTTATCTGAAAAGGCTGCCATAGTGCTGGATTAAAAAAAAATTACAAAGTTGATAAAAGATGTGGAATGAAGCCTGTGTAAGGAGAGGCTAAATAAGCATTTCAGCTTTGAAAAGAGGTGATTGAAGGAGGACAGTGGTCTATAACACTGAGTGTCCTAGAGAAGATGAAGAGGAGGGGAAAAAATGTTCACTTCTTAGGGCAGAAACAGAATAAAAATATCCATCAGCAACTTTACAACACAATACAGTGCTTGCCATGTGACATAGAATTAAATTGGAATACCCATTGACAGGAGGTTGTGATAGCCAAAAGTGTAAATGGGCTCAAAAAGAATTTGGAAAAATTAGTGGAGGATGAATCTGTTACTGAATTAAAAATTATGGTTTAGATGCGGTCCTTGCCTTCAGTGTACTGAAACATTGACTATTTTTACACTGTTTTTGCACTCCTTGGACATATGCTACTGGCCAGTAGCATCAATTAAATTCTGAGCTAGAGGGACCTTCAGTCTGACACGGCTTGATCATTGTCATGAAGCTCATGGTCTTCCTCCGGGGCTGGCAAATCTGGGGGGACACACTTCTTTGACGAAGACAGTTTTTGAGGACTTTGTGCATCGCTTTACTTTTGCAGTCCTTTGATAATTAGAGAGAGAAAACAATATGCAAATCACTAGCTAATAAATAATTGCTTCATGTAATAACAGGACAGAGTGAGAACAAAACTAATTTGAGATGTTTCCACTGCAGCCAAATGCAGATCTATTTAATCAGTTTTTCATTCTAATGAGTGCAGATGCACACCATGCTCCACTTTCAATACTTGCTCTTAAAAAGTACTAAGTCTGCATGGGAAACTATTGCTTTTTTTAGGTAAAACTGCTGTCTTCAGTTTGTTTTTGCCTGGCATGACAGCCAAGAATCCTTGCGAAGCTGTTTCACAGTAGCACTCTACCAGCACCATATTCTTTTTTCTCTCTGTAGTGAGGAGAAATAGATACTTACTTTTTGTGTGTTCCTATACTATAATGACAAATCTGGTATTTTCCCCAAAGACCCTTCACTGTGTGACAGGTATTTGAAAGTGCACCTAGGCATTGAGCAGGTGTTGGAAAAACTTCAGCGGCTGTAAATTTTGAGGGAGGTTGAGGAAACATTTGCACTAGGGAGTCCCTTGTGCTTTTCAAGAAGAGGAATATTTTCAGGCTTTATATTTCTATAATCTGTGATGTCTGGAACATCTTTTGGCATGTGTAGAGACAGCACTATTGTAAACATTGACGGTATGTTGGGCTTTTTGACCCTCTCAGCTCTGTACTCCAGTTGGAGTTAAGATATTTAGTGTATGACCTTCTCCTCTGTTTGCTTGTACTTCTTAATCAGTTGGAGAAAGTAATCCATGTCACTGAATTTCAGCCTAGTAATTTATTTAAATAGCTTTGTAATTCGTTGGTGTGAGCACTTCCATGATGAAATGTTGGTCAGGAAACATTTATGAAAAAACTCTTTAGGCTTGTGGGAAGAGATGTTATGAAGGATTTAAACATGTAAGACACATACTGTAGCAGGCTTCACACAGTATGTGGGGAAAATCAGGATGTGACAGTACAGTCTGGCCCAGCAAAGCTCCATGCTTGATTTAGGAGAGACCACTACCCTGTGTTTGAGCTATTGCCATATTGCTGCTGACAGATTATATTATCTCAAGCATAGCCCACAAATGGCTGCCATCCAGCTTGGTAGTTAGCAAGGACAAGGGATTCCAGGTAACCTTCTGCCTGTATGAAAGTATAGCCCTTATCTAGAAGTGAAGCCTGAAAATCCTCGCCATTAGTGGCAGGGAGTAGTCAGTTCTAACTAGTATAAAGCTTTGGGCATACATAAAAATCTCGAATCCTGTCCTGCTTTCCAGCTGAGGTATACCTTGCTCCGGGCCAGAGTGAAGGTTCCTACAAGTATGATCTTTGTCTACATCTCTGAGAAGAGCCCCTTACAACTTCCCACCCAGGACACAAGGTGGAGCACAGGCAGTAGCAGCTTCTCTCAGTTGTTGAAGACCCCAAACAGGCATGGGCACTTCTAGTCTAGGAGCATGTGGCCGAGCTCAGCACAGCATTAACACTCACGAGCTGCACCCATGATGTCAAAGGGTAGGTTGAGCTTGTTAGGATGCTTAACTGAGTCTAAACGGTTTAATTGGAAAGCATAACTGCAGCAAATCTGGTGCATCTGAATGTTATGTACAGCAGTCACGGGGATCCCACCTCTGGGGTCTGCAGATGAGTTATACTCTATGTGGCAGGTCATAAGCACTGGACTGAGATTCTCATAGATTCAAGAAATCTGTGGCTGGATATTTTAAGACACTTTTCAGATTAAGTGCTAATAACCTCAGATATAAAATGAAGAGATCTAAATTCCTAGGCATTTAGAAAATGAATGCTTTATTAACAAAGCTTAAAGTGTGGTTAACTTAGTAGAAGAGGAGCCTTTGGGATATCCATATTAAACTCATCAACCACCTTAATGAAGATCTTTGTCTAAACCATTAAATGTAGAAACCCTTGCATCTGGGAAGCACTAGCTTCTGTTAGTTTACATTGAAAGGACACTCCTTGTATTTACACAGCCCTTTTAATTGCAAGATCTTAATGCACTTTTACAAAGTGTGCCTGTGTTCTAGGAGGCAACTACTTTGCTACGGATAACTGCAGAGAACAATATAACAGCTGCTTTGTGTAGTCCCTATAGACTTGAGTGGAGATTACTTCAGAGCATTTTATATCAGGATTCCACAGCTCTTTGTCTATGACTTGACCTTTGGGACCATGGTGCCCCTCAGCATAAGCCACTGCTGTTACATCAACTGAAGTTGCAATTCCAGAGCTCAGGACAAGATTCAGAGAGCTTAGGGTCTGTGTAACTTGGGTATTGGGGAAGGTTTAGGCTCCTAAATTACAGGGGGCACTGTAACTGAGCCCCAAAATCAGCATGGTCTTCTACTTTGACACTTAGAGTTTGTTAAGTGCTTGTGTGTACAAACTTAGAAATAAGAGAGAGATCAACTAGGCTCTTTTGCAGACATGGATGAAACAGACACTTCTAAGTGCCAGAAGCATCAACTAAATTCCCTGTGTGTGCCTGTGCCTACTGGTGTTCTCAGCAGTAATCATGGGAGAGTGGGAGAGAATTTGCTTCTGCCTTCCTCACCATAGCCCAGAGCATGTGCTCGGAAAGCAGGAAGCCTGCATTAAATTGCCCTGACCTCTAGGCAATAAGAATGAGGGAATCTGCATATAGAAAAACAGTCAAAGCATACCAGGGAGGAGAGACAGACAGGGAGTGAGATAAAACGTACACATACGTGGCTATATAGCCTGTTGCTTAAAGCATTCTTAATTCATAGGCAAGAAAGTCTCTCTTCCAAAGTCATCTTCTGTTTTTTTATCTGATGAATGTTTACTGCAAAATATATGTAATATTTAATGTTTCACAAGGATTGCAGATGTTACTTGAATCAGAAATAAGCACTTATAAAAGAAGGATGCAGCCCATCCGAAAGGCAGAAGAGGGGAAAATCTGCTGCCTTGGAACCAAAGCACAAGCAAATCTGCAGGATTCATTGCACTGGAAACAGAACTTTAAGAAAGTGAATGTAATTTATGTATTCCAGGCTGGAAATTAATGGAAGACCTGGGAAGAAAGAGAGGAAAAGTGAATTGTGCTCTGTAAATCACAAAAGAGATCTCTAGTCTTCAATGAGAGTTGGTAGCAGACTTTCTGGCTAGCTCTAATCAATGCCAGATGCACATGTTGTAGCTTTAAAGGATTTGGGATAAACTGGGAAAAATTAACATGTATTAAAGAGGTTTATGACCCATGCTGTGCATGACTGTGGATGTTTTTAGAAATGGCTTGGAGCAAACAAAGAAGTACAACCCAATGCATAGTCTGGTGCCAACCCCACCCATGCTGGAAAGGTATCTCTCATTCCTGTGTACTGTAGCCAATAATTTGCACCGTCTGCTAGGATCACTGCAATGCAGTGAGATGGTTTCCAACCTGAGCTGTGGCAGGCCTATTTTGACTGTCTGCATTGCGACGTGGATATTAGTTTTTGTGACACCTCATGTTGATGCCTTTTGTTTGTTCTGCCCTTGAAAGATATGAGCCAGTAATTTTGAACATGAAAACTGTGTATTTGTGTCTCTGCTTACATAGAAATGCACTCAGCCCTGAGGATTCCCTGAATCAGACTGCCAGGGCTTTTCATTCTACTGTAGGTTTACACGTTTTCTTTCATGTACGCAACAAATTCTTGGAAAGCTGCTTCTGCAACCAGAGGTTTCTGGATAGGTTACAGCCAGAGCGTGTACACTAAGTGCTGAAGAATGCTTTTCTGATGATCCTTGGGATCTCCTATACCAGCATGCAAACTGTCTACTATTATTCAGATCACAATGATAATGAGAATGCCTTAAAGAGCCTAAGCCAACTATTCTGACTTGCAGTTGGTAAAAGGAAACAGAATTAGTTACGAATGTTGGTATGCAAAAGAATGTAGGCTGGGTCCCTAAACCAATAACTTTAGAATATCTGACTATTGATTCCATGATCCTCCAGCATTTGTTGATTGATTTGAGGACTACTGTTCCCACTTGTAGGCTATTATTTATTTGCTGATAAATCAAAAGAAACTGAATAACACTCATTGAAATACATTAAGACCAAGTGGGAGATATTTGCATTTGTTCCTAGGTGGTAGAATATGCATTCAAGAAAAAGACAACTTCCAGTAAAATCAAAGATCATCAGTAAGGTCTACGAATAGAACAGTTTCAGTGGCAAAGAGTTTCTTATTTTTTTCCCAGACACAAAGAGTTAACCAAAGATACCTCTTCTGTGTGTTCATGCAAACACAGTAAGAGCTGTTCTCTGAGATGACTTGTGGACTTTCTAAATGTCTAACTCTAGGATTAACTTTGGATAAATGGTGGATAGGGTTACCTTTCTACCTGCAGAATGACTGCTATGTTATTCTTGCAATCTTGGCATCTGCTACATACAAAACAGTTTGTACAGATGAAAGTGATTCAGTTTTCCACAACAATTCTGGGGATAGCAGCCTTCCAATACCTAAAGGGGGCCTACAGGAGAGATGGGGAGGCACTCTTTATCAGGGAGTGCAGTGGGAGAACAAGGGGTAACGGGTATAAGCTAAAAGAGGGTAAATTTAGACTAGACATTAGGAAGAAATTTTTCACTGTGAGGGTGGTGAGACACTGGGACAGGTTGCCCAGGGAGGTTGTGGATGCCCCATCCCTGGAGGTGTTCAAGGCCAGGCTGGATGAGGCTTTGACCAAACTGGTCTAGTGGAGGGTGTCCCTGCCCCTGGCAGGGGGGTTGGAACTTTATGATCTTTAAGGTCCCTTCCAACCCAAACCATTCTATGATAAACTAGTCAGCCTTGTGACACAAGGCAGTGTACTTGTCTCCCCTGCAACGCTATTTCCCTGAATGCAGCTTCTGGTTACACCAGCTTGCTGGTTTCCCAAATACTGCCTCCAACATAGTTTCACTTCTGAGGAGCAGAAGTAAAGCAAGAACAAATACTAGAGTTGTTGTCTGAGGGAAGGTGTCTGTATCCAGCAGCATCTCCCCAGGCCTTCCCTCAGACAGTGAGCAACCAACGCGTCATGCACATCACAGAGAGGGATCTCGTCTGAGGTTGTCCTGAATTCTGCACTTCACAAGGCTGGAGTAGTGGGGGCTTGATCTGTAGTACACAGAGGGAAACAATCCCCAGATACAATGTGAAAATGAGGAACTGATCAATCAGCTTCAAACTTTTCTGCTTACCCTGCTCACCCTGAAGGACTGAGGTAACCTATGTCAATATTTTCAGCAGGGATATTTCTTAGAAGATGTGGCAGTGACTGGGCTCACTCTGAGTGGGGATTAGTAGGTTTCTTAGGGGTTGGTTTAGAAGTAATCAAGAGTGAAATCAGAGTGGCTTTCCAAAGAGGCAATAGAAAGGACAGTGAGTGAAGAGGCAAACCCCAAGGGCTGCAGGAAAGAGCTCCCTCCCAGAAAACACCCACAGGACAAGTACAAAGGCATGAGAGCAGATATCGAGGGAGAAGTGCTTAGCCACCCCGTGGTGTTCAGTGTCAGCCCTACCCTGGGCATAAATTACTAAGTGTGTAAAAGCGTAAATAACCAGTTGTTAATTTGCTTCAATAAATCTGTAGAAATAAAGTGGGAAAAACATCTAACTTTAGAGATCAGTGTAGGGAAGTATTGAATTAGTTTTTCCCTCCTCAGGGCTGTGTGCAGACCATGAACTGCTGCCTAGAGTAAGTTAAACCTTCCTTTAAAGCACAGACCTGCCTGCTGCCATTTGTGATGAAATTCTGCAGTCAGTCTCTCCCTGCCCCTGTCAAACTTATGAAAGAAGAAATTCTTTTCTTTGAAAACTGAGTCCGATTCCAGCCTAAAATGTGAAATTTCCAACTCCTGTTTTACACACAGTAAATGACATCATTTATATGTAATATTTAGTGATGATTATTATAAATTACTGCGGCTAAGAGCCGCAGATCCCATTACAAATGAAGTTTTGGAAAGAGCGAGATGTCATGCAATGTGTATTAAATTTATAGCAAGGCTGCTCAGTTCAATAAGGTACAGATTATGAATTAAAAATCAATAATGGGATTATAAGCATTCAGTTACAGGGTTCTTTTTCTAATTATCTGCAATCTGTCATCCAGAAAGTCTATGTTAATTCATCTGAATATAACAACGATGTAGTTTTGCTGCTCAGTACAGAAAGAAAGCTGACCCTCCCCCTTCATTTTCATGTGTTATGATTTATGTGTTTCTGTCTCTCTTCTACCAACTGAAGGCAAAAAAAAAAAGATTCTCTTGAGATATCTAGACTTGGTTTTACCTTTGGTATGAAAATAGCTCTCTCAGAGATACTGTAGCTGAAAACACACTGAAATAGACTGTCCCTATTGTTTTGTTCAACTTTTCAGTCAAGGGGAAGGGAAATGAGATCTGCATTATGTTCCCAGTTCTTCTATTGACTGTATTTCTGTCTGGCTCTTCTTCTGTTTCTAAGCATGTATAAAATGGACACACTATAGCTGAAAGGAGTAGTGAGTAATTTCAATTATGGCTTTGAGAAACACTATGATGTTCAGAACTTAGTTCATATTGTGGAGTGACCATCTCTGGGGATCGAAGAAGATAAAGCCAAGAACCGGAGATGGAAAAAAGGATGGTGGTTGTCTTACCTCCAGGGACATATTTCTGGAGGTCTCAAGAAGTACTGAGGGGTGAGGGCAAAGAGCTGATAAAAATCATTTGTCAAAATAAACTTGCAGATAAAGCAGAAATGCCAGAGAGAGGATGAGAAGGGAAAGTTGAGTGTCAGGAATAATTTTTGTCACTGCATGTTGTGGCCTTAGATGTTAGACATGGGCCAATTGCTAACCCCTTGGTTGATAATGGAAGAACCCAACTATTTTCCCAAGGTTTTTCTTAGGAAGCAGACTGAGTGATGGTGACTGGGTTCAAAAGGTGGGATTCTTTTCTGGGAAGGGTTAGGGTCAGGGTTCTGGGAAGGTTTTTTTATTGTGACCATTGGATTAGCTGGAATTCTGTGTGTAATTTTAAATGATCTGTATATTTTCCCTAGATCTTTGGAGAGGCACGTTTTAAAATCTAAAGAAATAAATAGAATAAATAATAGAATATATGTTAAGTTCTTCAACTGGAGGCTTTCTGGAAAGCCACCTAACCTATTTTGGTCTGGAAACAGTGATTAAAGGTTAAACTCTCTTGTTATATTATTTCTGGGTTTGGTTGGATATTTTTAAGATACTCATTTCCATGGTACCAGTGTTATATCTGTCTTGTTTTGCCTGTATGGCTTGTGCTGAAATTTTGGGGTGATAGTTAATTTCTTATTGGCTTTCCTATTTGTTATGCCACTATTGGCTATTTACCAACAGCTATTTGTCCACTTCAAAACATGTCATTCTAATCCCATTGATCCATTCCTTTGTGTTTCAGTTTGTCCCCTGTGTCACCTCTGTGATATGGGCATATCCATCAGTTTCGTGTCATGTGGAAGTCATGACGTTGCTTCCTCATAGATAAGATTTTTCCATGTTAGACTCCTGAATATGATATTTAGGTACTTGGATACCAATGCTGTGTCTCAAAGACTCTCAGGTGCTGTCAGTGATACATTTTGCCCACTTAAACACACATTTTAACTGATATATTCTGCCTGATTAACTCATGACACTGTCTTTACCGTGCTTCAGAGCTGCTGCTGCAAACACAAGCCAGCATCGTTCTGAGCTTTGTAAAATAAGGTTTTAACTGGAACACTGAGTGAGAGCATCCCTAGTTCTGTGTCTAAAGTACCCTTGCTTAAGATACCCTGAATAAGGTACTTTGAATCTGCCTCTGGGAGAGTCATTTGGGTAGAACAATTTTAAGGGCTGTCTGTGAGGGCTTTGGGATAGATCTGAATAGTTCATGTGGCTGAGGCGGGGCAGTTTACGTGCTGTTTGTCACTGTCCATGCTGCACAGGTCTGTGCTTAAGCCTGGTACTGGCAAAGGATAGCCATAAACAGCACATAAGCTTTTCCTGAATAAGCTGGCTCAGAAAGCTTTTGGGGACTGGTGGGTTTTGTGTCTGTGTGTTTGGTTTTTTGGTTTTTTTCAGAGACTAATGCACATTTTCCCTTGTCTAAGCCTGTCACATTACAAAATTTCAAGGGAAAACAACTGTATGAGCTTTTCTTCTATTTCTCTGTTTAAATTTGACAAACCAGAGTAATGTTTGTCATCTCAGTACTCTGTTTCTCTGTTCTCTGAAGATTGCCCAGTTTTCTAGACTCGGTGAAGACTAGCATGATGACATTTGAGAGAGATGAAAGGTAGGAAGTAACATAACATCATCCGCCAACTAAGTAAAATCCACAACAGAACCACAAATAGGCCTTTCATGAAAGTCTGCTTAAAAAAAATAGGCCAGATTTCTAAAAACATGGTCGTCTTATTTGCACCTGTAACTTACTGGCACAGCTGATGTCATTTAGGCTCCGATTCAGCAAAGCACTTAACCATGCTGCTTAGTCCTGTTGACTTTAATGGGAAGTAATTACATGTTCCAACAAAGCACATGCAGAAGTGCTCAGCTGAATCAGGGTTTTAGACGACAGAATGAGGACCTGATTGGGAGGGATGGGGGGGAACTGAATTAATGCTGGGCTCAAAATCAAGCCCATACTCTCTGAAAATATACAGTAGGAACTAATTTGTGGCAGCACTCTCCCTATATTATGGCACACATTGATCTCATTGCTGTACAAAAATCAAGAAAACAAAATTCTAATGACTGTACCCATGCTATTGCACACCAAGTCCACCTAGAGACGGTCACACACTGTAACCACTGCCTAGTGATTTAACTCCAAATGATACTTGTTCTTTCTTCCTTTGGCATTTTTCCTCCTTTTCAATGTTCCATCTCTTTCTTTTTCATTTTCAAGTGAGGACAGTATTCCTGTCTTGTATTGAATGGACTGCCATTTTGATTATGTTTGTCAGTGCTGCTGTTGATGTGAGCTGTATTAAAATAGCAATTTGAAGCAACACTGGCACCAGACAGTCACCACTCATTAACATCACCTCCAGTAAAATCTTGCAACGGAGCTATAACGCTACCTGCTCTGTAGTCCTTGAATAGTAGTATGGTACAGACTGTCCACGTAGTGCCACTGAGACTTCCAGTCACTCCTATTACATTACACCGAGTCCAATTTCATCTCCTTGAAAAGGTTTTATTACTGAGCATGGAGCAAATCCTGTTTACATCTCTTCTGACATTAATGGTCATACTTGCATAACAGATTGGGCTCAAGGGATGTATGGGTAACAGTATTGCTTTTCTTTAAATTCTCTTAGAAAATTGCTGCTTAAGATATCGTGGCTGAATTAGCACGGAATTTTTTTAATGCAACAGAATCTATTGCTGATAAACCAACATGGAAAAAATATTTCTTTAGTGTCTGTCTGTGTGCATAGATGGTGCAGCATACTGTGAGCTAATATCTAAACTGACTAATTCTTCCATAGTGGATTTAAACAGGCTATTGATGTTAACGAGATTACTAGGGTCTTGATTCCTGAGAAACACCGTCAAAATTCAACAGAAGGGTTCAGCCCAATACCCATTCATTTGTTTAATGGTGAGGACCTGAGTGGCCAGATAAGTAGGGGTTGCTCCCTTCGCTTATGTGGCTTTGGAATTACAAAATATTGAGGGACTTGTTCTTCATCAGTGGTCTTTTCTGTCAGACCGTAGTGCTGAGGTAGCCACAGTCTCCCTACAAACCCTGTTAAAAAAAAAACATTTGGGCTGCCTGAAGAGAAAACCATGTCACAGCCTGGTACCTGCCTTCCCAGTGCTTCAGCACAGAAACAAGCTGTGTCATCCCCCTGGCCAGCACGCAATGAGAACAGCCCTGCCCATCGCCTGTGGCTGCTGGCCCTGTTCCTGCCGAGGATGTTCCTGCAGGCACTGCTTTGTGCACAGATGACAGGGACAGGAGCAGGAGGCGTTGGAAGCTGTCACTATCCTGCAAGGTGTGTGACATCAGACAGAACCTGGCCCAGTAAAGGGACCCGCTGCTGCAGTGAGGTACAGCCCAGTCCTGCCGGCTGCTCCCAGGAGAGTGTCAGAGTCTGACCCTTTCTCTGCCTCTCCTGTCAGTCCACTGACCTTCTAATGCTCTGCATGCTCTCTGGTAGTCTTCTACAATATCTTTTGAAGCCTTCCAGTACTATTTGGTGGGGGGAGTTACAGACCCACTTGCCATTGTTCACTTAGAGGAAAGCTTAAGGAGGGTCCTAGTAGCTCATAAGATTTTTTTATTTTTTATTTTTTTTTTAACAAAAGGTTGAGTAGGGGGACCAACCAGCAATCCCTCTTCTGTCAGTGCAGCCAGGACATCTTTCTCTCACTGTGGCCAGGGTGGTTACAGTGCTGTGCTCATTTTTCTCAGAAAAAAAGTCCTTCTGACTCAGGCTCAGCAGGGTGCGGTGTCCTCACTTACTGAGCACTGGGCTGGAGCTCGACGGGTGCTTTCTATGAGGAAAAAGTATGGAAGAGAAAGGCTGACAATGTGGGATTCATTGATATAATTGGTGGAATGGAAAAAGAAAATCCTTCTACTTTCTTTTTCTTTTAAGGATAAAACACCTTAGGGGAAAGCAATAACTAATTTCAAAATGAGGGTGTTAAGAGTTCTCCACTGGTTTCCAGGAAATCAGGGCTTTGGCTGCCTTCTGTGCACAGCCTCCGGACAGAGCTGCATCCTGCTCTGCTCAGCCAGGTGGGAATCTGGGGGAAGCTGTGGACAACTGTCTGAAGACAGGGGGACTCTCAGGAGAGATAAAGTGACAGATAAATGTAAGAAAAAAATAAATCCCTGTGACATTGAAAGAATGACTCTATCAGCATATTCAGACGATCATGTAAGGCCATCTGTGCTGGGCTGTGCATCCTTAGGCAATGCGTGCATGATGGGGAAACACAGAGAATGGGCACAGGGTGTCTGTGTCCTTGTGCAGTTATGGTCTGTTTGTTTTTATTCTCTTTTTAACCTAAAGTTACTGAGTTCTTCTACCACTGCCAAAAAGACAGTGAACTAACAGCTAAGTTTTTCATTTAATTCCGTCAGAAAATATTTTCTTTAATGAAGGGTCCTGTGTGCAGCTTCTGCACAATGCTCAAGATAACGCAGACATTGCTGGTTTGCTAAATGGGCAACGGCATGTGTATCTCTTTCTTCCCTAGCAGCTATGGCTGCACATACGCTAACAGCACTGAGGGCTTACTGTAGGCATAAACTTCTAGAAACATGTTAGCCAAGGATGGTGGCTCTTAATCATATTTTTAAAGCTGTTGAACTTGGTATATTCAGTTAGATTCAGTATATCCTAGATAGTAAGTGACACATGAATGTATGTGAAGTGAGATGTTAGCAAGCATATGTAAAGCATCATTCTTTTCCTGATTTCATCAAAGTCATGTTTGTTACATTACTGTTGGCTTTTTATAATTGGTACAAAGTTTGAATCCTAATTTTGATGGGTGTTTTCTGTGGTGTATGAGAGCTTTGGGCTTTCCCTTTCTATCAGAGGCTATTGCCTCTCTGCTGCAATAGATCAAAATGAGAGGACAGGCAGCTGGTGCCCTTCCCTGACTGCTCTGGCTGACATTCCTGAAAGTTGAATTAGGGACAGTGTTATTTACTCTATCTTTTTGCTGCACTGAGAGAATAAATTCCAGTGTCCCTACCATGTGTGTTGTCTTCACACATTGGAAAAAGACGCTGCGTTCTTTCTGAGGCAGATTCTTTACCATTGATGGGAAATTAATGATAGCAAGTAAACTATTGCTTATTAGGCTTAACTAAAATGATCAGAGCCTGAATACTGTTTACTCTGATACTTCTAGTCTTCTGTGAGGCCCTGGATGATCATAAGCAAGTAATTTCTTTTTACCTAAAAAGATCATTTTACAAGGGGAAAATGGTATCACAGTCTCCTACAAAGTACCCTGTAATCTATTGATAAAAAATATGCTTTCAGGATCAAATTTTTTCCTTACAATTTTTTTATTTGTAGAACCAATTAAGCTTGAGAAGAAAATGAAAAGCAAGCTCGGTCCTTGCACACCATTATTTTTCTTGTAATTTAGAACCAAAATCCTTTAAAATCAAATGGCAAAATCTGTCCCTTACTGTATTTGTAGCTCTTCTGACGTATAAATTTCCCTCCTAGTCAAATTAATTTTTGTGTAAGCACTGAGCACAAAAAAGTCTGTTTTTTAAAATGCTTGTATAAGAACTGAGCTGCTCCACTGTCCATCAGCAGGAGCAGGAACACATCTACTAAGAAGGCAAAAATAAACCACAGTTTAATGAGTTGCAAAAAGCCCTGGTCTCTATGCTCTCTTAAGTAGTCTATTTTAGAATGGCTGTTGGCATCGTCAGGAGGGTACAGCGCAGGAGACTTATATGGTTAAATTTTATAGTAGTCTAATAATGAAAAAAGCATGTGTAAGGCCTCTTGGCAAACAGCCCATAGTCGTGGCAGTATTCCTACAAGTAAAGCTGCAAAAGGGGAGGGGGGGCAGAGGGAGAGAGAGAAAGATAATTAATGGGGACCTGCTTTATTTGCCAGGAGAGATTATTGTTATACTGGGAGCAATGAGTATGTGCCTGAGAAAAATGTAGAGAAAATAGAGTTGTTTTGTGGTGCCCTAAAATACAATTTAATGAAAATGAGAAAATAATGGGAGGAGAGTCACTTCTATAGTCTCTGGCCAGCTGCCTAAACATGAGTAGAGATGCACTGGCCCTGGGCTGCACTTCCAACACAACTTGCAGAAAGCTAATTGTTCTTACACACATTTGCTCTGTTTTCAGATGCGTGCTATTTGAAGCTACGTTTTCTCTTTTGCTCTCTGTTCCCTCCTTTCTCCCCGCTGGTAGATAATTTCCACCTCAGAATGTTATTTCTTGAAATGTTTTCTTGTTGTGCAGCAGTATCTGTTGTTTTCCATTCTCATGGGGGTGACAGCAGGAGTCAAGTAGAAGCTTGAAGGTACCTGGAGTTATCTCTGATTTCCTGATCCTCAGGCGAACCTATTTGGCAGGGCTTGCCTGAGCTGCAGAGATCCAGCTCTCAGCTGCATCTCAAGCAACCAAATCATGCCAAGCCTCATTTTATTTCTTCATAGCTTGAAAATGTTTGATTCCTCTATCCAGTGTACTAAACTCAGGAACCCCTGGTTGTCCGTGTGACCACTCTTCTGCTTTCTCACTCTTTCATTTCTCCCTCCTGGACATTTGCACAAAGATGGAGGAACAGACCCTGAGATAAGGTAAATCAGTGGCGTGAGTTGGACCGTGTTTACATACTCCATTAGCAGATCAAACCCATACATCCTGGTGAGGTTTTTGTCCACATTCTGGTGTTTTGTTTTGGTTTGGTTTTTTTGGAGTGGGTTTTTTGTTTGCTTTGGTAGTACCATAGTTAAAATGATCTGTACAAGTGAATGATGGAATAAGTTAGTATGTTATTACCTGAATGGTACTGCTTTAATTGTTATTGGTTCCAGGAAAAAGAGCTGTGAAAATATTATGAAATACCATTGATAAATGTAATAAGTAAAATTTTGATTAGGCTTCTACTCAGATTTCTCTTTGTATTTTTACAACATTCATAAAGAAAAAATGGGTAATTGTGATGCAAATGCAAAAAAAATAAATCTGATCAGAAGTATAGCAAAGAATTGTGTCAAAAACATCCAGTTAGATATTTTTGGTTTGTGTGTGGTGAACCGTGCTATGTTTGCAAAGAAGTGAGCTCTTCAAATGGCAGAGCCACAAAAGGCACATCTGTGTTAGCTCATACTTCTTTTCCTTGCTGCTTCCCCACAGGGAACTTCCATGGTGGGCAAAGTATTAAATACAATTTAAAGTAGTCTCAAATATACGTAGTTCTCTGTTTCTGATACAAAATAGTTATGTGGAAGACCTGTTCAGTCATCTAACCAATCCAACTGCCATCACAGGATTGTTTCCTTGAGATTCGGTCTTGATTATCCAGAAGATTGTCTGGCACCATTTCCTCTGCGATGTGGTCTCACTGCAAACTGTTGAGGCAGCAAGCTGCTACTTAGTGCAGACAAACAGTATTAAATATCTGATTTTCTAGAGTATATGCTTACACATGTAGGGATTTTATGATTTAAATTTCTCCTGACTGAGATATACATGTTCCCATGCCTATGAATCACTTCTTGGATGAAGTTTTGCTGTTGGTTTGTGTGTGTGTGTGTGTGTTCATTTATTTGTAAGAGTTCTGTGTTAGTTCTCTGAAGGATCCAATAGACAGTGCTCTGGGTCCAGTCTGATCCCAAAAAAGGTATTCTAGGAAGCAAGATCAGAAGGCTAATGGAAAACATCCAAGAATCGTGTAACCGTGGGCTGAGAAAGCCTTATTTAAGGCAATTTATATGATATATATTAGGAACACAACTTGACCCAAAAGGAGCTTTATCAAGATATCTGAGACTTTGACTTTCAAAACAGTTACAGCAGACTTCAGCTTCACTGTGGAGCCATTCTCACTTTATTCTATTTCTGTACATGTTAACAGAGATGTGGAAAGGCTGTTTGGTATTGCCACTGTTTTGTTTAGAGTTTTTTTCATGATTTTCTGCTTTGTGCCATATCGACCTGCTGTTCAAAGTTGTCAACTTAAGTTTTGATCTGAGGTAGTTACGCCAAAGTGCAATCTGCACAAGACCAAATTTTCTTTTTATATCCTCTAGCTGGGTCATTATGCCTACTTGTTCTAGTTGTTCCTCTGAGGGCTTACAGTTTACTATGCCCTGTGTTTTTGTTTGTGTATTCAAAATTATTGAAAAAGAATATAAGGTCTTAAGAGATCAGGGTTAGATGCTTGTGCAAAGCCATTCAGTCTCTCTGAATGTCGCTCTTGCCTATAAAAATGAATTACAATATTTCCCTAATCTAAAAGTAAAACAAAATTCACATGTATTTGCAGTCTGTACCAGCACTGACGTAACAAGGGACATAAATGCTTCAATGGATAGATGCAAATTGAATGAGAACATACTTCTGAATTGTTTTGTATTTGTTTAATTAAAAGTCCAAAGGAACTTCAAAGCCTATGAAGCAGTAACTGGCCCTCCTGATGATTCTGTTGTCAAAATCACTGGGATCCTTTCAGCCTGCATGCTGAATAAACAGATATAGAGATTAAAATACTGTATCCTGAGAGCTATGTTTTTTTCCTGAAGGTTCTGCCTCTTTACTGCACTCTGGTAATGGCTCTGCAGTTTGTCATAGCAGTGAAGTACTACTAGACTGTGCACTGCACTTTATGTCACCCTCAGTAGAGATTATCTAAGAAACAAGACTTAGGTGAGTTGCAATAATTACAATCAATTGCTTTCTGCTTGTTCACACATCAATGAAAAAATAGGAGACTATTTTCTATGCTTTGATATTTGATAGTTGTTGCACTTGATACTTTGGAGAGCTGATTTAATAAGGCATGTTGAGCAGTCACATCACAGCATATGAGTCATTTGAATTCCTACTGTAAATCAGCTTGCTATCTTGGGTAAATGCTATCCATATGTTTGGCAAACACCATTAATTTTTTGAAATATTTGAATGACAAAGCAAATAATGAATTGTTGTTTACTGAGTTAGCCGTTTACTGGCTTTTGGTATGTTCTCCAAATTTGACATGTGTTTTGTGAAATGGTTTTGTTCTTGGTCATATGCTAACATTGTCATAGCTACTACTATTCTTATTTGAACTGGAGGCCAGAGCTGAGATCATCATTGTACTTGGTGCTGCACTCATGGCAGTAAATGTCAGCAAGTCTTTAGTTCATTGAAGGCAGAAGTTATACAAGAAAAAGATGAGAGGAAACAGTGTATGTTTTTCTCATAGAGCTGAAACGGAAGCAAAGAGCGTAAAATGATGCAGAAAGTCTGTATGTTTTGGGTTCCCTCACCTAGTCATAGAATCATAGAATCATAGAATGATTAGGGTTGGAAGGGACCTTAAAGATCATCAAGTTCCAACCCCCCTGCCATTGGCAGGGACACCCTCAACTAGACCAGCTTGCCCAAAGCCTCATCCAGCCTGGATGTCCAGTCCAAAAATGGCCAACCAGGAGGTACCTTCATTTATAAGCATGCTTCATTAACCAGGTATTTTGAACAGATAACACAGATCCTCAGTCCTTGCATTCCAGTGGATTTCCAAAGGAGGCTTTTTACAAAAGGCGGGGGGGGGGGAAGCCCTAATACTTCCCTGGTTGGGACACCAATTTTTGTGGCTCAGTGTTCCTTTTGTTTTGGACAAAAATATGAAATGGAGAGCAAGTTCAAAAATTAAAATAAAAAAAAACACAACAAACTTCATCTGCTTCTGTTCTTGGTTTTTAATTTGGCTGTTTGCAGGAAGAAATTAAAGTCTACATCCAGTGTTGCACAGAAGCAGGATGCTGGTTTGAAGTTAGGTGTAATGAAACCTCAACTGCTTTGCTCTGATACCTGCTTTGTAGGTACAGTTCCACGACTTGTGATACATTTTTTCCTCTGACACTTTTCTGTGGCTTTTTTTTTGTGTGCATGTTTATGCTAGGTGCAGTTTCAAGCAAGCAGGAAAAATAACAAAGTCATTTGTAATTGTGAAAGGACAAAGGAAGTCACAACACCTAACTCAGAGAGCCTAAGGCAGGCAACTATAAATCTACCATTCCAAAGAAAGAAGACTATTTAGAAAGAGAACATAAAAAGGAGAATGGGTAAAAAAAAGGTGAGAAGGAGACTGCAAAACTCACAGGGCAAAGATGCTTGCATGTGATGAAAGAAACTGCAAAAGTAAATAAGTTAATGAGAGCAGGCAGGAAGTATAAATTCTAGAAAAGGAACAAAATAGTAGGGGCAAGTGAGCTGAACCAAAATCATGGTTGAATTTGTAGATGTCAGGAGAAGGAAGACACATTTTCTTACCAGGTACTTGAAAGAATGATAAGATTTTAAGGGTGAAAGTGATTGTTTCCAGGCCACATACTCATCATATGCATTGACTGAAATGAGACAATTTTAAAAAATATGTTTCTACATCTATATATAATCATGTTATCTCAATCTTTTTCTGGACAATAAGGTAGAGGATGAATCTTGCCAGTTGTTTCTGATGAAGTATTCTAAAGCTGAAAAAGGAAGGCAATCATCATTAATTCACTACTCTGGAAATACTATTTTCTTCCCTAGTGACTGAAAGAAGATAGGTATTATCTTTTCTGTACTACCATAGCTGGGTAATAATGGTAGATAAGGGTTAAATGTATGTTGCTAGCTATCTTCAGTTACACTGACTTTTAAAAATTTCTGTATTTATTTTAAAGTGAAAATCTAGTCTTAAGAGTGGCAGAATCAGTTTGATACTATTTGATACCCTATGTAAAACACTTGCAAGAGAACATAAAACCAGGAGGTTACTAAAGGTTGTCCAAGCTGCAGCATTAAGTTGTAACAAGTAAAAGGGGAATGATTTATGAGCAAACTTATAGCAAGAGTTTATTTTAATAGTGGGATGATAACAAGAGGTAGCACAAGTACAATCATTACTTAGACATACTTTGGTATCAGGAGCCTTTATGGGGAATGTATTTGCCTACTAAATTCCCAAGAAAAAGAGATGTTTCATTTAAAGAAAATAGTAAGCTTCAAGTAATATCAAAGAATACAAAGATCAGGGTTGGAAGAAAAAACACCCAACTAGAAACACAGCAAACAATAGAAATGCATTTATGTATCTGAAAGGGAAAGACATTAAAATGCAGTACTGTGATTTATTAGGCAAATTATTTCAGGCAGATGCAGATGTCACTGTGCAAAATGCTGACCTCACTGGAAACAGTAGGTATAGTTCTGGCTGTGCATGCTTCAGGAGAGATGAGCTCAAGCTTGAAGAGGTGCAGAAAAGAATTACAGGATAACTGGGGGGGCGGGAAGGAACACACTGCAAGGGCAGATGCTTAGACTTCAATTTGCTAAGTTTTCCAGAATATAGGTAGAGAGGGAGCATGTTTCTCTTTATCATGGCAGTTAGGTGTATATACACTATGGCGAAAGTATCCGGACTACCACCTACATGTGGGATTTCCATGGTATTTTCTATTAAAACTGTTTTGGATAGTATTATCAAGGAGGGTAACATTGTCAAAAGTTCAGCTGAGTTGAAAACATTTCCAGCCACTTAACATTTAGGCATAATTGTTTAAAAAATATGAGGTTTCAAATCATATGCACTCTGAAAGGTATTCTACAGGTGATAATCTAATAGTCCAATTTTTAGCTTCAATAAGCTGCAACTATGTGGACTTCTAGGGCATGATCATGAAGTCTCCACACCATATGCCTAGTTAGACCAGGAACACTCATGACTTTGCTCTGACCCATGAGTCCAGGTTTCCTTTTTGAGTGGCTCAAAGACTTAAAGGAAGAGGGTATTTGGACAGACTCATCAGATCTGACAGAGCTAGAATACAACCAGGCCGAGAGCCTCAATCAGAAAACTCATCAGTGTTTCCAGCCTCCCATCTTTGAGATAACCATTGCTTCCCACTTGCAGTATTTCACCATGGTGAACTGTCAGCCCAGGATACCCCTGGCTGGAGTCCTGTCCAAGGTCACTGCCAAGTGTCCTTGGCCAAAAGATCACTTTTGTCTCCTGTGGCAATTCTGTTCTGTGACAATTGTGACTCTGCCTGGGTTCTGATGGGAAGAGGAGAGAATGAGAGAAGTGGTCCTTCTCACCTTTTGAATCTCTGAGTCTTCCTTCTGTAGACAGTGAAGTTTTGCGACAGACCTCACCTGATACAGGACAAGACTTTTTTTCACTTAGCCACTTAAAAGAAAGCCTTCAAATCAGTTCATGGTCTCAATTAAGCTTATAGGTACAGTCTGTAGTAGAATCAAACTTAGTAAAATAGTAAGCTGTTTCTTTCCCAACTAAATGGGAAGGAGACGGAGGAAGAGGATTTTTAAAATCTTTGTTGGTGAATGTATTTTGGGAAGCACTTGGGTACTGTCACAATAAGGATCGTATCTATCCAGATTACACAGAGAAGGGAGGGAATTTTTACCAAAGTAACAGGAAAAACAACTCTTGTTCAGATGGATTTAGCTCTGAACCATCCATGGGCAAAATTTCCAGGTTAGAGTCTGCAGAATGAATTAACCCTATCAAGGCACAGAGGTTCCCTCACAGGGGCAATACAGCCCCATGCAGGTCATCTTTTGCCAGGTGTTTGCAGGAACAGCTTCTCTCCAGACCAATGTGGGCCTGTTCACACAGGACCCTCTCTTGAGCTCTGAGCCCTCCTGCAGTCTAAATAGTACTGAAGGTCTCAAGCTGGCTCTGCAACAGCTCTCTTGGGTTTGGAAAACAGAGCATTTGTTCAAACTTCTTCATTTGCAGGAATAGTTAGCTCCATCATTTATGTGAGTGGTTAATGCCACCAATTTCTCTAGAGACCACTAGGACCAACTTTTCCAGTTTACCTAATACATAGATTCCCAGGGTGTAGTGCCTTGTCCCAGGCAAGCTAACTCTGAAACCACCAGCCTTAAGGCTGTGTTAGCAGGGATGATTAACCCAAAAGCCATGTGCTGAAATGTGGCTCTTCTGTTTTGGAGACTCACGGTGACAGAATGGTGGTAGTTCTCTGCTATTCTGCTTTCATGTATGATGGTATTCAAAGGGAGTTCGTGTTATCCTTAGCACACGGGCCCTTTCACAGTCTAGAGACATCCCTCTGCCTTGTGTCACAAGAGGCTAATTTCACAAGAATGCTAATTATTGATTTCTTTGAGATTAAATAGGTGTGTTCAAAATTTCTGCCGTATACTGTGTACACTGTCACCATTATAAATTCCTGCACCTCTAGTGATTTAACTGATTGTGATGTGTGTGTTGTGGGTTGTTTTTTTTCTGGATTTGCCCTGGGAAAATAGGTGTGGTTTAAGTGAATCTATTTTGTTAATCAGGGTGGTCAAATACATAAACATGTAGTGGAGAGAGCAGATACTTTAAAGAGTGTTTCTTTTAGAGAATGTATTGATATCCTTGTTGTGACGGATTTGTATCCTGAAACTCCTACAGAATTAAACATGGAGGTAAATATAATTTTCTTCAGTGCAGTGGTATTCAAAGTAGTGGTTATCTGCTTATCTTTTAAAGACTCCAGAATTCTCTAAAGTTGCATGAATTGAAAAACAGTCTGTGCTGAGTAAAGTATGTAAAACAGAAGCGGAATTAGAGGATAATTGAAAATTTTTTTTTTACATTTACAAGGTAACATGTATAATCTACAAGAGAAAATTTTATTATAAAATTAAATCGCTTAAAGCCTAAATCTAAACCCATTGCTGTGGCCAAATAAACAACCACCCTCCACGGCGGAAGAACTGTGAACATCTTTGGTACAAAATAAAAGGATATTTAATGCCATCTAGTGGCAGAAAGGCGACAGCAACTTTGGCAAAATCCCAGACTCCGTTCTTTGTAACTGTGAGTGTTCACTGTGCCTTAGTCCTTCGGCCCGTCACTGGCATGGATGTGGAAATTTAAACATAGCAGTATTATTCAGGAAACTCCACAGGTTAATTTCCTGTAGGCTGTGACTGAATATACGTGGTCTTTTTCAGTACTTTCACTTTCTTGACCACTTTGCCCCAAGACTGTCCCAAAGAGTAATGCTCCCAAGGTCAGAAACCACCGTCTCAACTGGGCAACCTGGCATATTTCCAGGTTTAGGATTTACACAATATCTGGCATCAGCATGTGAACGTGCCAAGCAACTTGAATATAGGGACTTACTTCTTTAAGTCTATCCGCATTTGCTGAAGTATTAAATCTATTACATTTAAACAAATTAAACTCATTAAGTATTAAACACACATAATTATCCTATTCAGGATAAAATATTAACATAGTCATGAAAGGTGGCATTTCCAATAATTTCTGTGTGATATAAATGTATGAGCCTAGTTACAATTTATGTTCGTAAATCAAGTAGGTTCCTTAGAAACAAGATACTATCCCATTTTATAGTTCCTGGTGCAAGTTAAGCAGGAAGTTGTCCTGCAGCCAAGTGTGCAGGCACCATATGCAAACCACCAAACACTGCCAACTGACAAACCAGACACATGCGTGTGTGTGTGTGTGATACTAAAGAACAGAGTGAGAATCAGAATTATTGCACTTTATTATGTGCTATTTTAGGGTCTTTTGTATGAAACTGTCTTTCCAAAGTGCCACAGCCCAGTTTCAAAAGAACATTTCTCAGTTATTCCCTAGGAAATCAGCCTAAAGAGCTCTAGATACCGTGCCGTTGAAGTGACTGGTGCTAATTCAAGCAACAACTTTCAAGAGTGTTTGCAGCCTCTCTCCTTGCTGAAACATGCCAAATTCCAATTAGCTCTAGCCTGACCAGCTAGATGTCAAATTGAAGAAAAACAAAACAAACCTGCATGAGGGTTTTTTCACCACAGATTTCAGTTGTCATTTTTATAAAACACAGTATCTGAGTATCTCCTGGAGTGGGAAGCAAATGAGGAAATCTTTCTTCTCTAGAGTTGATGGTCTTGAGTCTAACTTTCTGCTTTTCCATTCTCTGTGGGAAAGTTTCAGCATAGAAAATGGCAGTAAATAAGTGCCAAAGGAACATTTTGCTGAATGAGCTTTTTACAGAGAGTGTGATGTGAACTTTCTTTGCAGTAGGGATGGTATGAAGCACCTCATATTGAAGCCTCCAGCTGGGCAACTGAAAATTATTGGATGCATTCCCTAGGATGGGACAGATATTGTGTGGAAGTCCAGAAAAAAAGGAAAAATCAATACTCTGGCAAGTTGTAAACACAAGGAATTTAAGTGTCCAGAGTACAAGTGAAACTGCCAAGAGTACATCATTGGTACAGGTTACTCGGTGCTTCTGGAGCTTATCATCATTGCATGCAGAAACATGTGAAGGACTTATCTAAGTTCAGGCTTTGTTGTCTTTGTCTGTGTAACAGGGCCACAGATGTAATTAAACAGCTCTGGGTCACTCTTTCCACCAGCATCTCTTCCACAGGGCAGTTGGTCATAGGATCACTCTTTGGTGAGGCTGCCCTTTGCTGCCACCTTCTTCCTCCACTGGGTTTCCAGATGCAGCTATGAGGTCTCCAAAGTGCAGGAGAACCTCTCTCTGGCAAACACATGCCTATGCTTTAGGTCACCTATATATACATGTATATGTATACAAAGGTGGAGGAAAACCTCCTGGGGTGGGAGATCTGAATTTGCCTTCTGTGACAAGAGCAGACTACCTGTTACTCATGTGACAGAGAGGTTTCTGGTTTGTTCAGCCGTGAAGTGTCTGTGTGTCTTGAGTCACCAGAAACATTCCTGCCAGGAGAAAATCACCAGATGTATAAGCAAAGTAGATACCAAAATCTGTTGCTTATCCACAGATAGAGAACTGAGTTAAAAAGAAATTAATGAATAGTTAAAAGCAGCACAGGAAATAACTGTTAAAACTGGGAACTGGCCCTGGAATTTGAGAGTAGGGGTTGACAGCATCTACTGCATGAATGTATTTCATCCAGTCATATGGACTTTTATCACATATTTATGAACACTTCATCTGCAGCAATTCACTGCTACTCCTGCTACTCCTTAACATCAGGATTTTAGTCACTGGGGAAGATTAACACCACTGTACAGTTTGGGTAAATTGTGTGTCTGTCTGAGTTCCAGAGAGTAAACATGAAACATACACAAAACCTAGAGATTAGAAGAAGATTTTCACAGGAAGAGAAGTCAAAATGAAGTATGTAGCTATGCATTAGAAGTAGTGGGAACAAAACAGAAAATGGTTTTCAAATAAAGATCTGTAACCTCCCAAAGGTTATTACATGGTATGGTGACCTCCAGTAGCAAGGACTTAATTTAATGGCCAGGATATCCCATCACTCTAATATCCTAAATTACTAGGAAAAAAAAAAACAAACCAAAAACAGATGATAATGTGATAGAGTACGAAGATTTCATTACGTGTGTTAGGAGAGGTCTATTACTTCTAAACAGCAAACCTGTCATCTCATAGAATAGTGCATTGGTTACTTTTGCTGCCCCACATATCTTTAGGGAGAAACTATTTTGTACTTTTTTGTGACAGCATAAATTCCTGTTCTTGTTGCATTATGAAGCCAGTTGATTCACAGGGAGAAAATGCTGCTGAAACTAAGAGGCCTTAAAAATATTCCAAGCAGCTCCTTGCCCTCTCTCTAGAAGTAGCTTGTATAATAGCATCTTAGTGCTCATTGTTTTAGTGCTTTCAGTGCTAGGTTTTGGGGTTTTTTTCTATGGTAGGAGAAATTCCCTGAGGTGCTGTTTTCTGTTAATTGAAAGGGAAACTAAAGACAGCTCCATTTGGTGCCGCTTACCTAGGATATGTCAGGCAATTTATTTGTTTTTCAGGCAGACAACCCTCTTCCCCTGGATACATATCAGGCGAAGCAAAACCTTTTTCTCACATGCTACAGATTGCAGGTCCATAGGGGGGCAACTAGGGGCAACAAGTAAGAATAGTGGAAAAATAAGTTTGAACATACTCACACACACACACCCCCCCACACTCCCTCACACACACACCCCAAAAAACAAACAACCTGACACGTGACTGCAAAGGTAAATACTGCTGATTTACATGAAAAGTAACCTGAGGGTAACTTTTATTGGCACCAAGAGCGCAACTAACCTGCCACACTTTCCCTGGATCTGAACCTAAGTCAGTAGAAAGGAATTTACTGATTTAATAGTTGTTGGGTGCAATTTGAGAATATCATATCCCCAGATTTGGTTGAATTAATAGTGTCGGGTCAGTCATGGCTTATCTCCATGGGTGAGAGAACATAATGGTTTTCTTCTTTTTCTAGTATAGATTTTTCCTGCTGATTTCTGAAAAACTAATTCCTTTGCCTTTTTCCTAACAGGCATGAAACCTTTCTTTATCTCCTATTTTTATTCCTGCAGCTGAACACTAACTCGCTGAAATAAACCTTTTTCTGCCAACTTCCAGATGCATCCTAACCTTCAGACTTATTTTCTCCTATCCAAGCTTACTTCTATCACAGGAAAATTGGAGTGGGCTTAACTGAACATATGTCTCTTAGATCTAGCTGAGATGTGAGCTCTAGCAAACGATGCTACTTAACCACCCAGAGAGTTTCTTGTGGTGTTGCCTGTGGCTGTGAGAGGAACTGAAAAGATATGAGTGCCCGCAATGCAAAATACTTCTTTCTGAAACAGGAAACTGGAAAACTTCCCAGCTTCCACACCTGCCTCTAATTTACGCCTCTGAGTACTTGGGTGAACAAGGCAAAACCAAGAAGGATTAATGAACTGCTCCTCTCTGTGCAACTACTGTGGGAGGTTACACCCCCCACTGCAGAATTCAGGCAGCAATGGAGTAGTTACAAGACAAGCAACTGAAGAGTACCTGCTTTTTGAGCTAGAGATTCCTTATGTCCACCCTGACTCATCTGCAGGGGACACTACTTGTACAGAAAAGGACCAAGAAGCAGATGCTTAGTATCTGCTTCTAAGCACAAGGAAAACAAAAAAATATTGAGCTGATTCTAAAGTTCCCATACTGAAACTTGAATAGAGGAGTAAGAGCTTCCTCATCCTGAGCTTGATTCTCTTTCTATTTCAGTCCTGCTCTCAATAAATCGAGCACTCCTGTAGCTCTAAGCAGGTTAGTATGACACTGAGACCAGTGTGAAGTTGCACAAAGTGACAGTATCAGGCTTGACAACAAGATACAGGATGGAATTAAGCTCAGTTCTAACCTAAAACCAGCCTGACAGGAATCCTGTAACTAGTGTGAGTTATTTTCAGTGCCTTTTCAGTGCAGTGCCTGGCTACAAGCTGTAGTACGAGATCTTACAAGATGAGCTGTCGGAAGATGGGAACGAGTCTCAGCAGTACTAGTCCATGGAGCAAGCATTGATTCCCAGACCTCCATTCAATGGCATGGTTCTACGTCTGATTTTGGTAATACCCTGAGCCACATGCGAATTGCACAGGCTTATCCTGGAAGTGGTGGAGGATGATGCAGAAGTCAAGCTGACTGGATCCCAGTTCATCGGGGCAATGTCCCTTGCAGAAAGCCATTTGCCACTGCAGACTGAATAAGGACACAAAACCAGGTTTGTGCAGAGCCAGGCATGTATAGGGATGCAGTTTTTGTTCACTTTCTGAAAGCAGGGATGTATGAGCGAAAATATTGAGTAATTTCATCTAATAGGCTGAGATTCCTTGCTGAAAATGGGGTGAGAAATACTCTTTCTCAGTCTTGGACGCAGAGATAGAAATGTAGCAGACACAACAATCCCCCAGCTTCGTGCATGGGCAAAAATTGTTCCTTCTTGCATCCCAAAATGGAGCAGAAATTCTTTTCAGTAAGCATACGTACTTCCAAACATTACAAGTCCAAATCAAAGCAGAATGCTTGAAAAAATAAAGTGAAATATCTTTGACACAGAGACAATGTACAGGACCAACTGAGTGTCTCTCATGTGATGTTTAGTCAGCTATTTTAAATGCCATATATAGGACACACTGGTTATTCATCCATTTAAAAATAGTTAAACTGTATTTGAGAAGCAAGAGGCTGAGAGTAACTCCAGCAGTGCATGTTTGAAGCTGGGGTGTCTGCTGCCTCTCAGTCTGGGTGGCTTGGAAGATTTTGCAGTTAGAGACTTTTCTTCGTTATATTTCTGTGGAATCACAATGACATCCAGTGGCTGGCTAGTTTAATAATACATATGTATCTGCTGCAGGTATAATAGGCAATGATAAGATTTCTCTGGGGTCTTTGTGGTAGCTGAGAGTTCTTCCTATCAAATTTATCAGGGGGGATTTTGGGGTGGGGGCCCTGAGGGATGGAGGCTGGGCACGAAAAGTCCCCATGCTTTAATGAGGCCCTACAGTAAGAATGTCAATACCATTTTACTGGTATCTAAATGCCAGTTTAGCTTCAGGGAAGAACAAGATATTATAGTTTGCTCATTCTACACTCTTCTAAAGAGACTTAAACCCAGATTTCTTTCCTAATAACTGAAACCCACAGTGGCCTAGGCAGCAACTGTATCCCATTCCCCTTTCTCTTATTTGGAAGTGTTCAGCTAAAATATACGTGTTTTGAGTCTTAATATAATAATATTTCACCTGATTTCAGTTTTTAAATACTTTTTTTGCTGCTCTATTGATGTTCTTTAGGTTACCCTGAGGCATCCTGAACTTACATATCAACAAAGTGTATTTTTTTTTAGATTTTTTTTTATTCTACTTAATAAGAATGTTACCATAGCAACTACCACTCACATGATACTTATTGCTGTGGGATTTAGTTACATTTTCTTTTAATAACAAGAACCTTAAAAGAGTAGCACATCATGCAATTTTTTGCATTTTATTTTTTAGTGGAAAATTATATATCTTTGTATTTTTCTTCTAGTGATGGTTTGGTTTGTGCATTCAGATTTATTTTCTCTTCTTCCTTTTAAATAAAGTCTTACAAGAAATCTCACCAGGGTAAAGACAGGGGACGCAAAATAATTTCTCTGAGAAACAGGTGTATGTGCATACTGGACAAAAGAGAATTAGTTGTCTAAGGAATTGGAACACAGAATCACAGAATGTTAGGGATTGGAAGGGACCTCGAAAGATCATCTAGTCCAATCCCCCTGCCGGAGCAGGAACACCTAGATCAGATCGCACAGGAACACATCCAGGCGGGCTTTGAATGTCTCCAGAGAAGGAGACTCCAGAACCTCTCTGGGCAGCCTGTTCCAGTGCTCTGTCACCCTCACTGTAAAGAAGTTTTTTCTCATATTCAAGTGGAACCTCCTATGTTCCAGCTTGAGCCCATTGCCCCTTGTCCTATCACTGGATGTCACAGAGAAGAGCCTGGCTCCATCCTCCTGACACTCACCCTTCACGTATCTATAAACATTGATTAGGTCACCCCTCAGTCTCCTCTTTTCCAAACTAAAGAGACCCAGCTCCCTCAGCCTTTCCTCATAAGGGAGATGCTCCATTCCCTTAATCATCCTCGTGGCTCTGCGCTGAACTCTCTCCAGCAGTTCCCTGTCCTTCCTGAACTGAGGGGCCCAGAACTGGACACAATATTCCAGATGCGGTCTCACCAGGGCAGAGTAGAGGGGGAGGAGAACCTCTCTTGACCTACTGACCACC